>OZ023238.1:11760940-12187465 GCA_964006365.1 Trididemnum miniatum
ATATGAAGAAGTTTGCGTCATCGTTTGGTGGTGACGTTGCTCCTGTTCCAGGGCAAGGATCGCCTGCTCACCATCTGACTCAGCAAAATGGCATAAAACAACCTGCGTGAGTAGTTAGCAGTGATCTAGTGCCTGCTTCATAAGGTTTAACTGGTGGTGTTGTTACCTGCCAGGTTGAGTATTTATATATATATATATATATATATATATATATAAGCAGGTGCACTGGTGCAGTTATGTGTCATGCACAGTTAGCACAGGCAGACCACTTCTTTGAATTACCTATTTTTAATTTTTGTTTAACCTTTTGTTGTATCATCATTATTTAATTAGATTTTTTATCTTCCTAGTTTTAAAAAGCGGCGATGTCGTTAGAATCAGCTCGCTTTGGAGTTGGCAGCCACTCGTTTGCAGCTCGTGCATAATTGGATATATTCCGGTATTTGCCTTTTCCAATCGCATAACAATTAATTTTCACACCGTCGTTTTATTGCTGCACGTCCAACAGAGAAACTGTGAATTGCAATTTGGAGTCTGGCTTTAGGCGAAGCAGAATCAAGCTGTAGGTCCACTTCATCGGCTCATCACCAACCGAGTTTAATTTTCGCCACCAACTTAACTGTGTAAAACGTACTGTCGTGATTACTTCAATAATTTCTAACTAGCCAACTGTTGTATTTTGGACAGAGTGGACCACACATACAAGGTTTATTATGGCGGCTCGCAAAAACGGCCCGATGGTTGTTATTCGCGTCCTGTGTATGCTGCTTGTGGAAAAACGATCGTCGCTTATGTGGCCGACAGTAACCGGAAAGATGTTCGTAACGCGGTAGAAGCCGCTCATAAAGCAGCCCCTGGATGGGGCAAGAGAGCTGCACACAATAGGTAAAGTCTACTATGACAGAGAATGTTCAAAAAAATGCTTTATAACTAATAAACGTTTTTACACAGTTCGTGCAATAAGTTTAGTCTAATGTAATGTAAATCTTAATATTCTGTTGTAAGTCCTATTGTCATGCCATTGATTAAGCTTAGGGATTGTCTTGTCTAGCACAGTATTTCATGCTGCACTACTGTAAATCCTCAAAAATCTGCAAAATGTACTGCATAATATATGCAACGGTGACACTGGTGTAGTAATGCTTTGCTCTCGTGTGAGACTGATTTGTCACATTATGTAGGGCACAGATAGTTTACTACATGGCCGAAAATCTCGAGATGCGAAGAAATGAAGTTGCTGGGCGCATTGCAATGTTAACTGGTGAGAAAAAAATCTTGTTTAGCGCAATTTCACACGAAAATGCGATTGCTTTAGAAGTTCAGTGCTTTGGCGTATATTCTTGTTGAAAGTTTTACATTAAAACTAGAATAACTGTATACGGCTGTGGTGGCTATGGGCTAATTTTTTATCAATCGTTACGACGTTTCATAGAAAGCTAAAGTTATTTGAATGCGGATGTTAATTTGAAACGATTTTTGTAACAATAAATATTTTTTAAAATGTGTGCAACATGGAAAATAATAATAATGGCATTAATGGGCTTAAACTGGAAGCATTCTTGTCAGAAAATGACATTGTTTAATGTAAATTATCAAATTAATTTGTACAGGTCGAAGTAAAGAGAGCGCATTGTCAGAAGTTGACTTATCGATCCAGCGTCTATTTTACTGGGGAGCTTACGCTGATAAATACGGAGGTTCGGTGCAGGTAACGTATTGAGTGCAGTTCACTTTTTCGTTTTAAAAGTTTTTTTTTGGTAGAGCGTCAAATCTTTAATTTTATCAGAAAGATTTATATTTCTTTGGTTCTTATAATTTTCTATTTGTATTTTTTGCAACGCAAAGTGCCTGTGGTTTCGATTATATCTGCAGCAAAAGCAACTCATCTGAATAAGAGCGTCCTTCCCATTAAGTCAAATTATTTTCACTGGTTGGGAATTTTTTGTTTGTTTAAGTCTTAGTAGTGTTTATAACAGCTTTATATATGTTAATTGTTCAATCCAGGAATTTTGTCGTATAGAAAATGCTGTAGCATTGAATACACTTTTGCGACGCAGTCCTGTTTTCTTGAGTGAATCTGTCTGGAAATAGACGACTATTTGAATCATTTCGCTTTAGGAAAAGATATGTTTTGTAAGAGACAGCCGTCAGTTATTTTTCAAACTTGCTGTATCATTTTTAGTTAACCATTAGCTCAGTAGTTATGCGCACGGTATCGGTGCGATAGGTCTGGGGTTTCATCCCCGGGTCGGTAAATCGACACAGTGTCGCCAATGGCTCGCCACCGTTGCGTCGTTTCTTCGGAGCTGTGTTGCCCAGGTGTTAGCTGCGGAGATGGGCCCCGCCACTGGATACGCGCTTCGGCGTGATGCCGCGTTTATAATAAAGATTTGATTTTTTTAGGAAACAACGTTATATGGATGCACTGTGCGTATTCATGAACCTGTGGGGGTTATTGGGATTGCTTGCCCCGATGAGTTCCCTTTGCTCGGTTTCGTGTCCCTCTTTGCGCCCGCTGTGGTGAGGGCCAACTGTGTAATTGTCGTACCGAGTGAGACCTGTCCCATTCCTGCTTTGGATTTCTACCAGGTAGGCAGCAGGTTGTGTTGTGTTTGATGTTGGTGGTTGCAAGTTTTTACGAAGTTTAGCAAAGGGTAGGTTGAAATTTAAATCCACAATAGGTTTGGGGTAATTGTGAGTCGTCCCTGCTTTGCATTTTCAATTTCGCGTGCGATGGACCTTCGTATGAAAATATTGTTGCTGGTTAGAACAATAGGGCTGAGGCAGGTTCTGAGTAACGTCCTCAAAAGTTACTCATGTAGGGCTTACTCCTAAGGATAAACGGAAGGAATTGTGATACGTACCTTTGCTTCCTGCGTAGCATTGGAAACGAAAATGCAGAATGTTCTTACACAATTATTCTTCTCGAGATTTTTTAAAATAGGCGATATGTTTTCTGCGACTTCATTTTGTACGCAATTCGATATTTGCTTTGAAACGACGGTGTTAACTTCGTCCATCGTTTGCTCGGGATTCAATGCGCTTTCCAGTGTTATTGTTGTATTGGTCTATTTTCCTCTGCTAATCCTTCAATTTGAAAGGTTTTCGACACTTCCGACCTTCCGGGCGGTGTGGTGAATATCCTCAGCGGTTCTCGTGATCACATTACTAAGTATTTGACTGAACATCAGAACATCGATGCTATGTGGTATTTCGGATCGGCTGAGGTTGGTGTTTGTATCGAGTATATTTTCGCCACTTGTAGGCAATAGATGATAACCATCATCATAGCACGCACCTTTGAATAACTGGAAGCAAGCAAAAATAACACATTCAATATTTCATTTGTTTAAATGTCTGGGAAAGCTTGTGGATAAAGCTTTGAAGTCGCTGAAATGATAAATAATAGGAAAGAAAACTACCGTCTGTTGTAATTTAACTGCACTGACCAAGCTTCCTGCACGACGACCGTCTTTTAGTTCGTAAATGTCCACCAGTGTTTATTGAGGCTACTTAAGTTAATTTACCTCGCCGAAGTTATAGAAAATACATTGCCAGTCTTAGCGTCCGTCATTCGAATCAGGGCTCTAATTACATGCTCTTCGATAATTATCGAATATTCGTTATGCGGTATACATATTCGTTATATGCGGTATTCGATATTCGCATGCGTTATACGAGAGTTTTTTGTGGAATACCGCATGAGTACCTTCGTAACAAATATCGCATTGGTACCTATTACATGCTCCGTTCGTTACGAAAGGTCTCATCCGATATTCGTTAAATTAATGGTTTTAACTGAATTTTAATTGTTACGTCATAAAAAATTTACATCGCCAGAGCTGTGTAGTTAAGTTTTTTTCGGTTAAGATAGAATGTTCATCGATAGAATCTACAATTGGGAAGTGAGTGCTATCAATGCTTGCTATCCCCTCCCATAAATCGACCAACTAGGATAAATTCAAAATTAATTTTTCTGCGGTATGACTTTTTTGCAATAAGCAACAAGTTTTTAGTTTTCTCAACCTTGCAATATGCGAAAACTTGCGAAGTTTTACGTAGATATTAAGCTGTAAAGCTCCAAGAAAGTATTTTGAGCAATTTTGAAAACTTCCAAAGTTTTTAAACAAATCATGAAGTTTCCTTCTACGCTAAAATATTTTCCCGACGTCTTTCAAAAATGCACTATCTTTTATGATGTCGCATATAACCTAATACCAATTTCGTATTTACTCAATCTAATTGATTATGAAAATTGCTCGTCGGTGTAAGTCACAGTAGTAGGGTTTGAAATTTCGTCAATAGCTTGCCTGTGTTGTGTACAGTTAAAAGTATTAATCGCCCAGTCATTGCATTAAATGAAGGGGGTTGTTACACTTTTCTTTTGAGCAAACCTATCTAAATATTAACATTTACGGGTTGTATTGTGGTTTGAGAAGTATATCGAATGGTTTTTAGAATTCGTTATATTTTCTCCCAAACTGACTTGTTTACCGAAGATTTGTTATTCGATATTCACCAAAATTGAGCATGGAATACCAAATTTTGATTTTAAGAAGCATGGAATAGCAAATTATCGAATAAAATTTACAGTCAAGTACAGCGGTAGATTATGCGTCAACCTTTTGCGAAAGTTTACTCAAGGTCGTTCGTTATTTTTCGACCGTGGAATACCAATTTGCGATAAATAACGCATAACGAACATTTGATAGATATCGAGCAGCATGTAATAACCCCCCAGATCGCTTATCAATGCAAAACATCTACTTACTATAAGCCATTGGACCTAAGCATCTGCAGTGATTAGGCTTATTTCACTTACATGCATTGCCTCTGCTGTGTAAGAAGCAATAATCAAATGATGCTGAAACAATTTGTTTTACGTAGGGATCAAAATTTGTGGAGTATGCTTCTGCTGATAATGTGAAGCGAACATGGGTCAATTACGGATTATCCAGGGATTGGAGTCAAAATTCACAGGGGCAGGGCGAGGAGTTTCTCTATCACGCCACCCAGTGTAAAAATATATGGCTACCAATGGGAGTTACGTATGCAAATTAAGTTGTTGTGTTGCATGATTTTTTACTTTGCTGCTGTTAATTTATTGAAATCTATGCGTTTACAAGGTTATGTTGATGAATCGTGGGTTCGACGGCGACATGTTTTGTACGAGTATAATCAACATGACTAAAAGGATAGGCGACCGTTGGACGCCTTATCCAGACGCGATTAATTTGACACCGGTCAATGTTGGTTTATCCACTGTACTTTAATGATTAATCATTCTACGGTTCGTGCGCTGTGCCTCATATTATCCGCGTCAAATTGACTTAGCCTCATGTACATGCTTTTAATTTTCTGGCTGCTTTTCTGCGGTTGGGCAATTCAGGGCTTAAGGTTGTTACAACACAACCACAGCATTACCAATTTTTCTGGATGAACTAGTTATTTAGTTGTACCACTTGGCAAAATTTCTAGCCGTATTTTTGTGTAAGAAGTCATTAAAAAATAAGCGTAGAGCTTATTTTTAAAAACAGCATGTAACGGTTAGTAGCTACTAGCTTTATTGAAGTACTTATGATTTCTTAAAGTTGATCCAATTAGGTATAGCTACAAGTGAACTGGAACAGATTTTAAAAGTTTTCTCTATCTGTCATTGTTTCTTTATTATTGGCATGCTTCAACCCATTTTTTTGTGTTATTTTGAATGGTTATAGTTCAATTATCACCACCCGTTTTTTTGTTAAATACCACGATGCCGAATTAGTGTCCCTGTGCTGGTAGCAACGAATTATTCGAATAGTGGGGTTGAACAACCTTTGATGTTGGAATATTCGTTACTTATTACGTTTGGATAAAATCAATCCTCATTTTTCGTACTGTCATTTCATTTTTTTAAACCTCAGTAGTGGATAAGTAACAGCTTGGTGCAGTGCAGTAATATTTGCTTGCGTATTTTTTTCGATTTTTGTCGATTTGGAAAAGTTGGAATTTCAAGCTTTTAGTTGCTAGCCTAAAACTAGGCGATTTTTAACATCATATTGACTTGAAAGCTTTCAGTTTTCTATTGTAAAAATTGGTTGGTTGGTAGCGGATTAATTATTTGATGTCTACGTGTGTTTGTTTTGCTTAAATGTTTGAAGTGAAATGGTAATACCGTTGATCTAAATTATCGATATTTTTGAAACAAAATGATGATGCATTGTAAATGAACGTTGCGGCTACTCAGATTCAGTTGTCTTAATTATGAGCAGTGCAGGCTTGTGCCATGCATAAGGCAGCAGCTTCAAACCTGTAAGCTACGTACTGCTTAAATGTTTCCTTTCGCTCGCACTGCCTAACGTGCTCCTTGACAGCTAAATTTTGTCTGAAAATAGCATGTGTAGCATCATTTTTCTCTAACCTGTCAGTTTTTTTGAATGCATTCGTTGTATTTTTTTGATACACAATCATTGCCATTTTGATTTCATTCAAGTTGCATATTATGAAACTACATTCTTTCATGGTGATGTATTGCGGTGTGGTTGTGGCCGTAACAATAAACTGCTTATAAACATTTTACTTTATACTTCTACTCTGATTATATTTGTGACAATTTGTGGATCCAATTCGCTGTGAGGTAAGACCAATCAAATCCCTCCAGATGTATCAACCTTGGTTGGAGGCATCTAGCAACCAGAGATGTTTGGATTAAAAATTTCGAAATCTTAATCCGATCCCTATCCAAGTCTAAATTCAAAGTTTTATTAGAAACTAATCCAAATCGTAAATAATCCGGTATAATTTGCATTTTTCGTTCAAAATCCTGCATAGGCCTATATAATTTGAATTCAAAACCAGTTGGTAAAATAATTAGGACCCTAATCCGATTCTAACCGACTTGTTAGCTCAGTTGTTAAGCGCACGCTGTCGGTGCGGTAGGTCTAGTGTTTGATTCCCGAGCCGGTCGAATTGGCACAATGTCGCCATTGGCTCGCCACCGTTGTGACGTTTCTTCAGAGCTGTGTTGCCCAGGCGCTATGCAGCGGAGATTGGCCCCGCCACTCGTTACACGCTTCGGCGTGACACTGCGAGTATAATGAAGATAATACAATTCTTTCTTTTTTTAATCCACTCAAATCCGTGGACCACTCTTGCCTACAATTTCTTGATTTCCCATTATCTTGGTTCTTCACTTGTGTGTCACATGCTTTGCGACAGTTGTTACCGATGCCACGGGATTGTCAGGAATGTTGGAAACAACCCGGTTGCCCTATTTTACCTGTTTAAAACGCAAGTGACCCTGCTTACACTGCGCATGCACTTGTTTGATCTTGGCATTTTACAAAGCATCCATCACTTTCGGGTGCCCAACTGCCCATGCAGCCTTTTAAGAAAGATAAGTTAATCCATTGCTAAAAAATTTAACAGCTGTCCATAATTCTGGAAAAGGATAAAGAGATGCCGAAGCAAATTTCAAATGGTGTTACTGCTGTCTATTGAAATTTTACCAAATGTGACTCAAAAGCGAGTTTGCTCTGTTTGAGTAGAGAGTTCAATAACTAAAAAAAATCAAATCTTAATTATACCTGCGATATTACGCCAAAGCGTGTAACGAGTGGCGGCTGAGTCGGCGCTAAGAAAAGGCCAGGGGGGCCAGGCCCCCCAATCGACATGCTTGACCCCCCAATTAACAAGCTTTATCTTTTGAAGACAGCGGCGTTTGCGCTTAATTTCAAATTTTGGCCCCCCCTGATAAACGCTTGGCCCTACCAAGTTGACTGCTCTGGCGCCGGCTCTGAGTGGCGGAGTCCATCTCCGCGGCTTAGCCGTTGGCGACACTGTGCCGATTTGACCGACCCGGAATTTGAACCCCAGATCTACCGCACCGATAGCGTATGCGCTAAGCCAGAGGTCCCCAAACGCCGGGTCGCGACCCACTACTGGGTCGCGAAAACGCCCAGTCAAAATGGCGGTGAACTGCACGAGTTAAAATGCAGCCCTATAGCCATAGCAAATATTGATTGAAAAATAAAAAATGCGACAGTTTCATGCATCCATTTAATTAATTTTGTTTATAAGCAACTACCCTAAGTAGGTCTACCGACATCGGTAATTTTCTGCATTTGAAATGCTGTAAGCATGGCAAAATCATAGAGAAGGTTCAGACGTAAGATAGCAATCGCTCGATTGTAACGCAGCAGAAATTCTTCAATGGCAGCAACTAAAACGAAGATGAGGAGCAGATTGGACGTAACGAACACCTTACGTGTCTCTTTATCAAAGATTGCCCCTCATTAGAATCATCTTATTGCCAACAAAAAACCCCAGGGTTCTCATTGATAAAATGATATTATGATAATGACCGTTTCATCGTGTGTTTCGCTGAGTGTAGGTCTTATTTACAGTGATTACCTGAGTCGTCTTTTGACGAATAAATGTTTATCATTTTTGCGTGTGCTAAAAGCGTGATCAAAAAGCTACTTAAAGAGAAATACGTGTTTAAATCGCAATTAAAAAGTTCAATTTTACGCAGTCTTGCCTAGGTATCAAACGACAAACTTTTGTTTTTGTATTGTGGGTTGCGATCGGTCCGCAAGACTGTTTTTATTCCGACACCGGGCCGCGAATTAAATAAGTTGGGGGACCGCCGCGCTAAGCAACTGAGCTAACTGCCGATTGAATAGTTCAATTAATCACTAAATAAAATGCAAAAAAGTCCAATTTTGTCTCTCAGCTTATGGCTCGCTTTAGGAACTTTGAACCTGAAGACCCTGCGTTCCTTCGCGATTCCCTGTCATACTCATATTGCCAATCTTTTATGCTCATTGTGTTGAAATGGTGATGCTATCGTAATTTTGACTAAATAAAAATGTGATTGATTGATTGAACCTGCATTCAAGAAACTTCAGTGGTCGTAGAGCTGTATTAGTATTTTGGTTGCATATTTACCCTCCTGTCACGAGAAAGCGATGAATGCGCTATGACGAGCTCGCTTAGGAGTTGCCAGCCATGTGTCTACTCTACCACACCCAGATGGGGGAATCCCGATAAGTGCCCTTTCCAAAGGCACAACAAGCAAACTTGCAGGCTTGTTCTTTACACTGTTCCTTTCATGCAGAGCGTCAAGCAGAGAAGCTGTGAATACCAATTTTGAAGTCGTTGGTTTGACCCGACTTGGAATCAAACCCGAGTCTACAGCTCCAGAGGGGAATGCTCTTACACTCGGCCATCTGAGCAATCTGTCTTAAATAGCAATTATTACACACCTTTAAAATCAGTTATCTCTTGGTAAATTTATTTCGAGTAACTTATTCCACATGATTCGCCTAGTCTGGCGGAGGTTTGTTTTGTTTTCGCATTGATAGCCAGCTCTTCTTGAGCTCTTTTTAAGTTAATTTTTGCGCTAAGTGTTCTTAAGTAAAAAGCGGTCTTCGTGCACGAAGATCACTTTTCCGTGCTGGGTCAAGAAACACCAAACCTGTTTATTATTTCATTTGCGAAAAATATCCACCCCAACCAAACGCACCTCTTCAAAATGAAAGTTATGACTTGATCTTATTTGAAGAAGTATTGATCTCTTGCAGCATCTGAAATCATTTTTCATTTCTTGTTTAAAAAGACATTAGAGTTACAGTCCACGATGCACAATTAGAGTTACAGTCAGTGCATGAAGCAACGCAGTTTCGAAAGCAACGGGATATAACACTAAAAGATTGGGAGAGAGTAGATGACAAGAAAGCATCGCAAAAAATAGCAATGCAGGGGATGCAGTAGCAATTGTAAATTTGAAGGGGTTGTAACCTACTGTTTGGCTGGATAGGAGTGATTGGCTTGCGTGCAAACAGCTCAAATGGCCGCGCAAATAGAACGTCTGCCTCTGAAAATGTTAATGGGTTTACCGAGTCAAATCAAACCAACGGCTTTAAAATTGGTGCTCAGAGCCTCCCTGCTTGAAACTCAAAACTAAGGCGATAATGTGAAGAACAAGCCGGAAGTTTACTTGTGCTGTTGGGAAAGGCACTTAGTGAGATTCGCCCATCATAAATAGGAAGACAATTGGCCGGCAAATCCAAAGCGAGCTCGTAATAGCGCTTCGATTACTTTCTCGTGATAAGAAGACAAAGATGCTACTGCGGAAAATGAATTTTAAAAAACAATGTTACTTCTTCTAAGCTACGGTATATTGCTAATATACCCAATCAAAAGAGTTGAATTGAGTTTAGTATAGGTTTGCACAAAAACTAAACAAAATAAACCAAAAACACTCACATCAATCACATGCAGGAAACAGCGAAATGATATTTCTTGGAAACCATCTAGTTTGATAATTAGGGCGGAGTCTATCTGGCAATAACAGTGTAATAATTAATTTAACGAAAAAAAGCTGCAGATGCAAAGAAAGATAAATGCCTAAATTGACATCAATCAACGAAATTGACTTGAATTTTGTCCAATCAAAAACGCAGTTATTGTTATTATTATTTGTCTTGATTGAAAGCCAAAGTTGGCTATATCAGAATTAATAAATTTCAAAAGCATTCGTTTTACTGATGTCAACATTCACAAGAAGTTAAAATACCAAACGAATTAATCCAACAGAAATGTTTTTAAGATATAAGAGATTCTTACTAAACAAGTCTATTTGCTTAAAAAGCAAACGAAGCTTACAGCGAGGGTCAGCTACTTAACAGCGAGGGTCGGATCCGACCAGTAACTAATAGGTAAAGCGTTCGGCCTGCAGCAGGTAGAAAATTGTGGCAATCCTGTTGGTATAGTATCACAAAAAGGTCGAATCACCAGTCATTAAAGGGTTTTGCCTAGTTAATTCAGTGAAAGAAGGCACTTTGCCCTCTCTATTCCATCTTTTGCTTGCGTAGGTGCTTTAACATTTTATTCAAGTTCAAGTGAAGCAATAAAAAAACTATGTACACTCACACTCGCGTCTTCGATTTCCGCAACTCGAGCAATTTTTTCATACTTGTATCGGATTGCATGGGGGATGGGGCACATTCATTTTAAATGCAGCACATTAAAATAAACCATGAAAATAATGCGACGCAAAAATGTTCTTGGATTTCTATGAAAATATTGTAATTTTGTGAAGTAATTCTGCATATACTAACAGAATGCAGTGAAGCAAGCAGAATCGACGTAGACCTACGTTTATAATGAACAAGTAGGCCTATAGAGATGGGTAGCAGGTATTAAGTTAAGTATTTTAGAACAGTAATTCAGCAAGTCTTTTGAGGCGTAACTTAACATTTCTTTAAAAGAATGCAGCATGTGTATCGAGTCGCTTTCAAAATAGCGAGTCCAGATCATGGCAGTTTTAGTTTCCGTGACAAAATTTTTACAAAAATTACACGACTTGTATTTCGAAGTCTAAATTAACAACAATTAACAACAAGTATTTCGAAGTCTAAATTAACAACAAGTATTTCGAAGTAACAACTAACGAAGTAAAATTAACAACAAATATGTAAATTAACGAAGTAAAATTAACAACTAACGAAGTAAAATTAACAACAAGTATTTCGAAGTCTAAATTGACTTGTATTTCGAAGTCTAAATTAACAACAAGAACCGGCCGTTAGCTCAGTTGCAAAGCGCACGCTATCGGTGCGGGAGGTCTGGGGTTCGATTCCCGGGCCGGTCAAATCGACACAGTGTCGCCAACGACTCGCCACCGTTGCGACGTTTCTTCGGAGCTGTGTTGCCCAGGCGCTAAGCCGCGGAAATAGGCCCCGCAACTCGTTACACGCTTCGGCGTAATACGGCGAGTATAATGAAGATTTGATTTGATTTTTGAATTAACAACAAACTTTTATTGTGAGCTTGCATAAGGAGAAAACATGATATCTGCAGCAAAAAAAAACAACGTAGCATTAATTTTCACCAAATATTTTGAGAAAAACCTGAATCGTATGCTTGAAACAGCCTACTGCAAGAAGAACATGACAAAAAGAGTTTATATGCTCGTATAAATTTTTACTGTTGGTTCAAACCATACTAAAAACAATTAAAAAGTATCGTCATTCTTTATCTATAAATTTAAAACATTAATTGTACTTGTTCACATTACCTTTTCATAAGATTTTGCAAAAAAGTTTATAGGCTATTATTCTAAACGCTTTAAAGTAATATTGCATTCAAGATGAATGAAGGATTACAGCAAGCTACATCGGTGAGAAATTCTGCGTTTATTTGCAATTGAGTCATATTTGGGTAGCGATTTCTGGGTGTTGCAACCATGTTAACTCTTGCATTCTATCAACTCCTCTTCTCCTACCTGCATGCCACAACGTTAATCGTTTTGTTTCCTCTCTTCTTTTCTTGTACCGCGTTATATTTCCTTAATCTTACCGTATTCTTTATCGTGTTGGTGTTGCGAAAATAGAAGACACTACCACTACTGTTATTCTTGATAATGGTAGCAATAATGACATGTATTTACTCCTAGATATCCAACCTGAAAGAAACGGAAAGCTCGGGACTAACATCTCTTACATTTTCTCTCAAAGAAGGTGTAGGGGCTCTTGCTGGAGCTTTGGATGTGTTCAAGGTGCAAATCGCTAAGCAAAGATAGCAAGATGCTGGGAAGTAACCATTCTTTGGCAAAACGGGATCGGAATAATATGTTTTATTTAAAATTTAATGCAGTTTCATCTTCGTGAATTTTAACGCTATATGCAGCGTATACGCTACTCAGTGGCGTAGCAAGGGGGGGGGGTCCGCCCGGGCGGCATTTTGAATTTTTTTTCCTAATTATTTTAACCAACCATTACTTTGCTATCTCGCTTACTTGCTAATCGTAAATCATCCTACTGTGTTGCCCAATGCCCAGGCTCAAAGTTGTGGAAATGGGTCCGCCATCTCGTTTACGCTTCGGTGTATTCCCGTCAGCATAATAAAGATTTGATTTTAATGTTTATTATGTCACACTTGCGTACCGGTACTGTTTTCTTCTTCGTCTTTGCATCATTTGAATCGCTTACACTCAGCGTGCGAATGCAGCAAAGGCACTAGGCAGTGCAACGCAACTTAACACAAGCGATAGTCACAATTTAGATGAGTCAGACAGCTTGTATTGCCTAAGTCTGTTCTTGTCTTGCAAGCTCAAGTTAGTTATACCGGTTGCACAATGTACAAGTCCGTTTGTTTGATTAAAGGTGGATTTATACAGAAACCGTTTTTGTCCGCTTACGGCCTTAACTGGTAACAGCCGTAAATTTTATAGTAGAACAGAGTCCTACTTTTCGACGTATTACGGCCGTAAAATGCACTTACGGTTTCTGTGCGCAGTAAATCCACCTTTAACAGCTAAAAGAAGACTACCATACGTCCTGTTTAAAAAAACAAACGGTCCACCGAGGACACTCACTCATAAGCAGCCAATTGTCCTCTTTTGTACCATTTAGATTTAGATCTTAAACTGCTCATGAAAAATGGGCAAAACTTTAGTTTTATCGCAAACTGTGTTCAAAATTTCCTATTCTTGCTCTGCGTTGTGGCTCGTAATGCAAATGTAAAACGCTTATTTTCCATAATGCAGTGACAATGATGGAACATAGAAGGAAAGGGAGTAAGGGACAGCCTCTTAATTGAGTCCGTTTCTAATGTCTTACAGGTTGTGTACCATTCCAATCATATTTCGAGTAATCAATTTTATGATCATTTTAAACCGGCCGTTAGCTCAGTTGCAAAGCGCACGCTTTCGGTGCGGGAGGTCTGGGGTTCGATTCCCGGGCCGGTCAAATCGGCACAGTATCGCCAACGACTCGCCACCGTTGCGACGTTTCTTCGGAGCTGTGTAGCCCAGGCGCTAAGCCGCGGAGATGGGCCCCGCAACTCGTTACACGCTTCGGCGTAATGCGGCGAGTATAATGAAGATTTGATTTGATTTTGATGATCATTTTAAAGCTGAAAGTTAAGGAAACCGCGAAATCAGTGATGTAAGCACTGGGGTCCAACTTCCTTTAGTTCAGCGCAGATGGCACTCTTGTAAGTTTTTAGCCACGTCACATGAAGTCTGTAGAAAATGGCACCCCTTTTAGCGACAGGAAAATCTTCAACTGTAATACGCTTGATCGAATATACGACTGCGAGTCTACCAATGAAAATGTTTTTACAGGCCTTATGCGAATGATAGGGATTTAAAGTTTGCGCAGAAAAGATTTTTAAGGAGCATAGGAATTGAGCCATAACTGCGTTATACTGGTACTTATTCTAATTTTTGTATTGCGTCGTTTTCAAAATCGTTTTGAGAGTTGAAGAATACGAAGAGGGTGAAAGAAAGTGGAGTTGCTTTTCGCAAAAAGCGAAAAATTAGAATGAACAAGAAAAGCGAGACAACGCTTATCGTTTTGCTGCTTCTTCCCTTTTCTCGTGCTGTCCAATTATACTGTACATAGGCGCACGCAGGGGGGGCACGGTGCCAGCCCCCCCCTTTTGCCCTGTAATAAGGTGCTAAAACCTAACTTTCAGTCAATAATTTCTCAAACTAATAATGGTTGCAGCCTCCTTTCACTTATTTCAGGCAAGCCTCTGCTGTAGACATAAGCTGCGGAAACATTTTTGCATTGTCCATAGTGACTGCATTACTGCATGCCCTTTTTCGATAAAAAAGTGTTGCTAAAATGAGTTTTTTTTTATGTGAAAAAAATTCGTTGGCGGCTAGGGCGTAACATGCCCCCGGCCCATGTCGTGCTTGCATTGCTCGGTGTCGCAAACAGTCATTATTTTTTTGAAGCCACATAGATTTTTAAATTGGTGAATTACTGTACATGCATCCTCGAAGATGAGCACCGGACCCACGAAACTAGCTCCCGAGCCCAATGCGACGACCACACGGCCAACTACTGAAGCGTTTTCATTGACTCTTACAAGTACTTACACGTCACGTGCACAGTGCACACTGCCTTCAAGCACATAAAAATGTCTTGAAAAGCTGCAGGGTGTAGGCTGCTTAGTGACTTCAAAAGTTTTGTTTTTGATTTTTGTGTTTTGGGGTAGATTTTAGTTAATTCTTTATTCTTCACACTTTTTCTGACTTGCGTTGTTTTGTTCATGTGCTTACAAATTTATAATTTAAATAGAATTATGGGGTCAGCTTGTCGTTCATCGAGTCTCGAGTGGCCAAGGAAAAGAAGGATTGCTACGACTTTGTTATTTCGATCAAGAATTCGAACGGACACATAAACAAAGTTGTGGAACAACTCAAGCAAAAAATAGGATCCGATGTTTTGGTTTTGTCTCGGAACCAAAAAACTGTAGAGTCTGGTAAGTAGACGAATGTGAAGTTCATCTTTATGTGCTGGCAAAAGTTGCCACTTACCTGCCATATGGACTGTAGATGCGCGAACATCAAATGACACAATGTTGATGGGCAGTTGGCCACGAAAAGTTTTTAGCGTAATGACGTTTCTTGACTTCGCAGAAACAGTATATAGAAAAACTTCTACATTTTTTATGCATTGTCTTAAACATCTGCTTGTAATCCACGTGGAATACACAATCTAATCAGTCGGCTTTAATGATTAATAAAGCAGCAAGCCAGCAACAAACTGCTTATACGATTCTTTGCTGCTGCAGCTGCTTCTAAACTCTATAATGCTAGCCCTCTTAGGCTAATTAGTGAAGAAGCATGTTGGTGTTTGCTTAAACAATTAACTAAGTTTTTAATATATTCGAAAAATATGATTTCTTGTGCGTATTTTTGGTTGAATGTCTTGGTCCAGGGCCGGATTTATTTAATGAGAAGCCCTAGGGCCTAGGCTATTTGATCAATGAGGCCCTAGTGAGCTACGATCGGACTCATCTCTAGGCAATGGCGTAGCGAGAAATTTTGAAGAGGGGAAGCCCATAACTTTCACACTTTTCTCAAGCGTTTTTTTTTTCGGCAGAAGTAATTTGAAGCTGATTGAAACACAGAAAAGGCTCTAGGGGGTCCGGGGGCATGCTCCTACGGAAACATTTGAAAACTTACATGCTGTAATGGTTATTTTAATGCTTTTTGAATAATTTTCACTCAAATCTTGTTTAAATTTTTTGACCTTAATTCTGAGTGCTTCGCCAAATATGATGCATTTTGTTCGCACCTTTTCGATGTACGTGCTGAAGGCGTAAGGCTTATTGCTGCGGAAGAGGTTCAAAATTATGGAAAAATTTTATACATCAAAAACATTTTTGAAAATGGCTGGTGGGATGATGCATACCCCTCATCCCACCTCCCTGGCCATAAGCTACAGAATCCATCAAAAGAGTCTGGCATTGTTGCAGAACCGACTGCAATATAAGCGCCCGGAGGAATTCCGAAGGCCTTACTTGAGCGAAGCTTCCAACCAACCTCGTATCATAAATTTATTTACTGCAACTCTCTGACGACAGGGAAATATAACTTTGAAATGAAATAAACTTAATTAGACTGAATAAAACACTTGCCAATGTAGACTTCGCCTGGGTATAAAAACTGAGGTTTTCGTTGGTAAAATAAAATTGGTCCGAACCATAAACTCAATAGAACGAATCTGAGGGAAAAAACGTGCGAGGTGCTAGAAGAAAACAAATCACGTGATTTGTTGCGCAACACAATTGTGGGCGTTTCTTTAACATTGCAATAAAATTAGGAAGTGCGGAAACAATTAATAAAATAGTATAGGCGTGGGAAGTAGGGTGCCAGGGAGGGCTCAAGCCCCCCCTGGACTTTTTTTAGTCCCCCTGAATCATTTGAGCCCCCCCTGACAATCGAACAAATTATGCACTGAGTGCGACGTGATTAATGCTCGCAACGTACATACTTAACGAAGCAAATATTTTTTATGGCGCTTTTAACCAACAAAGAATCACTATTCTTTTAAAAATCACTCAGCTATTATTCACTAGGTCATCGTGAAATCTGGTAAAATTTTATATCAGCGTTCGCAAACCTTTACAGCAGTCATGGACGATGGACCATTAGAAGTATAATGGCTGCCAATTCTTGCTGCTGCCAAACACTTTAGGCCAAACTACTCTGAATGCTCATGAAAGTCGTTACTGATCATGGGAATCACGCAAATCGTAATCGAAAATGCGGTGAAGTGCAAAAAAACGGTCCTCAATCCTTCACATGTTCCGAATTCCACCAAAATTTATGTAAAGAGCTACAAACAGATTTTCACTGCCCGGACGCGTTACATGGACTGGAAATGTTGGTGACCAACTTAATGCGTGTACATGCCAAATCGGCTCGCGATCGACAGCCAAGCATCCACAGATCGACCGGTGGATTTCGATCGACTGGTTGGGCACCCCTTATCAAGCTTTTATTAGCTTGTGCAAGTTCTCTTTTCTGGTTGAGTTTTTTAATGGTTTTGAATTTTTTCTGCCTAATGAAGCGGCTAAATCACTACTAAACTGGCACCGATGATTGTTACTAAAATTAAGCTAGTACGCCTACCTAAATACCTATATCTAGATGTTTCACTATGTTAAAAAATGGTTCAGTGCTTTATTTTGATCGTGTGTTTTTTGTTATTTGTAACCTTGGTGGGGCATTGTTTGTTACATGTAACTCTGATCAGTAAAGCAAAAGTTAGATCGGACAAATTTTGTTTGCCTTTACTTTTCGGTTTTGTCATTGAGGTATTTGCATTTTACAAATGCTTGCACTTACAAAATGCTTAGTAATAATTCGTGCATAGTTAGAAAAGCCTAATGGAAGTAGGCTCAAGCAATCTTGTTTTCCATGATAAAAAATTATCTTGAAAAAATTCCGGTCACTTGAGCGGGCATGCAATTGATGTCTATGAAGACAGGTCAGCTGTGCGTTCTGCACTTATAAACGTACACTGGAGAAAAGGGGGGTCTGGGGGGCTTCGCCCCTCAGACGTTGACACGATCTTACTATTTCGAGTCCCCCTGTCCAAGAAACGTTCCCGCGTCACTGTAAAATAGATGAAAAATTTGCAAGGTATCAAGCCAAATGCGGTGACCAGAGGCACTATTTCAGTATCAACAACGGAATAGAAAACAAACACGCGGGATCGAGCCCAGTCCAGGTTTTAAATAAATAAAATTGCAAAGCTGGTACGTGAACAGGCATATTTTAGTCATTTGGCACCATTAATTTTGTTCTTTTTTACTAAAAAGCAGATTCAAAAAGGGGGGGCCATGACACAATGCCCCCCCCCCCTAAATACGCTCTTGTCTCTACGTTTAGGCCTATAAAGGTCTGGATGGTCGATTTCCAAAAAAAGGTCTGTGCTGTTCGTGACGAGACTCCTTATTTTTTCGAGGCCCTAGGCTTCACCCTGCCTTGCCTATTGGTAAATCCGGCCCTGTCGAGGTCGCATATTGTCACATGCGACTGTCCTTGTGCCAAGCAATCAATGACATACATGCAGGTCTTGGAAGCAATTAAGTCATTTACACGTTGCAAATGTATTCAGGCTGCTGTGCAAAATCCGTACATAGCTGCAGTGGTGTAGCCACGCGGGGGGTTTTGGGGGTTACACCCCCATTGAGCCTCAAATGACGTCATAATTACTTCTTTTTCTGATATTTATTTCGAAGTGCTCGATACTTTGTCATTGATAATCCGGTTTTGTAATTGTCACAATAACAAGAATTACGTAGCGTTGTTTCCTGAGTCTTGTTCTTTGCCGTTATGCTTAATGAAGCAATGACGCAATTTTATTAGCAGGGCAGTGCCGCTCCTGCACACGTAACTGCTCTCGGCCCCTCAGACCTTATGTAGAAAAACGGCTAATCGATTTCAAGCAAAAATGATGTACGTACCGTAGCTCAAAAAAGAACTATGTTGCTGACATTTGAATATCGTTTCACCAGTTTCACCGGAAAGCATTCCTTTGACTTCCTTACGACAATCGTGCCTTAACTGCCTTCGATTTTTTTAATTCAAAACATTTCTCTTAAATTTGAGGCCATCTTTTGTTATTATACAACCAGGGGCGGATATGGGGTATGCTGCGTATGCATTCCTCCACCAGCCATTTTCAACAATGTTTTGGATGAATAAAATTTTTCCCTAATTTCGAACCTCTTCATAACAATATGCCTGAGTCACCTTAAGCACGCATAATCGAAACTGTGCAAACAAAATGCATCATTGGTGTAGTACTCAAAGTTAATTTCCGAGGGAGCATGTCCCCAGACCTCCTGAGAGTCGCTTTGGTACTTAAGTTGCTTAAAATTAACTCTGCAGGAAAAAAAATACGCTGAAAAAGTGAGGAACTTTGATGCCCCCTACCTGAAAAAAATTCTGAATACGCCCCTGACATGATACATTTTCAAAAAGCTTATTTACTCCCGTTTCCAAGTCCAAACGTTTTACATTTAGTTAACATTCAACCTAATTCAAAATGACATCCCTCCCACAAAAACTTTCTGGATCCGCTCCTGTATACAACGTATGGTAAAATGTGACGTCATTCTCAATCCCTACCATTGCAAAATCCTGGCTACGCTAATGCATAGCTGTAATCATAGGCGTACGACTTACATAGAAATTTTCAGGGTGCGGTGTCTGAAGCAGCTTTTTCTCATCAATGCACGTTTTTCCACTAAGAATCTCAAAAATAGCCGTGTTAAAACGTGATTTTTCACAGCTCCGTGGTTTCCTCAACACATAGAGGATTTGGATCAGTTTGCAACTAACATTCTCTCTTTCGCAGAACAATTAGGTTCAGATCAACCGGTGAGTAGGCTAAATAAGATTTTGATTAAGAACAAATCTGATTAATTATTTACACTGGACCTAAAACATATTATTGAGCAGTGGATTAAGAGATATTATCTTCCGGTGGGACCTCAGATAACTTTTCAGCTGACAAAACATAGCCTATACAGAACCTAGCGTAAAGGGGAATTTTTGGTTGAGTCTTACGTTCGTAGCAGCTTGTCCACAGATTTTTTGAAGGTTCATCTGCTGTTGGAATCTACTAACTCAGAAAAAACTATTCCCATAATTGTAAGAACTCGGGTTGAAGCATGTTGTGTTTGCTGAATAAGTGGCGTAGCCAGGGAGGGCGATTACCCCCCTTAATAAGACCTCTGCCCCCCCGTGAAAAATTTCCCGATTGTTTTCGAAACAACACTGCAATTGCTCTTTTTAAGCCTAGAAGTAAAGCGAATATAAAGCCCCCGCGCCAGGGGCGTAGACAGGGGGCCAAAGAAGGCAATTGCCTCCCCCCCCCGAAATATTTTCAGTTAGGCCTACCACTAGCCTACAAACAAAGATACTAGTGCTATAACGTAAGTCTGTAGCCAAACGTCAAAAAAACGATCGGTCATATGCGAAGCGCTTCTGGCGCCCAGGTATAAGGCGCCGTTTGGAAAAAAAGAATTTAGGTTTTTCACATGTTTTTTCGGCTAATTTAAGCTACATTTTGTCCAATATATTATATAGGAAATTGCCTAAATGTATTTAGGACAAATAAGTGGTTTAGAAGAACCAAACACACTGACGCAAAATATATAGGAAATTTCCTATAAACTCGTATTATGTAAGACAAATTATTGCTCAAATTCGTCGAAAAATGCAGCGCATATAGGACATTTCCTATATATTATATAAGACAAATAATTGCTCAAATTACCCAAAAAACGCAGCGCAAAACGTATAGGAAATTAAGACAAATTATTGCTCAAATTAGCCCAAAAACGCAGCGCAAAACATACAGGAAATTTCCTATATAATACAGTATATAATACAAATTATTGCATAAATTTGACAAAACAAGCAGCGCAAAACATATAGGAAATTTCCTATATAATACAGTATATAATACAAATTCTTGCATAAATTAGCCAAAAAAAGAAGCGCAAAACGTATAAGATGCTTTGCGCTACTTTTTTTGGCAAATTTACGCAATAATTTGTCTTATATATGAAATTTCCTAAATTATTGTTTTCCAAACGGCGACTCATAAATTTCCTATATATTTTGTGTCAGTTTTTTCGGCTATTTTTTTAAGAAACACATATTTGTCTTATATGTAAATAGAAAATATCCCATATGATATATAGGACAA
Source organism: Trididemnum miniatum (assembly GCA_964006365.1). Lineage (NCBI taxonomy): Eukaryota > Metazoa > Chordata > Ascidiacea > Aplousobranchia > Didemnidae > Trididemnum > Trididemnum miniatum. Next base: position 11,781,955 of record OZ023238.1, read on the forward strand.
AATGTAGGCTAGCTTAAATTGGCCGAAAAAACATGTGGAAAATCTTAAATTATTTTTCCAAACGGCACCTTATATCCGGGCGTTAGATTGACATGTCAGGATTCATATATAAAGTATTGATTGTTGCAAGATTTCAAGTTTGTGATATCAGTTAGCTTGCTAGCGTTGCTACAGCACTTCCCCCTTCCGCTGTGAGTGAAGCTTGATGCTGCAGGCCTGTTGACTCCGTGGAAGACGTGGATGTCTGTGTGAAGCAGGGCCGGCGCCAAGGAGGGGCCAGAGGGGGCCTGGCCCCCTCAATCGATATGCTTGGCCTCTCCAATTAACAAGCTTTCTCTTTTGAAGACAGCAGGTTTTGCGCTTAGGTTCAAACTTTGGCCCCTCTAAGTTGACTGCTCTGGCGCCGGCTCTGGTGTGAAGTGCTTGGCTTGGAGGTGTGGTTGCAGGGCATCGTCATACCCGTGAAGACGGAACGGCTGAAATCCAAGTTCAAGATTGCGTCGTGGGTAGGGTTGCGTTGTCCAGATCACATCGGGTTGTCACCAATGTAGCCAAACGTTAAAAGAACGATCGTTCATAAGCAAAGCGCTTCTCGCGCCCGGGCGTTAGATTGACGTGTTTCCGATTCGTATACAAAGTGTTGATTGTTGCAAGATTTTAAGTTTGTGGTACCAATTAGCTTACTAGCGTTGCTACAAATTTACAAACAACGCTAGCAGAGGCGGATTAAGACCACTCGGGGGTACCGTGTGTTCTTCTTCGACAAAAAAACTACGCTAAAATGAGTGCTTTTCTTGTAAAAGCCCTAAAAATCCGTGGCGGCTGGGGGCTCTGCCCCCATACCCCCTTAGCCTACAGCGGCTGGGGGTTTCGCCCCTAGATCCCAGGTTGTGGCCCCCTTTACTGAATCCTGGGTGCGCCACTAGACAAGCCAATTAATTTTTTGTCTTCCCCCGAAATTTTGGGCTGGCTATGCCACTGCCCCACGCGTATAGGCTAATTTTTGCTGAGCTCATGGCCTCATCACATTACAAACCCGAGTTTGTATTTTAGCTTTGAAACCTTGAAGGACAACGCATGTTGGCCATTGTAACGTCAGAGTCATGAAAATGTTATCTATAACCGTTGTGTTGTCAATCAATCGAATCGCAATTCGTATGCATTACCTCTTTAGGGAAAGGCCGAAAGGGCAGTTTTTTTTTCTAGAGTGATTTAGGTAGCCTATATTACATGCTTTAAAATAAAAAAAGCCTCGATCTTAAAATGCTAGTAATGAGAATTAATTGATTTTAAAGATTTACGAAACTATAGCAGCTGTAACAGAAATTTCTTGGTATGGAGGGGAGTTAGCCGTGTAAGGTTATCAAGTTATAAACATAAGAAATGGTATTGGTTGTGGTAGGCCACTAAGCTTACAAGCGAAATGCTGACAATTCTGGTCGACCCTATTACAGCTATTTCACGGCCATTAGGCCTACCAATCGTCAGACAGGCTCAGACTAGATTAGAACCCGAAACCTATTGAATCAGAGCCAGAAACTCTAACCTCCAGGACATCGAGCTTTTTAGAAATTTCTTAGATAGTCTAAACTTAAGTCTACCTCTGTCTTAAATCTACTTACGTCTAAGTACAGTGGTACCTCTTGCTCTACGACAGGTTTTCATTTAATGATTAAATTTTACGGTAAATATAAATAGGTATTCTCAAATTTGATTCTCGTTTGAAGGACCCAAGAGTGTTTACCCGATAGGCCTAAGCCACTTCCTTCAGTTGATTGTTTTCAATCTTCTGTCCTAAATGGCAAAAGGGGTATCGTCTCTCTATGAGGGTATACTTAATTTTGTTGCTAAATGGACACTTATCTGGTCGTTGATTTTTTATATCTTTTCTAGGTCTGTTGGTTTGTAGCCTAGTTTTAACTTTCGCGGATTTGATAAATAGTCTTTTACTTCTTGCTTTATCTATTAAGAATTTCGGATTTAAACTTAGACACAATAATTAAATTGTTAGGTTAATATTTCAATATTGCGTAGACCAGTGGATTTCAACCTTTTTCAAGTCGCGAACTCCTAAGTTAAGCAATTTGTTGCTGCGAACCCCACACAAATCAACACAAAGGGACACGATTTTAGAATTGTTATTGAAGGTAATTTGAGTAAAAATCAAAGGCTATCTTCACCACAGATGCCTTTTTGTCACCGCTTGCCAAAAGCTATCCATTTGAGGATATGATGGGCCGCACTTATTTTTTCAAGCAAAAATCTTTAACTGCACAAAACATGACTTGCTGCTTAAGCCAAACCAGCTCAATTTTTGGCATTGGCTTTGAAAACAAGTTGTACCGTATTTTGAGAAAGGACCAGTATTGTTTGTTTACTTATTCTTCTTCTTTCGGCTTTTCCCTATTCGGGGTCGCCACAGCGCGAAAGTCTTCTCCACAAGACTCGGTCCACTTCGTCTCTCTCCCTTGCTACAACCTTCTCCATGTCTTCTCTCACCAAATCCATCATCCATCTCCACTTTGGCCTTCCTCTCTTTCTTTCACCAAATTGCGTATTTACTCATAATTACAAATTATCTCGGAAACTCCACTTTGGCAGCCTGCAAATAATTGCGTTACTGAGCTTCTTGATCTGCAGACTGTTGATGTCTAGCTATTCTACAATAGAGCTTGGTGCTGAGACGCTGTAGATGTGCGTATAATCTTTTTGATGTGAAGGTGTGACACGAGTTTGGTACCCACATAACTGCGCATGAAAACAGAAGATGCACGTACTGGTTGGGTGTTTTGCACAAACCCCTTGCCAAAAAAAAACATCCCAGCCTCTCTGTAGTACCACCACTTCAAACGTAACGGGGATGTTTTTCTTAAATCAAACATTTTTGCATTGCTGACGGGGGCTTTCTACAAAAGATCTCATACACTGCTTGACTTTCTTAAATCACGTTTAGATTGTTTCATGCCATTACTGGTCTATTTCACACACATTATTATTAGCACCAGGAATTTATAAAGAAGTTTGAAAAAGTTGAGTACTGTATCGCTAAGTCCTTGCAACTTCGTAGTTATACGGATTTTGTTGTGTTGCAATGCAAAAAAAATAAATATTGAAATTTACTCACACTTCAAACGTTTCTGCGTGCGATTAAACATAAAAATTTTGAAAAGGCCACGGACCGCGACGAAAAATTTTAACTGGCTGGCTGCATCCGGGCTGCAGGTTGACGACGCCTGACCTAAGCTTTGCGAATTTTGGCACAGTGACTTGATGTCTGGATCAAAATTTGTGAATGCAAGGCGAAAATCATGATGAAGTAACAAACGATTTTTCGCTTTCGTTTTAATCTATGTCGAAGCACTGAAACCATTTTCAGCTAGGCATATATGTTTTTGTAAAAGGCAAAATTGAATCATTGCAGGCAATAGTTCCAAGTGTGAAAGCATCTATCTGTCGTTTTTTTCTCCAGAAATTGACATACCAATAACCACGACTAAGTAAGAAAGTTTCAGCCCCAACTGTTGGTTGCAAATTAAGCAGTACCTCCTTATGTGGAGTTTGCTGAGTTTCAATGATTCAATCTTAACAAAAAATGGTCGGAAGAAGTTGCTTGGGCCCTAGAACTACCGGTACCTATTTTATATTTTCACATCGTTCAAAAAATGATTATTTTTTAAAATACATTAATAATAATATTAATTATATTTAACACCGGTACTTCAATAAACTGCCCTTTGATGAAACTTTCGTTTTCGCGGTCTCCTCACGAGTAATTTCACGGTATCTGCTTTATTTTCATTTTCATTTATTTTTATTTTTGACTAATGATTGAGTGATCTTCTTCGTAAAATAAATACAACATACATACATTCGCGGACCACTTGGGGGTCCGCGGACCCCAGGTAGAAAACCACTGGCGTAGACAAAACAAAAGAAGTAAGGCCTATTAAAGCACAATCAGACAATACAAGCTAACTGTTAAGGAGAATAGAATAGCGAAAAGGAGGAAACGGCTGTTGGTTTCGTGCTTGATTGGTCAATGCTGCTGTTACATACGCACAAGGTATGCAGTCTGTTTGTTCTACCAACCCAGAGGGTTCATAGCTTTCGACCAAATGCTTTAAGGGTCCTTGAACTTAGCGATGTCGGAAGCATTTCTAAAGTGGGGGGCCCAAAAGCAATTACCAGATTTTCTTCGCCTACAACCCATATTTAGCCTGTCCACATGTGACATGTCCAATTTATGTGGGCTTCAGAGCCACGGATCTTACTTCTAAAGGGTAGTATAGTTTCTGCATCACAACTAAATTTTTGATGTCATAATCACTTTAAAATTTAATTGTGATGCAGAACCGTGGATCCAAAGCTCACATAAATTGGACATGTGAACAGGCCGTAATTGCGAAGCTAATGTTTATTGTTTTAGCAACTCCAACAGCTACTGTAAATACCATAACTGTGAGTAAAACCTCTACGTGAGCGCCACTGTAGGGGAAGGATTAAAAAACAGAGCGCCACCTTCTAATAGTCTAATTGAACACCACCTTTAATGCCACTACAGGAAAGGTGCTGAAAATGACGATGACGGCTACACAGGGACGTGTCATCTGATTTTCCGCTTTGAATTTTTGATTAACTTATCAGTAACTGTTTTACGGTAGTTGTTTTTTTTTTTCTTTAAAGGTTAAATGTTAACTCTAATGAGTTTTTTCTTTTCATTAATTAAATTTGTCTTCCCAAAATTCTGACCCGCTAGTCAAAAAATAAAGCACCATCCTCTAACTCATTGGTTCTTAACCTGGGCGCAGTTAACTTTTAGAGGGGCGGATATACTCAGGGGGCGTCACATTCAGAAGGTGTGAAGATAGTTTGTGTCATAATCAATATCGCGTGCTCAGTACATCTGTATAGGATACTATAGGTCTAGCTCAGGCCTGGACAAGAAATGTAGGGACTTCTGCGGAAGTGATGAACTTTTTTTTTTGCTCTACACTGATTTTTCGTGGAAAATAGGACATCTATGGACGAGATGAGGATGATCTGTCTTTATATTTTTGTTAGCTCTTCACTGATTTTTAGTAGAAAGCAGAACATCTGGGCGGCAGACCAAGGAAACCTCTGAAAAGGGGCGCCGGGGGAAAAAGGTTAAGAACCACTGCTCTAACTGAACACTACCTTTAATAAAACGCCACAATAGGAGAAGAGAAGGGTTGAAATTTAGAGCGCTGTGGCCGTGCCCGCGTGGCGTTCAAATAGAGGTTCACGGTAGGCCTATAGCATGTATAGTTGTATACGGTCACGGAAACAACGAGAGCAGTAGGCCTAAGCTTTTTTGGAGCATACGAGAAGATGAAGTAGGGATAATCATTAACTCAACTCCAATTAATGTTTTTCTACACCGATAAGGTGATGCGTAGAGAAATAGTAGAACTTTATAAATCGCATCGCCGTTTTAATTGGTTTCTCTGACTAGAAAAAGCAATTTTGTTGGCAAAGGAATTGCTAGGGTTAGCACTGCACAGCAAAACAAAGTGAATTAAAAAAATTTTAACACATTCAAAAAAATTTAAAAACTAGACTATAGATATTTTGCACAGTCCGCAACTTTTATCTTATGAGTTCATGACAGCTGCTTATTTTATCGATTTTGAAGGTTAGTTGTTAACGTTAAAATTAAGTCTGAAAAAAGCAAAGCTTCCCTCTCCCCGAGAATTAGCCCCGCCCCTCGCATTATGAAAAATTACACTGCAAACACAGTAAGCAACTGTACATCTCTTCTGAGTGACTGCCTGCAAAGCAGTGCAGATAGTAAGGTATACAATACCGGTTCGTTAGTGGAGGGGCCTAGTTTTGACTTTAGTTGCTATTGTTTGCTATTTTAGTGAGTTCGTTGGTCTTCGGAAACTTTAGTGAGTTCGTTGGTCTTCGGAAATAGCTTAAGCTATCTTGAAAGATCCTCACTCGAGTAAATCCGGGTAAAAAGAGATTATATTTTTAGCAAGCACAAAAATTTATACAAACGCAAAAAAAACACAACACGAGGTATGGCCACGTTGAGTTGCCGGAAATCACGCCTTCTATTTCGGACAAATCTGCCTGTTCCAGGACAGAGGAAAAGGTGATAAAAAAATATATAAAATGCGCAATATTCACATGAGAAAAAATATAAATTACACTATCGATTGAAAAATGCGGAAAGGCAGTCAGGTTTCGTCTGGGAAACAGATTGCACAACGTCCAGCAACGACCAACGAGCCGTAATCGCCACACTATAAACGACACTTGCGACAACTACTGTATCTCGTCTCGTCTCAAAACATACTGTAAAATGTTTTTTCATATTGAAAGCTTAGATCAGTGACTTTCAATCATTTCTGAGCCATGGACCCTTGACTGTACCTCAAAAAGACCGTGGTCCCTATGGTACGTAAGTTTAAAAGTCCCGGTCTGTTATAGTTCCTTAATGATTCCTACCATCGTGGCTCCCAAGAAAACACTCTGAAGAAGATTACACTTTTTCTGTTTCCCCAACCCCATCAACAAAACTTTAAAGAAAACATCTCCGGATTTAAGCTCTTTCCTGGGTTTCGATTTCGATGGTAGGCCTGTTAAGTTTCACTGTTTCAAATACATTTATGCAGAGTTATTATTGCAAAAATAAACGCGTGAATTAGGCCCCCCCAGGGCCCTCCCTAAAAAAAAAGTGGGGGGGCAGGGCCCATCCGCCCCCCCCTCTCTTCCGCTTCCGCCACCTATGCTTGAACTACTAAAGGGTAAGAACCACTGGATTAGACCAATATTTACCGTGAAAAAACTGGTTAAAGCGGAATCAAAAGGGTAAAACTGTGTGAGAGTATAAATGACAACGAGAACACTGGCTGACGCGTGGTTACAATACAACCAAACTACGTCAAAACCAGAAAGTCATTTTTCCAGGGTAAGCATTTCTAATTTTTTTCGAATAAAAACTGCCCCCTTTCACCGAAGCCTTGCCCCCAGCTTGCCTTCTCTTTCAACAAAGACTGGCTACGCCACTGACTGAATGCCTAAGTATTTTATTGCGCTTGCAAAACCTTGAGTAAATAAAACTTTGGCAGTCAGAAAAAACTCAAGCAAGCGTCGTTGTCTGTCTACAGCAGCATCTAGTTTTTTTTTATGATAATTCAGGCTAGATGCATGCAGTTTTCCAGCTTGTCAACGCGTAATCATGCGAATATTTTTCTGACATTTTTTTAATGATTTTATGCGATATTGTTGTTGTTTTTATTGTTGTTTTTTTTGTAGGGTTTCAACGATGAAGCTTACAAAAAAAGAAGAAAAGAATTCGCGGAAATTGCATTTAATTACAACAGTAAATGCCAATTTTTCTTGTGGTCAAAGACGCGCAGAAAATTGATCGCATCTGCCGTGACATCGAGAAAACAATTAACTTTATAAAGCAATTAATGTCGCTCTAACATTTAAAAAAAATTTTTTTTTCGTTCGAACTGGCCAGAATAGAGTTTGTTAGGGTTGATGACATTACATTAAATGATCGAAAATGGTGTCATCATTTTCGGTGCTACTTGCAGAAGTCTTGATCTACTACTGGCCTAATTTTGAACCGGCTTTTCGTGAATCACTCACAAAACAGTGCTCGAGTTGTAAAAACATTAATGGGGGGATGGTACAACTTTTCACGCAGACGTAAGGAGGGATGGTCATTGGTCATTATACTTGTAAGGGAATGGTTGACGCCAAAATGTTTATGGGGGGATGGAGTCGTTTTACGTGGGGATGGCATTCCCCCTCAACTAAAGTAGGCTACTGCCCACTAATGGATGGCAGAATTACTCATTGTGTCACCAGGGCCGAGCGTAGTCTTCTTCATTAACTCCGCAGCAGCTACATGTATAACGCTACTATACCATGAAAATTAAATAATCTATTAAAGTTTTTACATAATTATTGACCATGTGATTACAGAGGTCAGGAAATTCCTACAGTTAAATACACTGAGCAAGAAATCAAAACCTGGTAAGTTATTGTTTACAACTTAGCAATTGTTTATCATTTTATGGGAGTTGCTAGACCGAGAGGGTTTTCATGATGTAAAAACGTTAGTATAGATGGGCCTAATACATTGCAAAAACACTTTGAAACAGCTTGAGTCCTACTGGCTTGCCTTAAATGTGGTTGTTATTTAAAAATCGCGAAACTGATTCTTACAATCGACGTGTTAAGATACAAAATAATAAACGGTTTGATATGCTACCAACAATTTTAACTCTCGTACGTTTACCTTTACAAGAGCTTCAAGTCTCACGCAACCAAGGAAAGTAAGTGATAAAGGTTTGTTGTAGACTACTGGTGGACCTGCTATTGTTGTTAAGTGGGGCAGTGCAACGCTTTACATGGCCCCTGATTAAATAATTGGTTTGAAATATTTCATGGTTCACAATATTTCAGGAAGACCATTTTCTCTAAGCTAGTGGACTTGTATCCCACTCACGCTTGCCGCGAATTCAACCGGGTATTTCCCCTTCTGCAAAAGCATTGCAAGTACAGTGCGAACAACATTCCACAATTAAAAGATGTGTCCAATTTTCTACACAGTAAGATGTGTCCAAAGTTCTACAACTTTCCGCAGTGAAATAGATAGGCCTAATGTTGTTTGTAGTAGCGGTAGATTACAATGACATAGAGCGCTGTAAGGGCTATAGGCTTATTTGCGTCTTTTATTTAGGGCCTGCAAAAACTGTAGCAAGATGACCTCATAGGTGTTGAAACACATCTCTCCTCCACAGCGGCGTGCAAACTTTAATAGGCATCTTCGAAAAAAGGTCTTTATGAAGCATTCTCTAAAAAAGTCTTTCACCCCTATTTGCTGCTCCCTACGGCGTGCTTCGCCCGGAATCGCCCCACCCCCCATCAGGTACACATACATGAATGTGTTCCTCGTCAATTACTCGTCAAACCACGATACTTCGCAGCATTGGTGATGTCAAAAGCTTTTAGTCGTTGATTGCTTCCAATTGCCTAGAGCGGGGATGGGCAACCCCTGGCACGCGAGCTCGTTTTTCTGGCACGCGAGCGAGGCCACGGAAACGAGTCAACGGCAAAGTAGCAGTGGAAGTCTTTCTGACCAACATACGGCTCTTTCGTTTTTTTTTTTATACGACATGTGAGGACGTTAAGACCTTTTTTTGCGGTCCTACTAAACATCGCAAAGGATGACAAAGGATTTATTAAACACCGCAAAGTACGACTGAGGACTTCAAATTGATCTACTAAACACCGCAAAGAACGACAAAGGAATCATACCATAACAAAGAACGACGATGGACTTTAAATTAGGGTTAGGTTAGGGTTAAATTAGAGTTAGGCTTGGGGTTATCAGGTTCTTTGTCGTACTTTGCGGTGTTTAGTAAGTCCTTTGTCGCTCCGTAGCGGTGTTTAGTAGGACCCCTTTTTTTCTCTTCAACGATATTTTCAGAGGAAAACAGACGTCTGAGGACGTGAAGATCTTTTTTTGCTCTTCACCGATGTTTTCTGCGGTAAACACGAACTGCTGATTGATTGGCACGCGGAAAAATCTGGCCATTGATTTTAGCTGATTTTGGCATCCAGACCGAAAAAGGTCGCCCATCCCTGGCCTAGAGCGTCAGAAGTGCTAAAACGAGCTTGTTTAAAATTTCTGGCCACCAGTTTAAGGGTGTACCGTTCAAAGATAGGGAATTCTAGACAGCATCGTTGTGACAATAGAATCTGTTGCAGCTCTGATTAGATCTCTAGCTCTGGAATCCACCTTATCATTAAATTACGCATACGCCATCGAGTAGTGTCATATAGTCTTTCCAGTTTCAGTTTAGTTTCTAACTAATCTTGTATATTATTTGATCTTTTATGTAGTCTACCCAGCGGAGAGTTAAATGAGCTTTGATGATTTTTACAGAAAGGACAGGATTTCGTCTCCGACCAGTGGCTGGATTATTATCATCACGTGACTTTCTATCTATACTTGCATTCCGGGTTTTCCCTGTAACGCAATACATTCGTCATCACTCCAAGCCTCTTTACACTCCCGACCCGTACGTTCTTATCAGCGGCTAAACTGCGTGGTGATACCTTCTTCACTTGAGATTAATACTAAATTGCTTGCACAATATAGATTGCGCGGTTTGATCGGCTCCCCTTTCAACAGCATTTGATGTTAATGAATCAGCCATGCAAGAAGAATCTGATAGGCTCTTACCGCTGCTGCTTGGCTTTTCAATATTTTGGTTTATAACAGATCATATTCTAAGAACATAGAAAAAAAAACTCTAACAATTGCCTGGATGCAATAAAAATAAAATTCGATATTTGTTGTATCTCAAAATAAATAGAAAAGAACTTCATTGTGCACGCGGTATTGCGCGATAGCGTGCAACGAGTGGGGGGCACATCTCCGCGGCTTAGCGCCTGGCCAACACAGCCCCAAAGAAACGTCACAGCCAGGGCTGGATTTACCTATAGGCAAAGCAGGCTGAAGCCTATAGGGTCTCGGAGAAAATGAGGGGCCTTATCACAAACAACGAAGACCTTTTTTTTGCTCTCCACCGATATTTTCAGTGAAAACAGGACATCTCGGAACGTGAACACCTTTTTTTTGCTCTTCCTATCAGTGTGATCAAATAGCCTAGGGCCTCTCAATGTTTAAATCAGGCCCTGGTCACAGCGGTGGCAAACCGATGGCGACACCGTGTCCGACTTGACCGTCTTGGGAATCGAATCCCAGATTTTTTCGTACCGATGGCAAAGTTGTTTGTTCTGCGCCAATATGTTCTAAGCGCAGGGCCGGATTAAGCTTTTCGTGGGCGTGGGACTACATGATAATCAGGGGCCTATTTTTCATCTTATTCGTTGAAGTAAAAACTGACCACTGCTGAAGCAAAGCACAAATACATAAACAAAGTCTTTACTCTGTATGCATACATTCAAATGACACATTTTCTGGATATAGCTAATGCAAAATTCTTAATAACGTCATTAGCGTCTATTCTTTCCAAAAGTTCGTTTTCGATGCAGAGTAGAGCCAAGGAATTTAACTTTTTCTGGCCCATAGACGAACACATATGATTCTTTTTTTTTTTAACGTTGAAAATGAGCGCTTGCCAGAGCAATTAGAAATCATCACCCAAAGATACACCCTAGAAGGATTAGAACGCAAAGCAGTTGCATTAGGCCTACTGGACGTCGTTTCTACTCTGTTGCTTATCGGTTCGCTTACATCAAAAAAGTCAGTCACTTTTTTTGGATTTTGCTGCAACTTTTTTCAGTTTATCTTCTGCTTCTCTAAATTTTTCCTTTTCCGAACCGCTTTTATGCTTCCTCATTTATATTTTCAAATTACTCTAGCCAACATAATATGGAATCTCCTACCTTTCAAGCTACCGGTACATACTGGAATCGACTGTTAATGGTATTGGTATCAGAGATGGGCGGAGTTACAGAAAACTGACTCCGCATCCGTTCCGAGTCAGAAGACTTTAACTCCGATCTTGTTTATCGACAAGTTTTAAAATCCAAATCCGCTCCGAATCCAAAAAATGCAGCCGGACTCCGGATCCGCTCCGGTTCCGTGCCCATATCTGACGACTAAAATCCGGATCCGTTTCAAATCCGGCTTTAATTCAAAAACCCAAATCCGGCTCCGAATCCAAAAAATGCAGCCGTACTCCGGCCCCGTGCCCATCTCTGATTGGTGTAACTGGCAGAGCAGCCGCGAAAAAAGATTGTTGCGTCATGGTGAGCAAGTAGGGTTTTACAGTGACAGTGCAAATGAACACAAATCGAACAGTGTTTTCCATATAATAGGTGGGAGATCTCTAATAGCCTACGCTATACCTTAGTTCTTTTATCACTTCATTGACTTAAAATAGTGGTGGGTCTATTTTTGGCTGTGGGTCTGGGGCTGCAGCCCCATCATGCCCCGCCTTAATCCGGCCCTGCCTAAGCGTAATTAGTACTTTTAATCCAATAATCTTTCTCTTATGATAAAAAAAGAAAAATCTATCCAGAATCAGACTTGATCTTTGTTTTTCAGGGATGTTTGTCACGAATTAATTGGTCACGTGCCACTGTTTGCTGATCCTGGATTTGCTCAGTTTTCCCAGGAAATCGGACTTGCTTCACTCGGTGCACCTGATGAATGGATTGAAAAACTGGCTACTGTAAGATAGGCTAATACTGTAATTTCTTTAGAAAAAATGAAAAATGTTTAAAGATGGGACAGGGGTATTTTTAAAATAGTAAGTTTCCTAAAAGCATTTTATTTTCCTATCACGAGTGAGCAATGGAGACGCAGCAGGCGCTATATTTTAATGAGCTCAGTCAGAAGTTGACCGTGAAGCAAGGGCGTTGGAAAGTGGGGAATGAAGCCCCCCTCTATATTTTTTCAGCCTCCCCATAGAAATTTTGAGCCCCCCTTTTTAAAAATTTATAACTGCAGTAAACCCTATTGCATTTTAACGATGGCTTGTGGCGTCACTTGTTATTCGTTTCTTTTCTTCAATGATGCCATCAAACCATCCAACTAACTTCTGCAAGACTGTGACAAAGTAAACAAAATCGCATAAACTGTTGGATTTCCTGGTAACTTCGTGTGCAAAGCTCTTAGAACTTTATTATGATGTCACAGTTAAATTTTCTCAAATTTATAAGAAACTTTTCGGCAAACAACAGCGAAACAACAAAATATCAAATCAGAATTAGCTAGTTTATCCTAGGACTTGGAAGCCTGAGACTGGGAACTTGTAAACCGATGATAAGTTTACGTAAAGGAGGTTAACACGTTTACAAACGTCGATCTGGCTACTGTGTTTATGCTAGATTGATTTCTTCATCCCTCCTATCACGAAAAAGCGGCGGAGGCGCTATGCGTAGGACGAATCCAGACTCGCTTAGGAGTTACCTTTGTTTCCAAGTTTTCCGGTTGAATTTTCTTCTGAGTTTACTTCTTGAATTTGCTGCTTGCCATATTCCACCAAGCAGAGATAATCATCGTGAAGCATCTTATCCAAGGACGCAACAACAAGACTAGATTGGGAGTTGAACCATTAACCTTGCGATCATGGTCGTCGTAAAAACTAAAGGAAAGCTTGAGTTCATCAAGCAGTCTCCAAGTGACTTTTACTGAAATAATGTATCGCATGATGTATGTTGTGATAACAAGTTTGGTAACACAAATTTCAGCCCCCTCGACTTAAAAGTACTTCCAACGCCACTGCCGGGTAAACTCCTATCTACAGTAGGCCTACTGATGTAGAGTGGGGAAAATTGCGGTGCTTTTCCTAATAGTAGGCTACTAGGCCTATAAATAAATCAGACGACATGCTTTTTATGATATCGCTTTTTAATCAATCAACCTAATAAAAGTTGCGGAGCAGGTAATATTCCTACTAAATTTGTTCAACTTTCTGCCACTCTCATATCCGAACCGCTATCAATCTTCATTAACAGTGCATTTACGTTGGGATTATTTCCTGATAACTTAAAAACTGCAAAAGTGGTCCCGGTTCACAAAACAGGAGATAAATGCAATCCTTCAAACTATCGCCCCATTTCTCTTTTAACAACCTTTTCCAAAGTTTTTGAAAAACTTATATACTCAAGAGCAGAAGCTTTTCTCAACAAACACTCACTCATAGCATTGACTCAATACGGTTTCCGTGCAGGTCATTCAACTAAACATGCTTTCACAGATGTCATAACTTCGATTTATGACAATATCAATACCAATCAACATACCGGATTAATTTTTCTTGATATTAAAAAAGCGTTTGACACTGTTAACCACAAAATATTAATCAAAAAATTGGAACATTATGGGATTAGGCCATTAGGGGAACAGCTAACGACCTCTTAAAATCGTATTTAAGTGATAGAAAACAATTTGTACTTTTGGATCATACCATTCATTCTAAAATCTATCCCATTAACTCGGATGTTCCTCAAGGTTCCACTCTGGGTCCGTTGCTATTTTTACTATACATCAACGATTTAATTAATTGTTCATCAGTTACACCTCGTTTATTTGCAGATGACGCTTGTTTAATATTTAACGATGATGCTCCAGATAAATTAATTAAAAGTATTAATGATGAACTTAATAGAGTCAGCGATTGGATGGCAGCAAACAAACTCTGCATAAATACACAAATATCTTCTGCCCTCCTTATACCGCTCAAATCTAACGCTCAAATTAATTATCAATCTATCTTTTTTGATGGTGCATTTATCAATACAGATAAATCTGCGAAATACCTTGGTATTCAAATTGATAGTGATCTCACCTTCAAATCCCATATTCAAAACCTTCACACAAAACTCTCACGCACTTTAGGAATAATGTTCAAAGTCAAAAGATTTTTTCCTAAAAATATTTTATTACAATTGTATTATACAGTACCATGTTCAACTCGCATCTTTTATACTGCATCACGGTATGGACCTCTAAACCTACTCAACCTACCTCTACTCAATTCGTATGCTTCAAAATAAAGCGGTTAGATAAATAGCTGGCTTTGATGACAAACATCCAACTTCAAATATTTATAAATCATATAACATTCTTAAATTAGATGATATGGTCAAATTGCAAATAGCTATGTTTGTACGTCGACATTTTAACAATGACATACCATCTAATCTGAGGGGCTATTTCACCAACGTTAATAAATATCACTCAATCGCAACCAGAAGGCAAACTATTGGATACAATTATCATATACCAAGGTATAGATCATCCAAATTACAACGTTCAATTAAATATCTCGGGGTATCGGTCTGGAACGTAATTCCCTGTTGACATTAGAAAATGCTACTCACGTAGATTCAAGAGAAAGTTTAAAAACCTAATAATTGAGGGTTACTGAAAACAATTTATTTAATCAGCAGTTAACGGTATCAATCTTTTCTTTTTAAAAAAAAAACGAACAAAAATTAAATTGTACTTTATTTGGATCTAAGACTATCGTCTCCGTTTCCTTTTCTTTTTCTCTTTTTCAACTAAAAATAATTATTGGTAATTTTAACTTAACTTTTGGAATTTAGGGTGGCTGCTTGACTCGAAGACCCTATGGTCCCTTCGCGGTCTCCCTGTCCTATAATTGTAATTTATTTTTGATTATCGTCACGTGAACTTACAATATTTACGGACTAATAAATATAATGAATGAATGAATCAAACAAGTAAGCCGTGAATACCAAATTTGGAGTCTAATTTAAACGGAATCAGAATCAAATAGCCTACGAGTCTATGACTCCAAGGTAGATGTTCTATTTCCTCAGTGATCTGATTAACCGGTGTATAGTTTTTTTGAATGTTTGTCGTCAGTGTTATTGGTTTACTGTGGAGTTTGGAATGTGCAAACAGAATGGAGAATTGAAAGCATACGGAGCAGGACTTCTTTCATCTTTTGGAGAACTGCAATATTGTCTCAGTGGCAAACCAGAAATGAGACCATTATTTGATCCGATCAAGACCAGCGTCCAGGTTAGGGTGTTGCAATGGTTGTGTAAAATGCTGACTCCTATTTGCATCATTTCTTTTTTACGAAAGTAATATAGTAGCATTAAAATCACAGCTAAAATTTAAATACACATCAGTCTGTCTCGTTCGTAGCAACTCATCAGGTGTCACGGATAGAATATGAATTCGTGACACCTGATAAGTCATTACCGACGAAACAGACTGTTGTGTTTTTTAATTTTAACTGTGATTTTAATGCTACTATTTTGCTCTGGTTTTAATCATCGAGCACTCTGTGCAGGAAATTTACATCACAATTACCAAAAGTAATATTATGTGGATTATAATTCTTTAATGTTTGATAAAGTTCAATTTTTTGTTTTGAAATCAAGAAGACAGAAAAAAGCGATAGTTACTGTAGGCCTACTTTCGTTTAATAAACTTTGCTGTTGGATTTTAATTATTTTGATGAGATTCACTCCATGCAATTCCCGCATTAGGTCTATCGTATAGAGCAGGCCTGGCCCTGGCGGACATGTTCAGCAAAGATTGCAGCGTAACTGTCCTAAGCAGCAAAAAGTTCAAGTATTAAAAAAATGTGTTGTGTGTGATTTTGCAGACATATCCAGTCACTGAATATCAAACTGTTTACTTCGTCGCTGACAGTTTTGAATCTGCGAAGCTTAAACTACGAGAGTTTTGCAAACTAATTCCTCGTCCCTTCGCTCTTCGTTACAATCCTTACACAGAGTCCGTGGAAGTTATCGACAAGAAAGAAAAATTATTGCAGGTTGCGTCAGACACACAAGGTGAGAATAGCATTACTCATTTTGAAAATTGACGCTGGCCATAGGCACCGGCGTACTTCTTCTTTCGGTTTAAACCTGACAAGAGGTCGCCACAGTAGATCGCTTTTTTCCAAATAGATCTATCACTTGCATCATTCAGTTACACCAGCTCCATTCATGTCCTCATTTAATCCACTCGTATATCTTCGCTTAAGTCTGCCTTTACTTGTCTTACCTGAAAACTGCATCCCTGACATCTTTCTCCCTAAATGATCTTCTGGTCTCCTTTGGACCTGACCATACCGTCCACTCAGTGGCGTAACCACCCCAAAATTTCGGGGGGAGGCAAAACTTCATTGGCTTGTCCAATGGCGCACCCAGAATTTGGCAAAGGGACAAAGCCCCCAGCCGCCGGAGGTTTAGGGGTATGGAAGCAGAGCCCCCAGCCGCCTCGGGTTTTTACAAAAGCACTCATTTTAGAGTAGTTTGTTTTGTCGAAAAAGGACACACGGGTACCCCCGAATGGTCTTAATCTGCCCCTGCTTGCGTTTAGTAGATTTAGGTCATAGCATTAGTATCTTCGTTTGTGGGCTAGTGGTAATTGAAAACATTTCGGAAGCGCCACGCCCCTGCGTCCACCTTAGTCTTGATTCTCTTAGTTTATCTCGTTATATAATTTAATTCCGTGTATAGGAACCGGCGTACATTTACGGTAATTTTTTGCCTGGGGTAATTTGCCCCCTCGTACTTAGATTTTCTGCTAAATACGTAACAGCTCCTTAAACGCTTTCTCACGCGATAAGTCGTCACTTTTTCGTGTAGAATGAAAATGTCACTAATGCTAAATGGTCGAGTCCAAAAACATAGCTGTCACTTGTCAAGATTCTTATTTCCATGATGTTTTACAGGCGATGTTTCCGTTTTAAGAGAAGCTCTGGAGCGCTTGTCATGAAGAAGTTATTGGTAAAAATGAAATCACATAAAAACAAGCTCGACAAGTTCTACCTGGACGCTTAATGCCATGACTTTGTAAAAAAATTAAACCTGTGAACATTACGCGTAAAGGATGTTGCGGTAGGCTATTGTTGTCAGCATACAGGTGGAGGCTACTGTGTTCAATCGCTAACGCAGAGAAAACTGTTTGCGCCAACTCAGGCATTTTTCAATGTACCGGACGCATATTTCTGTAGGCCTACTGGTTCTACGGAAAAAGGTAGGGCTCGATCGAAATGACTATAAATCGAAAAATTGCACTAAAATCGCAACAGCGGCGGGGTGTAGTGGTCAGTGTGTTACGCATAGGGTAGGCTTACCATACGTCCTCTTTTTTAACCAAAAAAGATTTGTTCTCCGAAGATGCCAAAAAATGCCCAAATGTTCTCCTTTTTGGTATTATGAACCGCAAAAACATGTCAAATCATTTTTCTACGAAAAAATTTGGGAAGTTTTAGTACAAACTACGGTCTGCGGACGTGATGACCTTTTTTTGTTTGGTACTCATGTGATTTTGGACGAAAAATTGGACATCTGTGGACGTGATGACCATTTTTTGGTCTTCACTTGATTTTGGGCGGAAAATTGTACATAGCTGCGGACGTGATGATCTTTTGGTCTTCACTTGATTTTGGGCGAAAAATTGGACATCTGCAGACGTAATGACCTTCAAAGGAACCTGTCCTCTTTTCGTGCAGTGAAAATACGGTAACCCTTGCATAGGATCTGGGTTCGATGCTGCACTAGGTTTTGATTTTATTCACCGACTTATGTCTATTTCGGGATTGGGTGGAGTGGTGGTAACACAACAAAAAATTTTCTGTAGAACTATTTCGAAATATGCGTACCGGACCACAGGCAGCCTATTTTCATATTCTCCTAAAAAATCACATCTTTTTGTGATAAACCTTCTTCGCGCGCCTTCTCGGAAAATTTGTGCGTACGCTCGTGACTGTGTCAAGGGGCTAATATCATTACATTGATTTAACTTTTCGGTGTTTGACGCTGACTTACCGGTACCTGACCTACGCAATGAACCACTTATTTTGTTCAATGCCGAGTCAAGAGTCTATTAGTATGACCTCAATAACTGGTCCGCGCTCCATTGCTTACTGGCCCAGCAGCGTTAATAAAGCGCTTACTTGTTTTAAACATCAGATGCATCTCGTGTATGATGCATTAACACTGTTTACTTTACTTTTGAAAGTAACCGGGAAAGCACTTCAACTTGGTTATCTTTCAGAGCTTAAAATCCTTTGCAAGCTATCAGGAATAGCACTTCATAGTCTTAATCGCATTTTAAAATTGAAGTTGAGAAAAGTGGTGTCAGCGTTTCACCGTAAGCACGAAGTCGTCAAAAGACCCTTCAAGATGATCATCGATGCAACATTGTTGACTTCACTTTCATCCTGACAGTAGAATGTAAAACTAAACTAACAATCATGGTATCGTAACATCATTGACCAACTATTGTGAAAATACTCCATTCGTAATTTCAATCAAAATTATGACGTTTCTTGGTAAGAATTTTACTGTAAACCATGCTTTGTCCCACAAATTGTAGTGAAAACTAAGTAATTGTATCAATCTATTAGTTTTATCCGTGTGTATACATGGGACAGAATAATGTTTGAAGCCACAGACTTATGTGCTATGCGATCGAGTGGTCAGCTCCCTTTAGTCCAAAGTTTTTATGCTTGAGAAGAACAAACGTCACATGCTTAAATGCTTAAATTTTATTGCACGACATTTGACACAACAAAAACAGCGTTTGTAACTATTAATATCGATATCACCAAGGGCAACACCAAACAGTGGGAAAATCTCAATATTGCTAGGCAAAAGACTGAAAATATAACAGTATATTGCTTTATTTCAGCAGTTATGCGGCATCAAACACGATGCAGAAACACATTTTTTGAAAGCTCATTGCAACAACACAACTTTTCCATGTCTACTCCCATTCATATACCGCATTACTGCACCCCTTTGATCATATAACAAACCATGTATCTATATAAAAAACCCGACAACTGTAAATCATTTACAACCCACAATTTTTTTAGGAACAGATATCACACCCCTGCGTGGTGCCAGCCTCCCTGGTTACGAAACTTTGGTCTACAGAAGTCAAAAATTGTAATATTAGCAAGCAATAATTGCATTAAGCGTGCCAGAACGCAAAGAGTTTTTAAAGCTTGATATCATCTGTTAAAAGGGAGGATAAAAAATAAATTTGGCATAAAAAAATATAATATAATGTTTCATGATTGGTTCTAGAACTTATTAGATGCGTAGAATATTACAATTGCACACAGGATCTTCCATTATTTGAATCAACAAAAAAAAAAAAATCCGCGACAAATTAAGCCAAGTATAAAAACAATAGTCTTACACTCTTTCAAACGACAAATTTTTGATTAATAAAAACCTTCAATATTGAAGTACATGAGTTATTAAGTATATCATCATTGATCTATAGAAGCATGGTCTTATTGGTCTACTTTTTTGTTTCACAATCTTGTTTAAAATGTGGGTAATGTAGAATGTCTGATACCTTAACACCAGCACCTTCAAGCACATATCGACATCAGCCTCCTTATTACAGAAATCCTCAAGTTTTCGCATCTATTTCAATTACAACTAAGTTCACAGTGTAAATAGTTCGGTGTTGAAAATTACGATCATGTTAAAAATAAAGCCTATAACATACGTATTTTTGGCCAGTGCACCATATCGTCGCTTTTGGAGGCTTACCTCCACAGGCTATTGCGACGTTAAGGCAATGACGTAAGCATGACGACATAAAACAAAATGATTGCGCAACGAAGTAAATCACGTGGTTCCTTCTTTTTCAAATTTTTGGATAATTTTGTCAATCTGAAAAAAGCATAGTCATAATGACTCAGCTCTCAGCAGTTACGCTTATAAGTTGACATTCCACAATCTGCTGATTGATCACGTTCAATATTGCACACAACTATTATTTTGGTTAATGTAATTGATCCGTACGGATCGTTTCTGACAAACGGTCCGCAGGGATCAATTTCGTTAGCCAAAATAATAATGGAGTAATTTTGCTCTTATCTCGCGAGTTCATCGAGTCCTCTTTTGTTTACACAAGTTGACTTTTTGTTTTGATTTACTGTAAATTCTGGCAACATTTCAGACTATGGGGTAGCTTTTTCTGCTTTAAAGATCACTAATTCACTACAGGCCTACTGTGTTTTCTATTCGCACCTATTTAAGTATTTATATCACCAAATGATATCAACCAGTATCTCTATCAAACACTAGAAATAATTAGATCGTAGAAATAAAACATGTTTAAAAAAATACAAAGTGTGGACACAGATACCAATACATAAGTTCAAAAGCACAATTTGGATAGGCGACTTCTTCTGACTTCTATCGTACTTGAATAAGGACAAGATTTTTCAGATTCCAAACTTGCACACAGCTCTGGATAAATTTTACTGCCATAAGACTTACCTCACCCCTGAGACGATTCCACTCAGCAGTGATGTAGCGCCACCAAGTGTCAGACGCGGTCATATGTTTTTGAATTAACGTTTCGAGATTGTTGACACGTTCGGCAATGTGACACAGAGCTTGTGATTCCCCATATAAACCATCGCAAGACCTGCATCAGTAAAAAAAACGTTTAACACCGAAGATAAAGCTGAAAATTAAAAGCAGTTATTTCTTGGCTTCGTTGGTAAATTATTCTAATAAGGAAGACTCTTCCATATTACGCTTTTTTTACACTATTTTCGACACATGAAAAAAAATACTCGCTCAAGCTGCCGTTGCGCACAGATTTTCCAAGTGATATTTTGCTTTTCAAACTTTCCCGTTTCCAAGAATTCGTCAGGGACAGATAATTATCGCGAAGCATTTCATCCAATGACGCAAAAACCAAGCTCGGGAGGGGTAAGAACAAATAAACTTGCGATCACGAACTTTGCAGAAATGCGAACTCAAACTCACTCAAGTCGGTCATTTTACCGAACTCGTAAAAAGTTGATCGAGTTTTAAACTTATTCTAAACTTGACAAAAAACTGCCTAAACTTGGCATAAACTACCCGAACTTGAAGTGACAAAATGAAAAACAAAGAACTTGGGCTTGGAAATTGTCAGTGCACTCAAACTCGCTTAAAAAATTCTGGCGAATTTGCAGCCCTGGGGCTTGGTTTAATGACGATTCCAACCATTATCCCGGCGAATACAGGCAAGAAAATGAACTACCAAGTGATCATTGATCAAACATGACATAGAAAATGCTAATCATTGGCTGGTAATTAATATTTTCATTGACGCTTGAACCAGAGCTGGATGTCTCGAGACGTGTCTCGGTCTCGTCTCGGACCTTGAAAGTCTCGGAAAATGGTCATGTCTCGATCGAGACATGAAAAAATTTTGGATTTGAAACAGCATTCAGGTCTTTGATACGGAAGCAACAATGGTACTTACCCGATGTATTCAAAGTTAAACATTGTGCGTGATTTCGCACTTTGCAAAAACATTTGCCCACATTTTGTTTAGACCATTTTGCTTTGTTGTTCAGGCCTGCAGAATTGCAAGCTTTTGCTTTCTTTTTGTGAGCAGCATATATGAAAACTGGTCTATTTCAACCACTAAGCACATGCATTCGATGGTAATCTACTCTAGACCAGGGATGTCTAACTATTTAATTTACTAGAGACCCATTGCAAAATTAAATATTTAACTGGGTCGCAAAGCGACCAGAATTCCAATATTTCATATTATAGTTCTGAGAAAAAAAAATTAACCATTGATAGGTAGGCCTTGTACTGAGCCGCATTTTGCTGAAAATGCATCTTTTTTAACAAAGAAAATTTAAAAATCCATTAGTATAATTTATTAATGTAATAATTAATCCAATAATGTTAATTTAGTTTTAACTTTTAACAATATGGCCTTCACTCAAAGACATAACGACAGCTTGCCACGTCTAAAAAATAAATATATTTTTTATGGGCAAACGCTGTGTCAAATCAAAAAATTTTCAAGAGAGTAACGTGTCATATGTCATAAAATTAAGATTTCCATAAATTTGTTCCCTATAAAAGATACTATTCTCGTCTGATTTACAACAGCTATCAAAAGATTATTCAAAGTAGTCCAGGCCCAAAAAAGGCTTCAAATCGAAAAAAGTGCAGGGATTACAGTTGCAGGAAATTTGGTTGCCGACATGGGAAGTGCTTCCAGATTTGAGCTAGCCCTTTTTAATGAGAAAGTTATTAACCAGATAGATTTTCAAAAATGCATGGTGTCACAATGGCTTTAAAATGTTTATCTTAATTAATTTATTATTTATCAAATATAAAGTATTTCGATTAAATTTCATGAACACTCTCGTGCTCAATACTTGATAAACTTGCTAAAAAATTGTTTGAACAGAGGATAGTGGGCTGCAATGCCGACATCCCTGGTCTAGACCAACATAGCCTACCAATGACTTTTTGTTTAAAGTTTTCTTGACATCTTTTTCGTTAGATTAAAAACGAATATTGGGCCGTGTAATCGTCTGCGAGAGGTATTGCTTGCCTTGCAAGCTACAAGGACTTAAATCTTCTGTGATAATAAGCTGTTTCCTTGTTATTATGATGAACTCGTTAAATCATTAATTGTAATCGTTAAAAATATAACCAATAGCACATTTATAATAGGCCACATCAGTTCATAACCGCGACGGCTTCATTGCTTCATTTGTTTTTGTTGATGTCATTTTGCTATAAAGTTATTTCAATAACTTGGCTTAGTAGAGCCCATACTCCAGAGTATTACTATCGTTTTCATTTTTGTAATTTTTGGCTTATGAAGTCTCGTCTCGAGTCTCGTAACTTCAAAGCCTCGTCTCGGTCTCGAAGCTATGATGTCTCGTCTCGGTAGGTTCGGTCCTCGTTCCAGCTCTGGCTCAAACTAACCTACGAACAAGCAACCAATCACATGGAAAGCTCCCGAAACAAACCATTGTTTTAAAAATTATTTCAACTATCAGTTAACTTACTTTAATACCGAAATTTCTCCAATGGGTAGTTCCCCCGTTTCAGACATTTTTGAATGGCTGTGTTCCAGAACGTTCAATCGTTTGTACATGTGGTAATTACTCAAAAGCAGTAAAACCAGCCTGAAATAAAACAAAAACTCCCATTAAAGCGTGGGCTGACTTTTGTCCAGGGTTGCAAATCGATATTCCAAAAAGTAAAGAATAAAGAATTATGTGATCGATATTCGATATTACACTGACAGGAGCGGATTCAGAAAACTTTGGTGGGGGGAAGCAGTTTTGAATTAAGTTGAATGTTGACTAAATACGACCGGCCGGTTGGCGAGGGGGTTAAACACATCGCTATCGGCGCGGCAAGACTTGGGTTCGATTCCCGGGCAGGTCAAATAAAACACTGTCGCAAACGACTTGCCAACGCTTCGACTTTTCTGTGGTACGCAGGCGCCAAGCCGCGGAGATGGGCCCCGCCACTCTTTACGAGCTTCTGCGTAATACTGCGTGTAGAATGAAAATTTGACATATTCTTGTCGACTAAATGCAAAAAAGACGTTATACCCGGAAAAGGGCGTAAATAAGCACTTTAAAGATGTGTTCATGTCAGAAGCGCGTTCAGAATTTTTTTCAGAGAAGGGAAATTAAATTTTGATATTTCTTAAATTTTGACTTTTCGGCAGAATTAATTTGAACCAACTTGAGGGAAAAAACGGCTTCAGGGGGATCAGGGGGCATGCTCCCCCAAAAATTTTTTGAAAATAAACGTATTGCAACGACCATTTTAGTGCTTTTTAAACAAATTTTAATCAAATTTTGTTTAGATGTTTGCCCCTAATTCTGATGTGCTTCACCAAATATGACGCATTTTGTTCGACCCTTTTCGATCTGCTGTTGGAGAAGGTTCGAAACTATGGAAAAATTGTAGCTATTCACTAAAAACATTGTTGAAAATGACTGGTGAGGAAGATGCATCCCCACACTCCCCTAGATACGTCCTTCTACACTGAGCATTTAGCGGTATGCGCCAAGCACTTTCTGTGATGTGCTCACGTTCATGCTATCACAGACAACGACGGACTTACGTACGACCATAAATGCGAAACAACTTTGCTAGTGCAGCTCTGTTTTTCTATTTTTAGTCAAGGTTTTCGGCACAAAAAACCTTATCAGCAAAAAAACGTAATGACATATTAATTAGTTTAAATTTACTAAAGTGAGATAAAACCTGAGGCGGTTTACTGCTCAACTTTTGTTGCACCTAACGCAATGCGTTACCTTTGTTTGTTCATTAAGTTAACGCATTGCCTTAAGTGCACAAAAGCTTAGCAATATATCGCCCCTGGACTAAAAGAATCGAATGTGGAATATTGAATTAAGTCGAAAAAAGTAAAGACAAGGCAATATTCGACTCTAATTCAAAAAAGTCAAGGCTACAATGCATTCAATGAACAAAAAGTAAAGAATATCGCAATCGAATATTGATTACAATCGATTCTTTGCAACTCTGCTTTTGTCTATAACCTTTAAGGAAGGCAAACCAAATAGTTTTAATATCTAAACACTTCGACCCAATTTGGATAAATTGCAGGTGGAGCTAACCATCAAAGACATAAAATAGTTAGTTACTGCGTAGGCAAGAGCTGAGGGCTAATCAGCGTTTGTGTTACTATTTTTTTGGATTCTTATTTATGAGAAAGAACTGAAGTGGAAAATATGCATTGTGCAGTCAACCAAAACGACCTCCTTGACCCGCAAGCACTGGCACTACAAGGTAACGAATTTTCTAAGACAACTGGCAACATTACCGAGGTGGCAATGCGATGCAGAGTAGCAGACCCTGCTTCACTGTTTCGGTACTACCTTAACGCAAGGACCAGTTACACTTGATTACCACAGGCTTGGAAAACAAATCTGCATTGAGCAACAAGTTAACATGCAATCCACTACAGACTGTAACAGAGGTTTCTGAGAAGGGTTACGTCACAATAATAGCGCAACGATGTTCCACAAATTTGCAACTTTTTGCACAATCGCTATTAGGAGAAAAATGCTTCACTTACATTGCAAATGCGAAATATAAAAGCAGCTTTCCACTTTTGCTTTCGCGTACGCGTTCACTCGTTTCGTAAATTGGGCCAGTGCTGACGTCATTGCACGGTAAAGCAACAGCTGCGATGGAGGGCGCTGCGGTAACATGCTTATCATCGGTGGAGGTAGGATCGCCCTGGTCTAAAACAATCAAAATTTGTTAATAAAACATGATCAGTTGCCAGTAATTCATCAGGTAATTTTATGCATTCCTAAACAATGGCAGCCGCTTACTAGTATCTTAAAGCTAAATAAACTGATATATCACAAAATACGGCAATGACCTCCCTCAAGAGGTAAGTTATTTATTTTCAAAATGGACACCTCATTGTCCCACCATCAAAAAAGAGAGGTCCACTACATGTTGCAATTTCCTGATAATTTCACTTACTGTAGGAGGTTTAACTTTTAAAAACAACTATTCGCAATCTTAATATGTTCGACTCACTTTGTTGGATAGTTCGAGTAGGAGCATCATGAGCACGTTTCTTGTGTCGATGTCTTCTCCTCCTTCGAACTTCCGACTTTTGTTCATCCGCAGGAGCGATGAAAAAAAGTCCGGATGCGTGAAGTGATAAATACTTGTCTAATTCTTGTTCTGAAAAAATCGCGGCAATGACTTGAAACTCAATAAAACGACGAGTTCGTAAAAAACGTAAACAAGATATCAAACACAAATTCCCACGTGCGGGGAAGGGGATGACGTGTATCCGGCCACCTTCGGGAACGAGGAAAAACCCGGATTGAAACTGGATCATGATGACACGCTGTTATTTTGCTTTACTAAGAAAAACTGGGTGGTGTAACTCAGTTAGTCAAAATGACGAATCTACAGGCGCAACAATAAGCTGCAATTTGCAACTGAAAGATGGCTCCCTTCATTGTATATGCTTAATGAGGTCATTGAGTTACTGCATCCCTAGAAAATTTAACGTTCCAGCCCGAAGTGAAACTTGTTCCTACTAATCCTGCAAACATGTAGCTGCGTAAGAGAAAACCAAAGAAAAATCGAAGTACACACTACACAGAGACCTTACTGCTAAGGTACCTGAAAGAAAATCATGTAACAATTTGGTGAAAAAAAAAACGCCAGCAGTTCACAATACTGAAGGCACAATCGCACTGATTGAGACTTCTCAATGTGCTTGAAAACTTTTTCCTTTGTTTTATTATTGCATCACATATGTTGCATGATTACGCAACAATAAAACAAATAACAATATCTCCTTGAAAGTGAGACGTCTCAGTCAGTGTGATGCACCGTGAAGGTGCGATCACACTCAGACATTGAGACCTCTTGAGACATTGTGCAGATATATCTTATTACGACAAGTATTGTGCGGATGTGACGTCATAATAAGATAAACTTGCACAATGTTTCAAAGGTCTCAACGTCTCAGTTAGTGTGATCGCACCTAACTGTTCCAGCAATAAGATATTTTGAGCATAAGAAGACTTACCCAGAAGCTGGAAATTTTCCTCCATACCCTGGTGCACATTTTTGTCGAGAAAATTTTTCACTAAGCCCCAAGGAGTCTTGCGATATTCAATTTCGGCGGTGATCCTATGCCATACGAGAATACGTAAGTTAGGTCTAATGTTACAATTAAAAGTACACTTTACTCAAGCCAACACAGCACACTATGCTAAATGAAGGGTGGGGAACCGGCAATGCGCAGCATGCCACATTGATTGCATAAAATTTTCATCGGGCCACATTTACCTTTAATTTGTAAATTTTGTCTTAAAAATGCACAATACTACGTTGCAAATTTATTAAACATTCATGCTGAGTTGTTTTTTACTTTAAAACCAGAGACGTTGGCGCGTTTTTTATGCCACATACACAGCATGTAGTTGAATGTGAAACAGTTTTTGCGAAACCTTGTTGTATCTCTTCCACCAGTTTGTTGTACACTTGACAAATTTCTGACGCGGGCCACATGCATAGCTTAAGCGGCCGCAGGTTCCCACCCTGCGCTAAATAACTCTAGTAAAACAATTTTCAGAAAGGTTTACGGTATTTAATTTATTTCAGCAAATAAAAGGGGCTTCTGTTTAAACAATAGCGATAGAAAAGACAGTGCCGATCACTGGTTCACACAATATTATAGTAGCCAGGGGAAGAGATAAATTCTCAAAACAGCTAATGCCTTTGAAGCTTTCGTATTTCTATTGTTAGTTGCACAACCTACAGTAATTACTAATTATGGTTCTGATGTAGTCACAATCGATATTTGAATTCTTGAATAGGATTCCCTGGAAACTAACTTGCACACTAAATTTATGCAAGGTTATGACGCTCCTAACAGTAACAACCAAGTGTCGCCTCACGTAGATATTTAACTCCATCTACCAAAAGCATCGCTATATTCGCCCGAGCCTTATAAACAGGGCAACTTTCTGTAACTTTTTTTTACAGCTTCGGGAAACTTCCTGAGGAACAAGAAACTTTATTACAGCATGTAGGAAGCTGTTTGCCCAAGTTTTATCTTGCAACTTTTTTTGGTTTTTAAAGGTAACTTTTGTAGCAACTTTTAGGAAACACAAAAAAAAAAAACTCGCAAAAAGTATGAACAGCCAAGTGTAATTTTACTAATAATTTCCCAGGTGTAGGTAAGCCTGCATTACGTCTGCTTTGTTTTAATGCATGTGGTTATTTCCACCGCATGTGTAATGAATGAGGTCTCCCAACGTCATTTATTCTGTAACAATACGTTCGCTATATTCCATAATTATGAGCTTCAGCATGATGGTCAAGCAGCATGGCAGGTACAGGCCGTCACTTCGCTCAAGACGGTGTTTGGAAATATTTAGCAGCGGATGACAATAAATCATGCTCATGTCAATAATAGACACCAACTTTGACAACTGATTTCACCGCACGTTATATTCTTCCCATGCAACTTTACAACTCTCATTAAAAACAAATGCAATTTTGCAACTTTTGTTAAAAATAAACACAACTCTTTTATTTTTTTGGAGCAACAAAAAGTTGCCCTATTCACAAACTTCATCTTAATTCAAAGCAAGCTCTTCAATGTTCCTACTGCACCTAAGTTCGCAGGTAGAGTCAGTGAGACGACGAATGCAGTATCTCATGTTGGTGGTGAAATATTCCGAGTACGGCACACCTACAGTCTGTGCGATGCAGTCGACCGCGTAACAACATCCCTGGATCGATTCCTTGTAGAGGATCTGAAATGAAAAGGCGATAATTTTAGACGGTAAACAAAGATACTAATTGTCCAAACCATAATTTAAAAAAAATTTTAAAGTTAAAGCTAACTAACTTCATTGTACCAAAATCGAAGTTCAATAAGTTTGCTTACTGTTAAATATCTTATGAAATCTGAAATCACGCTGAGAAAAAAAAGTCCTCAGAAAAAGCAACAGAATTTTTCTGCATGCATTGTGCAACCGACTATCACTTTCCATAAGTCAGCTTTTCAATTTAACGCGACAAAAAGTCTTTTACCTGCGTCTCTTCCACTTTGGACGATTTGGGTCCGAGAGGATTTGTGAGAGCAAGGTTGTATGAGAGTTTCTTCACTTGGTTTCCTTCATTGTCGTCACATCCTTCATTCCATCCTCCAATTTCAACACCTAATCAATAACGTTTATTATATAACTGTTAACTATTATATAATAACCATAGATCAAAAACCGCACCGAAGTTTCAAGAAAGCTAGAACAAGCTTGACAGTCGGCGCTGAGATCAAATTTACTAAGATGGCTATGAAACAAAGTCATCTTCGTGAAGCAGAGTATTAGCTCATATTTAATATAGTTGTTTTCGAATATGCTGATATGATGATTTGGAAAAATTTACCAGCAACAGATTTTTCAGGCTGAACAAAGTTTCCATCAATGCTATTTAACTAAATGTAAGTTTTAAGTGTTCTTGAAGATTTGTTTGACTGCTCCTTCCATTCTTATGCCACGAGTAAGCAACAGATACCCCATGTGCGAGTAATCTAGCTATTTTATCGCAATTTTCCGAACAAGTTTTCGCAATAAGCTTCATTATTTCGTAGCTGGAAAGTTCGCCAAGCAGAACTTATGGACGCAATGGAAGAGCTTACGAGGAATTTGAATTATCAACTTAGAACGAAAAAATCGCTAAAACGAATAACCTTCGTCATCTTCAACCCGAGCTGTTTAAAAACATCGCATATAGCTCCATTCATTTCTGAACAACATCACCTACCATAGCTTCCTTTGCCAACCAAATAATCTTTCCAGAATTCACACTCCGGATCAAAGACGGTCTTAAAGAGATAGTCAGCCGGAACGGGAAACTCTCGATTTAAATAAACACGACGTAGATCATCTTTCGCGTGTGCATAGGCACCTGGAAAAAATAGGCCACCCATGAATGAGATCAGAGTCAGCAGAAAATTACGGAATTCTTAGAAAGCTTGCTATGTTAAAACGCAAGACAAACTTGTAGCTGATGAAAACTGAATACACATAACACTAGTTCACAAGCTCATTTTCCAATCGATTGGAAAATAAACCGGGCATGAGACTATGCGGTACTTTTCGAAGCCGATTTTTGACTCCGATTGATATTTTTTTACTTTTTGGACGCAGGGTGGGGCTACCCTACGCTCCTCAAACTTCAGTGCTAACCCTTTTCGAAAAACAAATTAAACATCAAGACAGTCTTGCCTCTGTTGTTGGACTCAAGTCTTGCACCATTAGAAGAATTTTTTTCCTGTTCCAGATCATTGTTTATATCTTCAGCACCGCTGGAATCCTGCCGATAACATGATGATATAATAAATGAGTAACAAAGCTGATCGAAGTCAAATCGGGTTGCGCGATTTCCAATAACGTTTTTCATAAGGATAAGGTTTGGTTGAGAGCAAAGAAACAATGCACAGAAAACTAGCACCAGCGGCGTGGTGTAGAAGCCAGTGTGCTGTAATGGTATTTTTAGGGTCCAGGGTTCGATTCAGTGCAAGGTTTTTAGCTTCGTTTCAACTAATCTACGTCTCTATAAACCATGCACGCGAAAGTTGTAAACATGATGCGTTGGAAAATGAAGTGATACTACACACCTGCTTCTGTTTCGACACTCAAAAGTTGATTTGCAACAGAAAGGGTAATGTCTTTTCAAGCGTACAAACTGATATGTTTAAAATCAAATCTTCATTGTACTTGTGGTATTACGCAGAAGCAGGGAACAAGCGGCGGGGCACATGTCAGCAGCTTAGCGCCACGGCCAGTGTGCGAAGTAGGCGGGGAATGGGGAAACTTGTCCCCCCCAGCAAAAGAATTTGTCCTGGTAGGGATGCCAAAACGTCTTCATCAGTGATAAGCATCGCAAAAAGTCAAACGGTTTTTACCGGTATAGCCTACGGACTGCGACGACATTTTTGAGCATATTTTGTAGCCGTTATGACTTCCTTCACAAACCAAATCTTTGCAGCGCGCCTTTTAAACTGCACAGATTCAGAACAGTATATTTTTCATCAACACTAAAACACGTCAGCAGTTTTTTATAAGCATTAATAAAAGCACAGTGAAAGCATTAATAAAATGTCAAAGCAGTGGTTCCCAAACATTTTTTTAATGAATTAAGAAAATGCTATAGCTTCCGGGGCTTCGCCCCAGACCCCGCTTGGGTAGCTTGCTGCTCTCCCCCTAAATCCCTAGCTTCATTTATGAAACAAAAACCTGCCTAAAATAAAGTTAATGAAGCATAGGCGCACGCAGGGGGGGCACGGTGCCATGGCCTCGCCCTTTGGCCCGGCAATAAGGTGTAAAAATCAAGTTTTCAGTCTATAATTTCTTAAACTAATAATGGTTGCAGCGCCTCCTCTCATTTATTCTAGCCCATCTTCGATACTTCTAGACATAAGCTGCAAAAATATTTTTGCATTGTCCATAGTGATTGCACTCACTGCATGCCCTTTTTTGATAAAAAATATGCTAAAATGAGTGTTTTTTTCATGAGAAAACCGTAAAAATTCGTTGGCAGCTGTGGACTACGCCCCCAGACCTCCTAAGTCTCGGGCGGCTGGGAGTTTCACCTCCAGACTCCCGGTTGTGCCCCCCGCCCCCCCTATTTGCCAAATCCTGGGTGCGCCACTGTAATGAAGTTTTCAAAATTATCTCGTTAAAAATTTTTGTCCATCATGCTGGTGGTCTGCAACACTCAATATGCCCTCCGCCACTGTTTTATTTGGTCATTGACCAGTGACAACGCCCCATGAACAATAAATACCATTTTTGCAATATTGTCTTGTTATTTGGGTTCAGAATTCAGACAAAATTGTAGACAAAAACATCCCCCCCACTAAAAATTTTCTACTTTGCACGCTGGCCAAGGCAACAAATATCGCAGCGATGGCGAGCCGCAGACGATTTCACGTCCAATTTGACTGCCCCAGGAATCAAACCCTAGACCTTCTGCTCCGATAGTGGCGTCTACGGCATGAACAGAACCTGTTTACTCACAGAGGATGATGCTTTGCTTTCTTCACTTGATTCCTCTCTTGCTTTTCCATTAACCTTATGTGTGAAGTGAGATGGGGATCGATTTCTCTGAAATCCACAATCACGGTCAGTCAAAAATCCTGATAAACCAACTCATACGCACATTTTGTATCGTGTTCACGAACTTTCAGATGAATGAGAACTGGAAATAGTAGTGATACAAATCATTTGCACAGGGAGTTCGACGATGAAGTCGGAGCCAAATAGCAATGCCAGTCACAGCGAAAAAATTTAAAACTTTTAAAAACACAGAAGCTCGTATCGTTGGCAACAACTCCGCACCAAAAAGTTGTTAACGGAAACTAAAAAGTTGCTAATGACGAATGTGAAAACTGAATTATTTTTCCGTATGAGATGAGCAACAAATTCAGTTAACATATGAACTTGCTTAGCTAACAAAAACCAAGAAACACTGTGATGGTACTCAAGCAAACCGAAACAGCAAATCGAATTACCTTTTGATGAGTTTTCTTCGTAGGCGATCTATTTTCTTCCGTTGGCGATTCTGTAACATTAAAATCATCACTGCAAGCCCAGGCATAAACATTTTCTACTAACCTATTGTAGTTGCATCATCATCTAACGGGAGTTGCACTTGGCTGCTGTTGCTGCGGAGAAAGGCGAGCAGCTCTTGATCTTGCAGCGGCTAAAAAATGATAAAAATATATCAGCAAAATTACAAATATTTACAACCGTTGCTCACACACAACACGGTATCAGCCAAACAACTTTTGGGTTCCCTTTAAGTTGTTCGTATAAAAGTTTTTACTTTTACGCTGTGTTAAAGTCGTTTAAGGAATAATCTGCAATTTATTTGCGCTCAATAGCAATCTAATGATATGTAAATCAATCTTACGTTATCTAAATAAACGGTTGATTCAGATGATTTGAGCTGACGTGGCTTAGTACTTATTGAATATTTCGATGTCCACATACATGCTTTTTAAGTGCTTTGACGCGCAAATAAGAAGCAATCTCAATAAAACTAAAGAAAAATACACCGTTCTTGCAACGACTAAATATACATTAAAGATAAATTCACTCTGCGATAAACTAAACTCAATGGTGCACTGAAGAAGACAGCAAAGTGAGCTTTAGGTCGCGGCTAACGCGATTGTGGCAAGCGCAATAGGCTCAGCTGAGAACCGAAACTGTGCACGATCTTTAACCCAGATCATACTGCTGGCAAACGTAAAGTTTCTAACATTCCGGTGTCATATTCCTCTGTTATATGATTTGCTTACACACCTCAAGTGTGCACAGTTTTCCACTTAACTTTACGACAAACAAGCACAACATAATGCAATAGAAACAGCGACGCGATTTATTGAACGCAACATCCGCCAGAGACTTGTATGGTTATTTTTCCTGAATATATAGAAAAACAAGCACATAGGAACAACGGCTTTTCCCCTACAAATCATTTGCATAATTGGTCTCCAAATGATAGATTAACCATTTTTTGTTCTCCTCTCTCCTTGTCCCTCAGCTTTTCTGTATTATGACCATCGAATAGCTCAAGCAAAATTAACCACTAGCACCTCAGATGGCCTAGTGGTAAGAGCGTCCGCCTCTGGAGCTGTAGACTGGGTTTCATTCCGAGTCAGGTCAAATCAATGACTTCAAAATTGGTATTCACAGCTTCCCTGCTTGACGCTCAGCATTAAAGGGTCAGTGAGGAGAACAAGCCAGCAAGTTGTGCTGTTGGGAAAGGCACTTGGTGGGATTCTCCTCATCGTGGTGTGGTAAACAGGTGGCTGGCAACTCCTGAGCGAGCTTGTATAGCGCATTGATTGCTTTCTTGTGATAGGAGGATAAATATGTAACTAAATACAAAACAACACCATTACAAACATATCAAACAGCAGAAGTTGATGCTAAAACCATCGAAAAGTTCCAGTGCGTGTGAAATTTAAACTCAACAATTCATGCACTAAAATCATTAAAGCACTGTTTACTAACGCGGTAGCTACGTTTTTACGCTATGTGCATGTATAAAGCTAACCCACAAATAATCATGTTGAATGTCATATTTTACTTTATCTTACACAACATAGCAGCCCAGTACATGACTGAAAAAAATTATTAACACACCAATTTTAAACCGAAATTTTTTTTAGATTGTTATGCACATACAACACGCAATCACAAGATAAAAACACTCAGCGATCATCTTACTTTTTCCCTTAATGCATTTCTCCAAAGTTTGTACAGTTGTATGTACGCTTTTTCACGTTGGGTAAAACTGGTAAAAGTGAGAGCTTTCTCTCTTCCCTTAATACGGAGTTGTATGGCATTTGGAAACAATTTCACAGTTTTCTCCTTTGATAATTTTTCGACGTTTTTCAAGCTAATAACCATCTACAAAATAACAGTAGAAACTTCAAAAGCTATCTCAGCACAATATGCATTATGCAATCATCTATTTGCGCAATAAAAGAGCAAAAATAAGGCCAAGTATTCCATCATTAAAAATAACGATAAGGTTGCACCAAAATAAGCACAATTTGATTCACAATTGCTCAATAAGCACTTTTCGATGCGGAAAATTGATCGGTCAGAACGCAAGGAACCAATGATTAAATTTTATCGCTTTACCCAAATTCTCACCAACATAATAAATGGCGCAGAACAATGCACTACCCTGAGATAATTACAGAGCAAAAAATCTTATACATCCATTAAAATGGTACCCTATATTAGCTGCTGTTTGAGAACACATTTTCACTAAATGTTTACATCACTACGACTACGATGCATACATCTTTGTTCAAAAAGTGAAGCATTGCAGAAAGGTTTGGATACAGCGCACCAGCGGTAATACGAATTTTTTTTACGCTTAAACCATCTAATCACAAACACGTAGAAAAAAATCCACTAGGCCTACTTCATGATAATCAATACTATTGAATAAAACTTTAACTTCAATCAATATTTTAAGCTCGTCTGTCAAGAACTATCTACATACCGCAGTTTGCCACTTGAGTATGTTGGAATGAAAGCAGATGTAATTTTGTGAAGCGTACATCCTGCCTTGTACCAGTATGTCCTTCATCAATGCGCAGGTATAATCTAAGTACAAAGTTCACTCTAAGATGAATTGCCAACACATTAATTAGACATTGAAACTGAGCTGCTCATAACAAATAAACGAAAACATCAATTTTGCGACTAGTGTCTCATTTTGAATGCTTGTCAAGTAGGTTTGAACCTTTGACCTTACGTTACTTTACTGCTCAGGTGAGATTCATGTCAACCAATGGCTTACCTTACTGTTTGACAATTGCAATTTTAATTTAACAAAAAAATTACTCAGTAGTAGGAAATCAAAAAATACTTTGTTCCTTCGCAATCAAATCAATCAGGCAAGCAGAGTTTGAACAACAGAGAACTATCTTGTATGGTTGGTGGAACCAGTACGGAAGCGCCAAATTAGCACAGCCAAAAAGCAACGTTATAGAAAGGATATAATAAACAGTCAATAACGACGCGTTAACGCACTTCCATTGACCACCTAGTGATCTTCAAAATACTACGGCTTAAGCAGCAACAAAACTCAACATTCAAGTTTCAGTCAACAAGATCAAACTTTCAGCTCAATTAGTTAAATTGACTGAATTAAAAACTGTTGCAAGACCTTATTTTTTCAGCTTTGAAAAAAACTGTGCTTATAATAGTAAAAAATGACGCAAGAAGATGCATTTTCCTTAATCAAGTGCAACGTACTATCACAATAACATTTTAACGCGAAGTTCAATGAACAAAAGGAATACCTACTGCGTCAACACCACATTTGAATCTAAAAAAGCTAAAACAGCAGCAACAGATCATGCAACACTTCATTATGTTCGCTTTCATCAGTTGCACTCAATTAACAGAAGATTCTCTTCAATATCTTTTAAAAAACTCAGTTTGAAAAAAATGAATGATAAACTTTTCCAACAGCATTTTAATAGTACATACTTGGGAAAACACACAAACTTCAGCGTAAACATACTCACTCTGCGTATTGATTATAATTTTCAATAAACAATAAGCTTATCAGGTCGTGGGCTGGTGGAAGATAGGTTATTATTATGCATTCAGCATTATCTCGGAAGAGCTTTACAATTTGGCGCAGAGAAACAACAAAAATGGTATAAATCATTCTATGCTCAAGCTTACAACATGCTTATGGAGAATCAATTTACCAATAAGGTCATAAACAGGTCATGTGTAAAATTCCCCACGTTACAATAAATTTTCAAAAATAATCAACGAAATCTCTTCACCATAAAATCAAATTATAACAGCAGAGAGTAAATAAGCACGAAGTCCACAGTACAAAGATCGCCCTGCTGTCATTCCAACATCGTTATATAAGAGCAAAGCAATATCGCACCACACCAAGTGTTTACATATTAAATAGCAAAGTATGATACTTCAACTTACCGAACATAAGTCGCTCAGTTTCAGGAAGATCTTTAAATAACTTATGAAAACCTTCGTTTTTTTGTTTGTAAGAGGAACTGAGAACCTAAATATACGGTTACTAGAAACTGAAACGGAGGTGTCATTAGAAATACACCAGTCACGTTCAGCATGAACAAAAAATTAAACGAATGAGCGCCTTTCTCTGTACCAGTAGACTCGGGGTTTGACGAAGAGTAAGGCTAAACCATTGACTGTAAAATCGGTATTCACAGCTTCCCTGCTGGGCGTTTAGTATCAAAGGAGAGTGTGAAAAACAAGCTGGCAAGTCTACTTGTCAGGCAGTTGGTAAAAGCAGGTAACTGAATTCTCCTAGCTTGAAATCAAAGTTTAAAAAATATCTACATCCGACCACCCTCAGTCACGAAGAAAAACCTGGACTAAAATTAGATGATGATGATGAAGTGGTAGACAGGAGGCAAGCAACTCCTGAGCGCTGTCTTTTTTTTTTTTTTTTTTTCGGTAAAATTTCGGTCATTGTCTAAATTAAATTCGTAAAAATCGAAAAAATCAAAGCCATTTCGGTCAATTGACCGTTTAAGCAAATATCTTGCCAATATGCAAGTTACAATTACAAACGGACTACCGGTGTCGCAGTGTCAGGTTTAATTAATATCAAACTGATCGAAGTAGTTTTGATTAGTGTTGCGGTTACAAAGGAGTAAGTGTATATGAAGTGCCTGCTTCAAATAAGAATCAAAATAATCTTATAACTTTAATCACGAGCGAAAAAAAAAAAATTGAAATGACCGAAGTTTTTGTAGACAGGTCAATTGACCGAAGTCAAACTTTGAAAAAAAAAATAACCCAGCCTGAGCGGGCTCGTAGAGCACCTCCGCTACTTTCTCATAACAGAATAATAAAAAAGGGCACTTCCACCGATAACAATAATTTTTAAGGCCATTGCGAACATTACGACAACACAGCAGCTAATTTTACGTTTATTTTTTCCCACATGATGACACGCAAAAACTGCAACAATCCGGCAAAAAGACCAAACAGAGAAGTCATTGCTTTTTGATCGATATTGGAAAAGGATGAAAAGTCACCAAATTGTTATACGGCAAAGGGGTCAGAGGGCGCGACTACTCGGGAGTCGGGATCACCGTTAACCACGCCAAATTGTATCACGCCGAGTCAGTTAAGCGAAATTGTCGCTCAGTCACTTTCAAACTACTCGACCACAGGCAATTCCATAAACTACAAGACCCAAAACTTTACACAAAAATCGCCAAAAACAATTCGTAAAATATGAAAACTTTGTTATGGTTTAAGCTTGAACATAAATTTATTCCGATTCAACTATAAGTTTATTGCAGCATATTATTAAGAGACTAAGCAAGAAGAAAGTGCAACTCCGCAAAATAACAATGCTAACTTAAGATTATGATAAAACACTAAAGTCCACAAAGTAAGTTTGAGCATAAACAAATTATATTGGAAAATATTGATCGAAGCAAAACAAACTCAAAAAAATTTTTAATACTTTCTAGTTTCTAGAGAAAAATCAAACAAAAAAACTCTGAACAAAAAACCACGCTGATTTTCGAACTTATCGAATGCCAGAAAACACCCTAATTCATTTTTTTGAGTCAAGAACTAACTGGGCAGTCATGACTCAAAAAAATGAAAATATTACATCAGGTAGTTCATATTAGGGCATCCTAATATGAACTACCTGATGTCTAATGTAGCACGTTATATATTAATGTATAATATTGTCATTTACCTGCTGGGCATTTACGAGAGAAAAAAAAAAGTCAAAACTCAGAAATATATCCCGGCGAACTACTCCAATATCTTCAAGTTGACTGGAAACTGAGTGCATCTCTTCATGACGACCACAAACTTCAAATTTCTTAACTTCCATAATAACCACCCAAATCAGAGTTAACACTCGAAAAGATGAAACTACAGCCTTTCAATTTACTGATGACTACCTTACGTAACCTATCCACTCAAAAACCGGAAAAAAACTAGATCATTGAGCGGGCCCAACCCATATAAAAAAAAACTATCTTATCCTTCTAAGAAACCAACGGCAAAATCAGAAAAAAAAACACTTTTA
Organism: Trididemnum miniatum; assembly: GCA_964006365.1. Lineage (NCBI taxonomy): Eukaryota > Metazoa > Chordata > Ascidiacea > Aplousobranchia > Didemnidae > Trididemnum > Trididemnum miniatum. The sequence goes on from OZ023238.1 coordinate 11,820,391, forward strand.
TCGACAAATAATTAATTTCCAAGCCCTCCTCCAATATCTACAACTGCAATAGCAAGAAACCAAAACCAAAAAAATTGCTCGACATGAATCCATTCCTGTTGTACACTTTTACTATTTTAATTCATTTCAACTATGCCTAAACATGAAGGGCCGCAATTCCACGTGTAAATTATGCTAAAAAGCATTAGCACTCGTTAATTCATAAAGATACCGGTAGATGACAAAACTTGACAGCATATGCTTCCAACTTTTATAATCTCAACTTGTGTAAACCTTCTAGCAACTAATCTGATAAGCATCTTTCCTTGGCTTCAATCGCTAGTCAAAAAACACAGCAATGAGCAACAGCATAATTGCAAGGGACATAAAACAAAAAAGCACTAGTTAGAGCTTGTTACAGCAATGCCAAATGAGGTCAGGTCAAAGCTAGCAATTATGTTATGCAATTTCAAGCAGATGCTATGAGCTTGTACAGAGTCAACAAATGTAGGATACGATATTAACTGCAAACACAACTTCTTTCTCAACATTTTGCCTTGCAAGATATCCAAAATTATGATCAAAGCAGCTGTTTTCTTGCTTTCATATTTGAAACTTCATAGACCTCTCTTAGTATTACTGACGCAAACTTGGATATGCCATACATGGGTGCTGGACAACAGAAACATGAATGACATCATGAAAACAAGAAAATTCCATGTCAAATGATTAGATATCACGCGGCAATAGCTAGAAGGAAAACTTGGAAAACTAATCGCAAAATTTGTACAGCTTATTTAAAAACATTCTAATCGCCACATCAAACATATGTAATTGTGCATCAAAATTCTTTCCAGAAGACACTGCGAATTTGAAGACATTCTGCGTGAACAAATACAAATTGCACGGAATTCAAACTGTCTCTAAAAATTTATTAACATCTTCAAACAACGTTGAAATTACAAATGATAGTTTCTCTGAGAGAGCGGTAACAAGCGCTTCTCGTATTAACGCTTCAGTGAACAAAACACTGGCGCGACGTCATACACTTGTGTTCTACGCAAACTTCTTAAGATCTTAATAATTCGAAAATTACTTCAAATATGAGAGCATCATTACGCAATATGTCCCAAAAATTTCAACGTTACATTTATACAGTGTCGCTAATGGTAAGCAGTAAAGACTCAAACACTCAGAACTTATAAACCCACCAGGTCTTTCCGTACATTTATGTTATAATGCTTGATTGTTTATAAGTTTATTTAAGTTAATACCAAAACAGCACTAAAATTTCCACAGCACCGACGCAGCAAACCTGGCTATAATAACGTCGCAAATGATGCGAATGGAAAAACTGATAAACCATGGTGACAGCTTTGATTTAAAGAATTCCAACCCACACATTGAAAATATCGCAAGTTAGGTTAAATGAAACACATCAACGTTTTGTACTTACATTGTACCAAGATGGGGATCTCTAAAACAAAACAACCGAGATCATCATTTAATAAATAGGATATTGACAATTGAATTATGATTTCAGGGTGTTGGAAAACAATATGAAACAAAAAGCAAAGCAATCATAATGACTTCAGGTTGTATTGGCGAACACTCCACGAACATTTTAAGCAGAAGGATTTGAATAAATTTAATTGCAAGTTTTTTAGCTTCTAAAAAGCTCTGGCCGAAAGAAGACGGTATAGCGAATAAGGATCGACACATCCTTATAGTTACTTTAATAACAGTACTATCCCTCAAAGTTATAACTGGTTAACACTAATGCTACTACTTAACACTAAGGTTGAAAAACCACGTAATTTCCACACTCATTGAAAATGCCAAATCTGCATAAATCAAACGACACTGCATCGCTTGATGTCTTGATAACATGTCTCTGCGATGTGGTAGGTACGCCAAGACCAAGTTATTGATCTTGGCGTATTCTGTGGTCGATGCGCCCTCAGCAATATAAGCTTGCAAGAAAGCATTGCCGCATATCTCCCATGCAGCGTAAATTCAAGTAGCATGATTGCAAGCACACGTAGACGTTAGAATATCGACGTATTCGTTGCACATTCTCGTTGCGCGATTAATTATTCATTGTTCTTCAAAAGAAAGTAATTCAACATTCTATAAACGTTGTCTCAATGCAATGTTCCGCAGCATATACCAAAATAAGTTAAAAAATGAAGCAATATTTTCATTCAGTTCGCTACGAAATTCACCGGTGTGTCTCTCAAATTAGTTCACTTTGACATTAAGGGTGGTTAAAAACAATATTTTTCGATAAATTGGCTGGAAAAACAGCTGCAGTTACAAGATACACTATGAATTTACCTTCTTTTTTCTAGAACCTTGCTTGGTGATCTTCTCACGTTCGCCAATTACTTCTTCAACAGGAAACATGAAAGGATTACCGTCATGGTTCAAAGTAGATGAGGGAAAGAGGTGATTCTGATCAAACAAAACATATTATCCAGTCTGGCGAGCGAGGCAATATGACTGTTATAAGATTAGGTGAGGGCAAGGAAAATAAGCAAAACATAATTTCTCAATTCTAGCCTATTCACACCTTATTTTAGACAAAATCTAACAACAGGAAATGGTTGATTGTTAACCAAATTTCTACTTTCCAAAGAAGTAGCTCCGCTTTTGCATTACATGAGAGGAAAGAGTTAAACCAAACTGGCACAAGCCAAATATCCCGCAACGAGAACTATATAGAGTGAAAACTACCCATTTCAGGTTGTTTAATACCTGGCCCCCAGCATGAGTTGGAGTTGAATTTCCACTTGATGGTCGCGCTCTACCTTGTGCTAAGTGATCAGTCACAGGTAGAGCAGGACTTGAGGGGGACTTCAACCAGCGTCTACTTTCTGCATGGGGAGTTTCAGTTTGATCAGTAGGGGTTTTGCCACAAGATGGTGTTCCTAAACAAAAAATCAAACATCAGAGCCAAGCAATTACCCAACGCATTAAGCTCTGGCACCAAATGGTGCGAGTGTGGTACCCAACATGTTTATTTTAGATTATGCTTTACTGCAGAACACAGCTAAAACAAAACCTATATTGCAACCGAGTATACACTTTTTAAAAAGCAACAGTTTTAATGTTTTTATATCGCATTCTTATCCAACCAACTGAATACATGGGAAGGAGTAAAAAATCTGAGGACGAGATAAGGAGCATCACTGCTCATGACGTCACGATCCCTTGCACCGAGCTGAAAATTTGTTCAGTTTCCTTTTACAAATATAAAGATGACTTAAGCCATTTTATCTTTAATCAATTTTGCGTTTTTAGTATAAATAATACATAAATAACTAAAAGTGCGAATCAGCATATGTTTATCCACTAGGTGCAATAAAATTTTAGTGACGCAACCACGTCACAAGATTCTCTGCTGGAAACAACAACAAAACGCAGCAAGTGCAGTTCTAATAAGTTATCAGAGTTATATCAGCTTCCAGTGTTTTCGCTGCAGAAATTAGCGATAAAACCTCCGGGCACGAAGCATACAACCAAGGCCACAGCATTTTTTTGTTAATTTTAGACGTTTTAACTAATGCTTATTATCGTACTCAAGCTGTCACTAACAGACACTCTCATGGGTCCCGTCAAATGCTACTAATCATACAAGTGCGACAATGTAATTAAACGCAGTAAGTGTACGGCTCAGTCACTGACTTGCTGGAGATGATGAAAAAACTTCGAGAGGTGATGATGTGACCATCAGAGGTGACAAGTCTCCATTCTGAAACTAGAAGTTTATTGACAAGTTGTCCTTTAGAAAAAGAGCAGATTAAGCCACTTCTTCAACAAATGCAAAATTACGGCTTCAACGGTTCAAAAATCAGGTTCTGTTTTTTCATGTTGGTCGCATCGGTCCCGAGCACAAGACACAAAGTGTTAAGTTCAGTTTCAGGCTTGCATTAATCCCATGAACTATATCTTTCACCTAAGTAACGACTCGCTCGCGAGTCTCTGGCATGTTATTTTATGATCTTTCAATGATATGTAACTTTCGTCAATCCACCGCCTTGCATTTACCATGCTCACAAATATTGTGAACCACAAACTCAGATAAACTATAGCACGTTACGATGAACCAAGGAATAATTGTACCTCTGCCACGCCATTCATAGCAGTTGTACCACTATCAAGAGGCGAACGTTGCTTCATCACAAAGTATTGTCCGTTGCTATCGTTAAACTCCACTATTTCGTAATCTGCGCGCTGTCCACAATCACGTGACCTGTTACAAATTATGAAATAGAAAACTACGAAAGAAGTAAGAATTCATGTGCTGCTTATGCACTACACGCGGATGGTACGAAATCAAGCGGGGTTAAAAGATTGTAAAACTAACACCGACATTATAACTTCAAGGATAAACTAAAAGAGCTACCCAAGAGACCAAAAACAGCATATCCATTTTTGCAGCTTAACTGCGGAGATCCTGCCTCAACATCGCATCACGATCCAGCAGCATCAACCACAAGTTCGCTTCCATGCTTATTAAATCTATAAACACGGCTTACTGGCAGCAGTACACGCAACTGACCGCCTGTACCGGTCCTACAATTGAACTACGGTTTGGCAACGACAACGAGAGTTACAGAGACAGCCATTACAAGATGACAATGACGTAATAAAACTTACCCGCTGGCCGAACGGGAATGCGAAGCTGTCACGTGTTGATCAGATGAGCAATCCTCAAATATAGCACGTGGGTCTTCACACCTAAAATCAAACCAGAATAAACTTCTGCGATATGAAACAATGGCAAAACTTAAGCTTGATAGCGAAAAGACAATAGAGAGAATATAATTTAAAATTAGCAAAAATAATCAGAGTTCGACCGATATATCGGTCAGCCGATATTTATCGGCCGATATAGTCAGCCGATATTTATCGGCCGATATATCGTTATCGGCCGTTTTCTACCGATAAATTATCGGTAATCAACAAAAACGTCTTATTTACGATTTTGCTAATAAATGCAAGGTTTTTCCGCGCTTTTGCGTGCGCAGTTGCGCACACATTCAAGCACCAAAACGACGCTTTAGAAAGAGCGCGCATTCACACTCAAATGACAACAAGTAGGACCTTTAAATTTTCAGAGTATAAGCATATCAATGTGTGGAACAAAAATGTGCCCAATAATTGTCTTTGTTCTTTGACCTGGGGTAATACTTTTGACCTTTGTAATACTACCGTCCTTTGACCTGGGATAATTGTCTTCGGCCTTTGACCTACGGTCAAAGGTCGAAAAAACAAATCTCAACAGTTTTTGTGCAGTCTAAGGCTTTTGAACCGCTGATGCAAGAGACTTCAAATTTTCAGGGATGAACTTGTGTCTAACAAATTTTGGGGGGTGGCGGTCTAGAGGTTAAAGGTCAAACGTCAATTAAAAAATTTGAAAAGAAATCTTTCCAAACACCAATAACTTGTCAATGGAAACAGGTAGGACCTTCAAATTTATCAAGTATATGCATCTCGATAAGGGTAAAAAAACATTCACAGTGAATATCTACATGTGACGTCACTTGGGGTCAAAGATCAGATAAGCAAATATGTTGTTTGAGTTATAACTATTGATTAAAAACAGATAGGAACTTGAAATTTACGGTATTGGTGTATCTTACCAGGTTCTCTCATTGTACCAACTATAAACGCTCTATGTCACGTGACTCGGGGTCAAAGGTAAAAAAACTGATAAAATGTGCCAATATTGTGCAGTCTAAGGCTTTTGAACCGCTGAAGCCAGAGACTTGAAATTTTCAGGGATGGTAGATCTTAATGTGAACTTGTATCTAACAATTTTGGGAGGTGGCGGTGAACAGGTTAAAGGTCAAAAAACAAATTTTATCAAAATAGAAGCGAAGTCTTCAGATATCAGTTATCGATATCGACCTTTAAATATATCGGTATCAGCTAAAAAAATTCATATCTGTCGAGCTCTAAAAATAATGGAGCAAACATAAGAGACAATGTAATTGAAACATTAAGAGAAGAGTTAAACATATTAATCATTCCGAAAAAACGAACATTGTTGAAAGTACAGCAGCACCTTCTTGGAGAGATTGTTGCACTGCGCTAACATGACATTCAGTAGCCATTTAACCCAGTTGTTAGCACATAGCTGTCGGTGCGGGAGGTTTGGGTTCGATTCCAGGGTCGATCGAATTGGACACAGTGCCGCTATCGGCTCGCCACCGCTGCGACGCTTCTTGGGAGTTGCGTTGCCGAGGCGCTAAGTCGCGGACCCGTCGTTACACGCATCAGCTTAATACTGTGAGTATAATGAAGATTTGATTTCTTGATCTTCAAAAAGCATTATTTTAAAGCATCATAATTTCATCTGCCACTTTAAAAACAAAATCCACAGGTGAGCATAATTTTTTAATTATATAACTGATTCAGAATTCTAGAAAATACTCTATTCTTTGTTTACTTTTAAAAATGAACTTGTACACATGAAAACGACCTTACCTCAAAACATATCATAGCTAAATTTTAACAACACAATGACTTATACCCTCTTACCAGCACTAAAAATTTCCTGAAATCTCAACAGCAATACATAAATCAAATGCGCCACAACATACTCAATAACACAAATATTGCAATAATTATGCAAAATTCACAGTTGTTACTCGCAACGCTCTGACCTGTCATCACCGCATAATGATTTACGAGAAACTCAGAGCGCAAAGGCATACTGATCAGGTGAGCGCTAAGCATGCTACAATACAAAGTTCGTAAGTACAGCCAGCCATAGTGTTCCACTTGACAGTCACAAAAAGTTAATAAGTAATTGCCAGGATATTGACAATACCGCTTGTTTGCTCAATATCCACTTGCAATGCAATAAAAGACAACTAAAGGCGTTGGCAATTTTTACACATTACTGTTACGTTCAAAAGCTCCCCTGAAGCGCATGCTCAATATTTTCCATTAACTTATAATGTTAATGGTAGCTTTGATCTGTTACAATGCCTTTGAATTTCACGGAATTTCAATGCAAAGCAGAGTATTCTTTGTATGCTATATACTTAGTACTCTCAAACTGAAACAGCGATACCTCGCTTATTCATTAGGATCGAGCAACCAACCCCAGGCACAAATGTCACAACTGACATGCAGAATACTTTTTTGACGTACGAAATTTGAAATTTTCGAAAGATTAATTTTTTTCAAAACAATGCATGAAATTCTGTTTCGAGGAATCGCTAGTCACAGATCAAGAGCTGTTTTTTTTTTTTGGCAATTTAAGTTATTGCAGAATACACGAACTCGGTAATATTTAAATCACATAGTAACAACACAAAAGCGCTTGGCATGCAAACTACAGTTGTTTCCATTTTTCACACTTTAAATAAATGGTACACAGAAACGAAAAGGTTGCCGATCCCTGATAGTCCTTTACTGTAATTATAACTTTGCAAGCAGAGATTTCTTAAGCCAGAGCAAATCTCAAACACGTGCTGTACACCGAAAGTCGCAAGACATTCCCCAACAAAACGTAATAACGTTTTATCACTGAAAGCAGGGGTTCTCAAACTATTTGAGGTAAGGAGCCTTTTGTCAAATTTGAGATTTTGCGCGGAGCCCTAGCAACGCACTTTGTTGGGGCGGATATCTTACAGCTGGCGCGAAATGACTTGAGACCTATGGCAAACTTTGCATTCTTAGACATGCCATAAAGCCTAAGCTTATGGCTTTTTTTTATGCAATTGTGATTCATTAATAACAATAGGTCAGTGTGGAAATCGTAGAACAAGTATAATATTGTACCATAGACCGGGACAGCGCTGTTTCGGGCTATCAGCCCTCATCCGTCGCACTCAGGTAAAAGGTACACTCATCCTTCAAAATGCTTGACCTTGCCAAAACACTCTTCCGGATATATGAAAGCTGTTGCGACTTCCCATTCAGTAAATCGACGTCGTCCTTCCTGGCCTGCTGAATGGAAAGTAAACACTGGCTGAAGACCGCCTGTTGCTACAATACTAAGCTTTTCTTCAAAACGTGAATACAGACCTGACATATTTGAAAATTTAATAAATTTAAAAATTAAACTTTGAAATGTGTCAGGCCTTTATGGCGTACCCTATATCCTACAAGCTAGAAAAAAATCTACATTTCGCAGGTAAATCATACTAAGGCTGTGAATTTGACACTTGACAAACATACTGATAAGGTAGAGTCAAATTTCATTAATCCCGGTATTGCTTTTTGGACAGTTGCAAAATAAGCCAAGTCTGTATTTTATATGTAAACGAATAGCTCGCGGAGCCCCTAGGTTGCTCTTGTGGAGCCCTGGGGCTCCGTACGGAGCACTTTTCAATCAATTGCTCATTCAAGTCGGCTAAAAGCGGTCCATCATTTTCAGTAGCTTGACCCATTAAAATAACGCTGCAGCTAATTACGCATTATTAAATAAATCTTAACAACATAATAAACGTAGACAACCAAGTGAATATGATACCAATATGCTTGTACAAAAGTTTTAAAGGCATTTGCAGTCCTACATCACAAAAAGTATTTCAAGCGGAAAAATGAAGTCAAATGAAAGCGATGTGAGCAAAATACGATTAAAGTCAATATATACAAGTTTTTAATGTTTTTTGTTTTACAAAAAAGCAACTTCTTATTCAAGGTACCACGCTGGCGTCATAAAGATTACATACAAGCATTGCTTGCCGAGGCGCTACATCTGCATGGTACTTCCGCAGCCAAATTCAACATCATCATTTTCAAAACGCACATTTTATTGTAGTCAAAAACAATTAAGACTCACCAACAAATATCGAATTCAGCGAGCTTTGCTTAATTACAAACAATCCGAAAAATACTTTACCTCTTATAGTTACCTTCATGACTTACGTCAGATACCGGATAAAATACGTGGGGAAGCAATTAAATTCTATTGAGCAATAAAGGCGTTCAAGTTTGTGAAATAATGCCAGTGTATATTCTCGCGACAATACCTAACGCTTGACTGATCGCATAATCACAACGTGCTAAATAATGGAAAAAGAGCTCCATACAAAGGTCGTTAGTCATTTTAGCCACAATTAACGTATTAATGTACACATCAGCAAGCCTTAGGTACACAGAGACAATAACAACCCATAGAAATCACAATGTTAAATCACCATATGTAGTAACAAATTGATAATCAAACTTCGTTTCAGTACTCTCCCAACACGTTTACGGCATCGTAAAAGCTTCGTTTTATTGAAAAAATAACAGTGATATCCAATCAACAAAAATTTAATCATCAAGCATGTATCAACTTCCCAATACACTATTGCACGTACAACAAGTAGAAATATACAGCTCCGCAAAATTCCTGCTCTACATCTATCATTGAGAGCGAAGTCTGCACTCCCATCACGTACTCGACAGACTTTGATAAAGAAAGCATGAATGCTGGATTCTCACGGCAAGTGGGTCTTGCTAGAGATAAACCTACAGTTGCGGTGCATGCAAAATATTCAAGCATTTAAGTTTTGCACTTCACGTTAAGTTTTGATCGATGCTAACAAAGTCTTTCATGTTTCTTTTAATAAAACAACCAGTAAAAACATTTATTTTTTAGATTTTTGACTGTTTTCTAAACCTTATCGCTTTCAAGTTTGCTCTGAGAACGCTTTCAAGAAACAAATTCTTACACTCAAACCTACAAATAAGTTGAAATAACTCTGCTGCTGTCCTGGTATTGAGTGATACAAATGCTAATTGCACCCTGACTCGGACTTTTATCATCAATAATTCATATCGAAAGTTAATACAGAAAACATTTACACTTTTTTATTCAGCCTTTCGCGTAACTGAGATCAAAAGATTAACTTAAAAACAACGAAAAATTCTGCAGGGTTAAGCTCAACAAACAACGCCTCGAACGTCCATACAGAAATTTTTAAACAACGACGAATGATAACAAAGCACTGAGCTCACCACTTCATTGGCGACCCACCCAACTAAACATACTTAAAAGTGCTCTACAACAGTTTCAATTCAGCAGACGCGAGATGTCTACTATCTATAGTAGCGAAATATTGATTTGCATTCTACCGCGCCAGAGCGAGACAAATCGATCGACACATAAATGGATGGCAGCTTCACAAATGCATGGTAATCCGCTTTGTAAATCGATGCTTAGCTTGGCCTGATGGGAACATTTTAACGTCCAAATTGGACTTCAGGGGCCAAGTTCGACATTAAATGAATCGTATCATCCATTAAAACCCCACCCTCAGTCACTGGGTTAATTTTGGGTAATGACGTAGTATACGAGAAACAAAAAAGATTTTGAGGTCGTGTCATAACTTTCCAGTTAAAAAGTTGATGTCTCAAAACACAAATATCTTCCATAAAAATATTTGTTTATTGTGCAACTACCGCTTGCGTAGAAACCTATTAGAAAGAATACAATTTTCAGCGATGCAAAAAAACTCCTACATCAAACAAAGCAAAGAGTGTGTTTTCAGAGAGTCCTCAAAGATCTCGAGTAACATGCACCTTTTAAGTCTTACTTCATTCGCAAGGCTCATTTTCTGAAACAGCTTGAAAAAAATCCATAAAATTAGGAAAAACAAACGTAGACCTTCACCCTAATTTTAAGACCATTGTATTTTTTATGCGTGCAGTCAAGATGAAGTAGGCTTGAACTACATACGCATTCATTTCAAACTGTTCATTCTTATGGTCTTCAAATACAATCAAATGCATACAATTAAATACTTTTGTCACTTTAATGATAACACCACCACACCAATTTCTGCAAAAAACAAATGTTTCATCTTTAAACGAAACCAAATTAAAATAATTACCGGTACGCCATTTGTACTAGATTCTACTGTGATACTTGCGTAAAAAATACCAAAAATCATGAACAAAGTTCTTGTAAATACTCGCTGACATACAATACATTTCCCACAAAGAGGATACATTTTATCAAAATTTACCAGACCAGTTTGTGGAAATAGGGAAAAGGATTAAGTGCAGTTATAAAAAACAAAGTAATTAAAGCTACTTGATAGAAAACTACTGCAGAAACACTGTAATATTCATCTACAAGCACCAAGTTGAAATATAACTGTTATTTCAAAGACATTTAAAAATTATTAGGCTACGTATTTAACAAGTAAAAATGTAACTCCAGAAAACACATCTGAAACAAGTTATGATCAATCAATGCAAAAAAGCAAATCAAAAATAAAACCTTACAACGACTTACCAAAACAATGAAAATTTGACTGTTTAAAGCAGGCATTGAAACAACTTTGATTTTTGAAATACTGCTCTCTATGTATGACAAGTCCAAAAAAGCACAGCACAGAATGGTTGAAATCGTTGAATTTAATGCATGAGGATTATGAAAAATTTACAAAAAGCAAACTTAAAGCTGGTCTAAGTTACAAAACAGACAATAATCAGTTGCTTACTACACACTTTGCAAAATAAATCAAAATGGTCATTGGTCAATCTCATTCACAATCAGTATACATTATAGCGTCCTTGAAAAAACTTATTAAAAATATCTATTTCAGCTTAAAGCAAATTCTGCAAATCAGCAATTCCGAAAACTTAATAATTAATCACCAATAACAACTTAAAACACAAAATTAGCAACAAATTGTGTTAGTCAATCATTACTACTGCATTTTGTGTCAAGAGAGAATAAAGAAATTTAGCAATTTCAGAAACACATTTAGAACAAAAGATTGGCAAGCAGCGAATGATATAATCATACTGTAATCAACTTAACCCAAAACAATTGGAAAATAAACAAAATGTACAGCCCCAAATATTTTTAGGAGTATTGCAATGCTGGCAAAGGGTTAACAGCCCAAGATGTAAAGAATTAAGAGAGTAGAAGCTAAATACGCGAAAAAACTTTTTCAACAAAATCGCTACAGCCTTTTTGATAATCACGTGACGCATAAGAAAACTGTCTATAATAACGAGATGGGTATAAATACAAAAGTTTTGCGGGGAAGTAGCAACAGCGGCGTGGTGTAGGGCATAGGTTCTCAAAGTGCTCCGTACGGAGCCCCAGGGCTCCACAAGAGCAACCTAGGGGCTCCGCGAGCTATTCGTTTACGTATACAATACTGACTTTGCTAATTTTGCTACTGTCCAAAAAGCAATACTGGGATTAATGAAATTTGACTCTACTTTATTAGTATGTTTGTCAAGTGTCAAATTCACAGCCTCTATGATTTACCCGCGAAATGTAGATTTTTTTAGCTTGTATAAGGTACGCCAAAAAGCCCTGACACATTTCAAAGTTTAATTTTTAAACTTATAAAATTTCCAAATATGTCAGGTCTGTATTCACGTTTTGAAGAAAAGCTTAGTATTGTAGCAACAGGCGGTCTTCAGCCAGTGTTTACTTTCCATTCAGCAGGCCAGGAAGGACGACGTCGATTTACTGAATGGGAAGTCGCAACAGCTTTCATATATCCGGAAGAGTGTTTTGGCAAGGTCAAGCATTTTTGAAGGATGAGTGTATGTTTTATATGAGTGCGGCTGATGAGGAATAATAGCTCGAAACAGCGTTGTCCCGGTCTATGGTACAATATTATACTTGTTCTACGATTTCCACACTGACCTATTGTTATTAATGAATTTCAATTGTATAAAAAAAAGTCATAAGTTAGGGCTTTATAGCATGTCTAAGAATGCAAAATTTGCCGTAGGGCTGAAGTCATTTTGCGCCAGCTGTAACATAGGTTGCTAGGGCTCCGCACGAAATCTCAAATTTGGCAAAAGGCTCCGCACCTCAAATAGTTTGAGAACCCCTGGTGTAGGGGATACTACGCTGGACTGTCAGAGGCACGACATGGGTTCGACACTGCGGTAGGTTTTTTTTTCTCTGCGTAATTGGTTCGTTTTTTGTGGGCTAACAGAAAATTTTTTGTTTACTCGGGATGGGGAAGAGTGGGGGTAATAGAATAAACAAAAAATTCTCTTTTAGCCCACCAGGCATTTCTGGGCTGGATCGGTTTGCTATTATTATTAAAAACTGCCGCCAGTAAGCACAAAATCGCTGTAGCAGTTTTGTTGAAAATGATTTTTTACGTATTTAGCCACTCGTAATTAATAGGCTAGGAGTAAGGAAATTTCACATAACAGCTCAGATAGCCAAGTGGCAAGAGCTTCCGCCTCTGGAGCTATAGACTTGGGTTTGATTCCGAGTCAGGTCATACCAATGACTTAAAAATTGGTATTCACAGCTTCCCTGCTGGACGTTCAGATTAAAGGGACAGTGTGGAAAACATGCCGGCAAGTTTACTTGTTGTGCCGTTGGGAAAGGCACTTAGCGGGATTCCCTCATGTTGGTGTGGTAGACAGATGGCCGGCAACTCCTAAGCAAGTTCATTACAGCGATTTAATCGTTTTTTTGTGATAGGAGGATAAATATGCGACTAAATACAATACAAATATATAAAACTTGCATATTAAGTAGCAGCCGACCAAGTTATTTTTAATGGGCATTTTTTACCATTGGCCAAATTTTTAATCACGATTGCAGCATTAAACCTGTGTTTAGCTATTTTACAATATTATAAGTAACATACTTAATGGTTGTACAGCCTAAATTAAAATTTAAATTCATACTTGAAAGAATCTGGTTTGGAAGAGAGGGAAGATAAAGAGTGTATATGACAAGGTTCTTTGAAAAACCTCTTCGAAAAGTCAGAGGACTTCCACACTAAGGATGCAACTTTTTTGGAACCTCATATCCCTGGTCATAATTCGATGAACTTTTACGAAAGATTGAACAAACTTGAAGTTTTAAGTTCATTTGATGAAAAATGTCACGCACAAAATGATTTTAAATAATTTAATCATCAGTTTTTGACCGATTATTTAAGTCGGTCACACAAAGTGTTTTCCGGTTTTGAATAAAAACTACAAAGAGTCACATTTATTGCAGCGGTTCAGAAAACAATCAAAGAAATCAATTGATTCAATATACGACATTGGATAAGATAAATCTCAGGCAAAGATTATCCTTGTTTCTGCAGGACACCGGTAAATCATACATTGTTTTCATTGCACACTCGCAGCATTGGCTGCTTCTAGCAATATTGATGGGTGAGTCGTTCCTTTTCCAGTGATTGCCCAAACATTTAACTCGCAACATTGGCTGCTTCTAGCAATATTGACGGGTGAGTTATTCCTTTTCCAGTGATTGCTCAAATATTTAAGAGCTTGGGGGGTATCCCACCGAGCAGCTGATAGTTCATCAAAATCCTTATTTGAGAACAGTTAATGGCTAAACCAATAGTCAGCCAATGGGTACGAAAAAAAACAAACAAATTTCTTAAAGACTGATTTGAATTTACGGCATCACAGTGAATGCGAGGAGAGCCAGGATGGCATGAAAGTCCACCTCTCCAACCACCTGTTTGCTTGATTTTAGTTTTCCCATTGTTAAAAGCTTCCTTTAGTGGATCATATTTTTGCATTAAATCATTCACAAAAAAGTAATCAAAGGGGATTTCATGGAGCTGTGCAGCTAATCGTCCATCACTAGAGAAAGAATGTAATCAAGCATGTGGTGCTGCCAACTGATCAACTTACGCCTGAGGTTTCCATTATTTTCGAACATCTGCACCAGCCGATTAACCACTCCAGTTTCTTTTCCAGTGTTGACACTTGTCGCCTCGGCAAAAAGCATCACAATTGATCCCCATAGATTGAATTCATCCAAGACACTCTAGATCTCTAGAGCAATAGTTGCAGCTGCACCTACCATCCTTCAATTAAAGCACAGCCAACTTGATTTCCATTGTTTCATTTCTTAGGACCACGATTTGATGATTGATGCCTCGTGTTCATTTGCCAGAAGTGCAAATTCTACTTTTCATGATGATGTGTGTAAACAGGGAGAAAAAAACAAGTGAAAGAGTCAAAACCTCCCCCCATATTCGCCACAGTATCCAGCATATTCCATTACCAGAGTACAGAAAATTACTAGAGTGCAGGATAGAGCAGCCAAAAAACTGCTCTATTCAACAATGATTGGTCGAAGGTTTAGATGCTGTCCCAGAACTCGATGGTGAAACTACGTTCAAAATCTTAATTGGTCTAGCTAGCCTTGGCATCCCACCAGAGCATCTACCCTTTGTCGCACAGGATCGAGATGCTTGGAGGCTTCAACTCGAGCAACTGCTCCTGTGGCCCACAAGGATAAGTGGATCTAGAAGAGTTAATCAATCAGTTGATTAATCAATCAATCTGTTTGTGTATTAAAGTACAGAAAATTTATTAAAGTACAGTTTGTTTGTTAAAGCACAGAACAAACATCAATCATCATTCTAGATTCTGAAATGAGCTTTTTATATTACCGAGATAAAAACCCACATTTTAAAGAAAACTTATGCCCTATTCACTTGACTCAAGTTGATAATACTGGTTTAAATTGTCACTACCATCTTCTTTATCACTTAAGGGTAATAAGGACTGCTTCATGGTGTCACTATCATCACCTTTATAACCTGAAAAAGGGTATAGTGACATCTACAAGCCAGTATTGGTAAATTATTGTGATATCCCCTATTTTCATGTAAGACCTAAAGGTGAGTTTTTCAAAGTGCTTTGTGCGTGACTTTTTTTGTTAGCTCAACAGAATAGATATTGTTTGGCGCAGTTATTAGTAAACGTTCATCAATTCGTGTAACAAGAAATCAGGTTTGAAGAAAAAAATCAAAAAGTTGTAACCTTATTCCACACTCTGCGATTGCAATTACCACATTGCATTGCACAAACTTATGAAAACATAATCAGTAGATAATAATACTGAGCCTAAAAACTTCCTTGGAACACCATACATGGTCAGAAAAGAACGAAGATTATGGGTCAAACAGGAAAAAACTAGGAGGTAGGCATCATGTCATTAACAGCTATTGACCTAGCCAAGGGACAAACAAAAAAAATGCATCCCATAAAGCAGAAATCTTTTGGACACTGTCTAATACTAAAAGTGAATAGCATCACCAATCAAACTCTTCTAGTTGAGTGATGTCACACCACGTCAAATAATTCATTCAATTAACAGCTCAACAGCTTAGATGGCCGAGTGGTAAGAGTATCAGCCTCGAGAGCTATAGACTTGGATTTGATTTCGAGTCGGGTCAAACCAATGACTTTAAAGTTGGTATTTACAGCTTCCCTGCTTAACGCTCAGCATCAAAGGGACAGAGTGAAGAGCAAGCCGGCAAGTTTACTTGTTGTGCCATTGGGAAAGGCACTTGGTGGGATTACCCCATCTTGGTGTGGTAGGCAGATGCCAGGCAACTCCTATGCCAGCTTGTATAGCGCATTGATCGCTTTCTCTTAATAGGAAGATGCACCAACAATAAAAAAATACAATCATGATTTGCCAGTTTATCCTACTCCACAGTCTGGTAAACCACGCAACATGTAACGTGCATAAAATAATGAGTAGCAAGTAGCAACAATCATCAGCATAGACCATTGGTTTACTGCGCTCTAAATTTGAATTTTGAGCTTTGCTTTGAATATAGAGACTGTCTACATTCCACAGTTCCATGTTTTCACAGCTGCACTATCTGGTATGAAATTAGAATCAAAGAATAAATCGACTGTTTAAATGACTGATATCCATTTCTTTATTCTAGTCTCACCAGCATTCAAATAACAATATTTTGTTACTGCTATTGTATGAATACCATACCAGGTACACGACATACCTTAATTAAAAGGCAGGGGGGCTATTTGTACAGGCCCGTACAAATAAGCGCTTGGTTTACGCTAACCCTGATCCAGAGAACGTGACGAAGTAACAAAATAAACAAAGTCCTTATTTGTACACCACGATTTGGTAAGAAAAGCCACTTCATAATTGAAAACACAGTCGCACATCCAGCTGCTTTTAAAATAGCTTACCATGCCTAGACTATTCCATAGGCTTGGCTAACAGAAGAAGTAGGGTATATGAAGGTAATTCCAAACGCTTTTCCAGTTTTTAATTCCTCTCAACAAGGTCCTTTACCGTAGGCTTATCCTTACTATCTTGTTTTTACATTTAGACATTCCTGCATTGGTGGCAAAAAAGCATGGAGTTTTATATATTCACTCCATATTTTTATACCCCACCAATATATCCATTCCATACTCCACCGATGGGGTAATTCTGGACACGGAAACTTTTTATTTACGTTTGTGCATGGTTTGAGTTTTATTGCAAGAAAATATTTTAAGGTTGCATAGACCTAAGTTTTACAATTTAAAACCCAAAAAAATAAAAATTCTTGGCCGATAACAAGCTTTTAAACTCTTAAAAAACAGTGTTTCCATCAAAAATTACCAGCAAAAAAAAGACATAACTAAATTTTTATTTTATTAAAGACTGGTTAAACTGAAAATCAATGGATTTTTAAATGTTATAATAAAGTTCAGGGTATACACTGGTAAGCAAAATCGTAAATCCCATTTCAAAATTCAGTTCGAGAACGAAAAGAAAAAAACACAGTAAATTAACGTGACTATGCATTGGCTGTGATGTGACAGCTTTACCTTAATGAGCAACTAAATCAGCTTCATGTCCAATGACGACACAGCCAATGCTAAGTCAAGCGGATTTTTTGCATTTTTTCTGTTCACAAACCGAACTTCAAAATTGCATTTTGAAATCGCTTCACAAACGTAACGTTTTACTCTATGTAGACTATTGGGGTAATGTCTAGTATCAGCCCCTAGGTTCGATTAGGGTTAGGTTTGCTTAGGATTAGGTCCGGTTGGGGTTAAATTTAGTTCAGATTTGATTCAGTTACAACCCTAACCCTAAACCCTAACTGAATCTAATCCTAACTAAACCTAGCCCTAATCAAACCTGAGAGCTGATACTAGACACTATTTGATTTTGTCTGATATTACCTCCATATACCCTACCCTGAACCAGTGTACCAGTATAGCATAGCAGTGAGTAGAGCCACTTCTTAAAAGAGGCAAACAAAGCATGAGATAAAAAGTTTGAGAACCATTGGCCTAGACTTCAGAGAAACACAATTGAGACATCACAACAAACTCAACAACCTCTATAGAAAATTACAGTACTGATACATGCCAAAATATTACCGGTATCAAATTTAAAATCAAAATATGGCTCAACACAAATTCAGCCATCTGATACGTACAAGCTTGCATGGTTACCGGTGTAGTTAGAAAGGATGCAAACACAAGTAAGAAGCACTAACAACTGAACAAGAATAGCAGTTGGCACTGTACACTGGTACAGTGTATTACTGTAGCTGCTAGCTGGGTCTCATCCAGTGTTCCCTCCAAGATTTTGACTAGTGCGAATTTGCCCAAATGAAATTTTTGCTTTAAGATTTCACTACTTTAAAGACCCCTCTTTCAATTTTTTTGCATTAAATTTACTTTTCCAAGATACAAGCTACAGTCTTGCATCAAAGTATTCAAGTTTTTCGCTTAAGTTTTTCAGTTTTGCATTTTATAATATCAATTTCTGGATCAAAATCAGTAAAATTTGTCCGAAAATTTCACATTTTTCTCAAATTTCTCACTCTAAAGGGAACACTGATCTCATCTCAAGCAAGCCGTCCGCGTCTTTCATCACCTTAAGTGGATGGGTTATTTTAGACAAGGACCGCTTACTCTAGACAAGACCCGCTGTAGCCTAGCGCAGTAGCAGTATCAAAGAGCTAGACTAAAACCAAAATGAAGCAAAGCACTAAAGCAGTAGTTCATTGATTTGTATATCCGCTAGGTATAATTTATCAGATTGGAGTTTTCACCATGTTATGGAAATCTTTTCCAAACTTAGAAAAAACAAAGAAGTTTCAAACGGGTAAAAACTTCCTGAATTGGAAAATTTGATGATGTAATCGCAATTCTACCTGTAAAGATGTCATTTCCACTCAGAATTGATGACATCAAAATTTAGTTCAATTGTTTTTCTACAACTTTACCGTGGGAATTTAAATTTCACTGTGGTTTATTTTTTTTTATTCTGAAAAAATGTTATTTTCCAATGTATTTACATCAAAACTGCAAATTTAAGCTATGCCCATTTCTTTCTCAGTACTGGTAGGGTAGGTTCACCACCCTGCGACCACTTGTGATCAGTCAGCCATAACTTATCGATTTAAGGAAGCACGACTCCGCAAAACACACTCCATATAAATATTGCTTTGTTCTACCAGCATAAAAATTTTTCAATATTTTTGATTTCATTAAAGGGGCTAAAACCCCTATTAAACACCCCCTTTTACTTCACCACCCTGCGACCAGGTAACCACTTCGCGACCATGTTTCATTTTTATCTTTTTTCGAGTAACCACTCTGCGACCTGCTTCATCTAATTGTGACATCACGAAGAACGTTTGTTTGTCTCGGGTCAAATGACACAAAAATTTTTCCAGAATGAGGTTATTCGTATTTATAGCATAGTATCATGAAAGGCAATGATAATGTGATAGTGAGTTTGAAGTTGAATTTAACTAAGACTTAAGGTCTGATTATTCTCAAGGTCCTTGTTTAACTCTCTTTGAAACTTTTTTTATTTGCATTTACATTCTCCTAGTCCTATCACAAGAAAGCGGCGAAGGGGCTATAACGAGCTTCTTAATTAGAAGTTGCCGTCACATCTGTCTACCACTCTAAGATAAGGGAATCCCATTATGTGTCTTTCCCAACAGTACAACATGCGAACTACTGGCTTGTTCTCCATTCTGCCCCTTTGATAGTGATAACTTAGAACTTAAAAGTAACCATCAAATCAAATCTTCATTATACTCGCCGTATTACGCCGAAGCGTGTAACGAGTGGCGGGGCCCATCTCCGCGGCTTAGCGCCTGGGCTACATAGCTCCGAAGAAACGTCTCAATGGTGGCGAGCCGTTGGCGACACTGTGCCGATTTGACCGGTCCGGGAATCGAACCCCAGACCTCCCGCACCGATAGCGTGCGCTTAGCAACTGAGCTAACAGCCGGTATTAACGGTTAAGCAGGTGAAGCACATCTCTACCAAACCTTCACGCCTTCCGACGTCTAATTTTCCCCTAATTATCGAGTGAAGACCCCAAAAACAAAAAAAAAGGTCCTCACGCCTTCCGACGTCCAATTTTCCCCTAATTATCGAGTGAAGACCAAAAAAAAAAGGGTCGTCACGCCTTCCAACATTTTTTCCCCCAAACATCGATTCGTTATTACCTAAACGAAAACAAGTAGGCTAACGGATAAAAAGTATGCAATATCTTCTCCAGAGATGTGCTTAACCGTTACTTTTGAGTAACAGTTTCATGTGATTACTTTAGAAAAGACGTCGGATGGTGTGAAGACCTTTTTTTTGGTCTTCACTCGATGTTTGGTGGAAAATTGGACGTTGGGGTCCCGGAAGATGATTTCGGGGGAGGCCACGCATTACGTAGTTTCGGCCCTGGATGGCAAACGAATACAATTTGGAATCGGTATTTTGACAAAACGAATCTGTTACTATCCGTTACTTCTTCTTAACCATTACTTTTCAACGAATGATTACTATATTCGCCCATCTCTAGTTACTAAACACCGCAAAGAATGACAAAGGACTTGGAATTATGATCTCGAACATAACTAGGAACGACAAAGAACTTGGAATCATGTTAATTTGAGTCCTTTGTCGTTTCTTGTTATGTTCGAGACTATGATTCTAAGTCTTTTGTCGTTCTTTGCGGTGTTTAGTAACTAATTTAAAGTCCGTTGTCGTTCTTTGACGTCCTTTGCAGTGTTTTCAGTTCTTTGTCGTTCTTTGCGGTGTTTAATTGAACCCGTTAGACCGGCCGTCAGCTCAGTTGCTTAGCGCACATGCTGTATACGGAAGGTCTTGGGTTCAAAACCCAGGTCGATCATATCGACAGTGTCGCAAACGGCTCGCCACCGTTGCAACATTTCTTTAGAGCCAACATTTTCTTTTTAGCCAACTGTCGCATTTATCACACGCTATCCATTGCGGTTTTTCTTCTCCACCAATTAACAATTTTCTGCCAGAAGTACGTTGGTAGTTGTTCGTCCCAGTGCGTTTGCGTCTTTTGCTTTATCATTGTTGAATTGTAATCGGGTGAAGGCCTGGTTAGAGGTTAAAAGACAATAATGCTGGTTGGAAGGTTCAGATTTTCTTGTTACTACGGTTAGGGCTACAGTTCTTTTCGCGCCAGAGTGGTGGAGTTAGAATATTCGCAAAATGACCGAATGTCGTCTTTCCATTACTCATCTTTTTCTACGAAAAGGGCAAAAGCCGAGGTAAAGTGGTAGGCTACCATGCCGTACACTTATCATCGCTAATGTCGTAGAGCTCCACAAATCGATTGCAGAATGCTTTACATCGATTGTAGATTTTTCACTCAAAGAAAGTTTTTCCCCAAGAGCGTGAAGCGCCATACCGGTACGAGACTGCGATTGAATGAGTGTAAAAGCTTCGAACTCGGAAGGCTTTAATACTGGGAAAAGAAAACAGGTAGGAATATCCATAGAAATTAAAAAGTTTTCAGTCTTTTCATGATGCAAAGGGGTAGTTTACGTGGATGCATTGATACATGGATGGGGCTTGAAATCGTCAAAGAGTCTGAATTATCTAAACATCAACCTGATGTTCAATTAGCGACAATTGTTTTTGGAATGCCATGTTTTTTGCCAGCGCTTCTCTGCGACATTTTGCTTTTTATTGATGATAACTCATTTTCTAAATGTTTGTGTGTGCAACTATACTCCTTATGAATTACTATTTTTCCTGGCATGATTTCATTAATTTTTATTTTTAAAATATCCTAAGTTTAATTCTTGTTTTTTCTATTTCTCTTTCTTCCGTTTAGGCTAAGCCCTACCTATTTACCTACTACATTAAAGTGGCATTATGTAAAAACAAACATATTATTCTGACATCATAAACAAAATTTCATTCGAACTTGCGTAGCACGTGCAAAATTTCCATCAGCAAGGTGGTCGCACAGTGGTTACCTCAAGATTTCCATTTGTACCCTGCAAAAATCTTAAATAAAATATAAGGGTCTAAAGGTAGGTTACCAGATTTTTGACCAAATCTGCGAAGTCATTCAAGAAGTTTCCATCGAAAAAATCAAATCTCAAGCTGCAGCGATTAAATTTTGGCGAGAGTTTGAACGCAACAAAACAAAAAGTGGTTTTATGATAAAAAAGAGACAGTTTTTTCGAGATTAAGTTTGTCGAAGTCTCATCAATTCAAATTTTAACAAAAATAACTCATTTTTTGTGGACTAATAGGTAAGATCAAGGTACTTAACTGTGTGAAATAAGGAAGCAAAAAAACTAATATTTCAATCTTAAATTACAAAAAAACGAAAGTGGTCGTGGAGTGGTGACGGTCGCAGGGTGGTGAACCTACCCTACATCATCAAATTTTCCAATTCAGGAAGTTTTTACCCTCCTTTTTTCCTGATTTAAAGATATCCATGACAGGGCAAAAAATCCAATCTGATAAATATTATACTGGAACCTAACTGCATATACCTAGAGGTACAGACTACAGAGTATTAGTAAATTCAAACAAAATAGACTACTATGTACAGTAAGCTACCGGTATCGGTAGGCTTAGTCTACCACTGACCAGCAGGCCAGTAAGCTAGGTACCAATACTAGATTAATCAATTTGTGAATAACTTGGTAAATAAGATCTGTAAGCTCTTAGAAAAATAGTCTTAAGAGTTTAAAACTTACTCAGAGTTATTAGGAACCGGTATATTATCCATCTTCACTGTTCACAAGTTCAGCATTCACTGTTCACCTTCTATGGTTGCAAAGTTACTGGAAACATCGATTTGAATAACCAGTTAGCAACAGGCTCACACAGTAAGCCCAACTTTCTGTGGCTAAATTCCTAAACATTTCCAAACCAACATAACGCCTGTCGCCTATTTTCATTTCTGCCGGTACATAGCAGAGATGTCCACGGATTTGGAATAGGTTTTGATTGGACCGGATTTTAGCAATTTCACCGGATTTGGACCGGATTAGGATTTTAAAGTTTTTTGCCTTTTGGGTTGGGACCGGATTTGGACTTAAGTCTACCGCAATAAAGTACATAAAACCAGCTAAAACGGTAAATGAACAACCCGAATTCAACACAAGTTTGGATTGTTTAGGATTTGGATTTTGTGCTTACAAAATTTAGAATTAGGATTTGGTTTTGGATTTAAGCTAACGAATTTGGATCGGATTCGGATTTTGACAAGTAAAATCCGGACATCTCTGATACATTAAAGAGATGGCTCGGGCTGACTTTTTTGAGGCCCGGACCGCCCACGGCCCGGAACCTCTAGCCCAGTAGCCTAACCGTAACCGACCCAGCAATTCATACCAAAAATAAACCCCAGCCCGCCCAAAGCCCATTCTTTTTATGAACGTTTAATCACATTAATCAAAACTAAAAGGGATTTCAAAAAGTGTTAGCGGCTTAGTAATAAACAAAGATAGAACCGGGCCGTTAGCGGACCTGCAAAAAGACCGGTTAACGGCTCGTTGGCGGGTTTCTTAGCGGCCCATGCCACTTCTACCCCTGACCCAAACCAAAATGGGTCATTCTATTTTTACAATTTTGAGGAGGCAGTCGCAAATTCCTTGACGTCTTAAAAAAAGGACTACCAGAGGGTTATTTAATCCCATTTTTTGGATCTTGTAAACGGTTTGGTTTTTTTAAATATTTATTAGCTATGTGAACTCTACTATAACGAGTAGGAGTTTAGCCAATAAACACAATGAAAAGTTTTCTTGCTCAATGTAACAAAATATCAATTTTAAACATCAGTACGAAAAATGCAGTGCGTCTTCAGACAAGGACTACCTGGGTAGGGGAAGTCGTATTTTTAGGACGCACTTCGTTTCACGTATTTAAAAATTAATTTTTGTAAAGCGGCTATTTGATGCGGCCCGCGGACTCTCACTGAAATATAAACTCCTACCGGTACCGTGAATCAAGACCTTTTTTAATTTTTTGTTTGCTTTTCACCAAGGGCGTTAATTGGAAGTACTTTTAAGTACGATAGGGGGGGGGCTGAAATTTGTGTTACCATACCAACGTCTGGGGGGCTTCGCCCCCCAGACCTACCCCCTTAATATTGCAACTTACGTCAAGCCTGCCATGCACTTAAATTCAGTAAAAGTTACTAGAAGACTGTCACAGATTTGATATTTTTGTTAAGAGTTTTTTCTTCTATTAGGCCTACGTCATAGACACGAGGTTATCTCTGAGTCGTTGTCTGAGCATTGATTCATTACAAGAAACCAGTGGTGCCACGCCTTGTGATTTTCCACAAGATCTTGTGATTTTGATTTCGATCTTGTGATCTTGTGAATTTTGGGCATAATCTTGTGATTTTTCATTGAAACAATGTTTGGTCGGTATTTCAAGAAAAACTGCTTAAATCGGATGTTTCAATAAATAAAAAGTTTCCAACTCGGCATAAAAACAATTTTTTGTTTATACATGGCAACATCATTTGATCACGACATCAGCACATCGGATTCGGAATGCGAAATCATAAAAGCAAAAAAGACCCCGGTAACACGCATGAGGCTCGTCATTCGTTAGGTTGGTGTCAGATGTGATGACTCATGGAGTCATGACTTTCATCCGTGCAAATATACCGATTAGCCGATGACATTATTATATAGCCCTCCGTTAACATGGCCATAGATGCCTCATGCCTGGTGCCGATAGACCTACTAATCTGTAATTATAGTCCAGCCTAATATCTACAACAGATCGACTTTGGAATGTGTGATGCTAATACTGGTACAGGTAACCTGTTACAGTACGACAGTACGTAATATTATCTGTGAAGGGAACTGAACTGTGAAGAAAAGTGTTAGCTGTGGGCTTAGTGTCTAAGTGAAGTTAGTGTTAAATCTGAATTTAGAGGGGTTCTGCTAAAACCTGCAGGAGCACAAGAACCGTCCTTGCAAGTGAGTTAGGAGCACAAGGACCGCTAGGGGCGCAAGTGAGTTATTACGTTGCTTGGCTTAGCACCTACAAACTACTTGATCAATCATGGCTTAGCACAAGGACCGCTAGGGGCGCAAGTGAGTTATTACTTTGCATGGCTTAGCACATACAAACTACTTAATCGAAAAACTCTAAATCCAAATTTCAAAGCCCACTCGATAACTCAGAAATTCGTCAAAATTACTTCTGCAGAAGCCTTTCATTAAAACAAGTGCCATGGTGATCGCTGTTTCACTGGAGCAGCAGCAGACTTGTGGAATATTTTACCCGAAAAACTGCAACAATCGGACAGTACAGCAGTTTTCAACAATAATTTAAAAACACATCTTTTTTCTTTGGAATATTTAGATTAAAGCGCTGCGAGCCTTTGTGTAAAGTGGATGCAGCGCGATAGAAGTGTGCTATGATTATTATTATTATTATTACTAAGGGCCCTAAACCTTAACTCTAACTCTTAATAATAACTCACTAGTCAGCTAGTGGTCCTCGTGCTCCTATAACTCATTTGCAAGGACGGTTTTTGCACTTCTGCAGGTTTTACCAATACCGTCTAGAGGTGGATTTTTGGTAAAAAGTTACTGTTGTTTTGAGCATATTCTGATAATTGCGGTTTTACCTACAGCTAACACCACTATTTTGTTAATATGTCACATTTAGTCACAAGTTGGTGTTTTGTAGAAGTCGGCAGCGTGGCGCAGTGGTTCGAAGCGTTGTTTTTACAACAACCGTAATCGCAAGGGCAATGGTTCAACTCCCAACCTAGTCTCGTTGTTGCGTTGTTGCATAAGATGCATCACAATGATTATCTCTGCTTGGTGGAATCTGGCAAGCAGCAAATTAAAGAAGTCACAGGAAGTTCAACCAAAAAACTTGGAAACAAAGGCAACTCCTTAGTGAGTGTGGATGCGTCCTACGCATAGCATTGCCGCTACTTTCTCGTGATAGGAGGGTAAAGATGAAGAAATCATGATCATCATCAGTTGTGTATGCGGTATTTTTTTTATCCAAGTGGCATTTCTTTTTGTTATGCCATTAAAGTTGCGTTCAATCTGAATTTTGAATTGTGTCTTTTACAAGTTCGTGTTCATTTTCACTGTTGTTAAGCATGATTGCAATTTTATCTGAAATTATCGTGTAGTATGCTTGTTTTTTCTTTGATGTTGTGCATTACGGTTAGTGTTTTGTTAAGCTTTTGAAATTGTTTTATCTGTTAATTTTAATGTCTCACGTTTTTATCAACCTAAAGTTACTAGGCTTACATAAAATTAGTTGTTTTAAGTTTTTGGTAACATTTGCTTTTTAAGCTAATCACCTCTAATAAGTGAAAATTTGTGACTGAGTAATCATTTAATTTTTTTGGAGTTCATCATTAGAAACAAACACATTATAGCTTTCTTTTACAAAGTGTATATAATTCTGAAGTCATAACTGTTGATTCAGATGTGATAACAGACCTCAATTTGGCAGTAAAAGTCAGTAAAAGTTTGGTTTTATAAACTTGTGATTTTGAGTCCAAATCTTGTGATTTTTTTTCAAAAATCTTATGATTTTTTAAAATTTTCTGTGGCAGCATTGCAAGAAACGTGTTCAGTGCAGATGTACTGTTTCACAGAACTAGTGTTGCTGCTGAATTGGATAAAAAGTCAGGGCAGATGCAGGTTGCTGTAGGCCTACTGCTGCATTGCGCAGGCGCTGAGGCGCAAGAAATTTTTCATACATTTGACTTTGCTAATACCGACGATGATAAGCCAGATAACCTGGACCATGTGCTCAAGAAATTTAAGAGTTATTGCGATCCTTAAAAAAATGTCGTATTTAATAGGTATAAATTTTGGCAACGCAATCAACAAAGTGGTGAAAGGTTTGGTCAGTGGATGACCGAGCTTCGAATCCTCCTAAAAAACTGCGACTATGGCGACCAGGCGGACAGTAGCCTAATCTACGCGATAATTTGGCATAGCGGATACTGCAGTCAAAAAAAACGTTGTTACGTGATGGTGAGCTTACTTTACGCAAAGCACTGGATGTCTGTCACACTGCTGAAGCCTGCAGTAGTCAATTGGATGTTATGACCAAAGTCGAAAACCCGGTTGAAATATGCAGGATTGACAGGACCCCACGAAATATTTGACAAACTAATTGCCAATCCTGTGGCATGAATCATCCACCGCGATCGTGTCCTGCTTATCAGAAAGCGTGTTTTAAATGCCGTAAGAAGAACCATTTTGCGAGCATGTGCCGTACTTCAATTCCAATACTACAAGGTCTGCCCGTCGCTTTATTCAGCAATGCAATGTTGACCCTTGCCCAAACAATGCTGAAGAGTTCGATGATACGCAAGGTCACCAATCTTTGACAATTGGAGCAGTTGATCAATTTACACCCCTGTCAACAGAGTCGACAATGCACTCTACGATCACGCTTCAAGGTAGGCTACATCCAACATTGTAGTGTTGTAGCTAATTTTAAGCTTGATACAGGAGCAGACGCTAATGTCTTACCTCTTTCTATATATAATAGGCTTCAACTAGGCCCACCTAATAGTACGAAAACAGTGTTGTGCACATTTGGCCAACACAAGATTACACCGATTGGGACGAAACTACAGTAATTACTTGCCGCTCACTGACTAAAGTTTTGTGCAATTTGTTGTTTTACATCATTAAAGAACAGGAAAATCCCATATTGGGGAAACGAGCATGCATTGGTATGAACTTAATTAAGCGAGTTTTTGCCTCTACGACCGAGCCTCCATCTTCCCTTTCTCGATCAGACATGGAGCGGGAATACAGTGATATCTTCACGGATATCGGCTAGTACGCCACGAAATACAACATACGAGGGTCAGTCAAAAAGTAATGAGCCCTGTTAACTTTAACCGCTTTAACCTTCATATTTTTTCTAGAAATTTTAAGGGTGTTTAGTAAATTTACTGCTTTAAAGATAAATTGTAAAAAAAAATTGTTTCAACGTGTCCACCTTTGGTCTTGTGTTTTGGAAATGACGTCATCACTGGATGTCCGTCAGAAGCAGAGAGCTGTGATTGAATTTCTTGTTTCGGAAGGGGAGCCACCAAAACAAATTTTCGAAAGATTGGTAAATGTTTATGGAGATGTTTCATCTACAGCACTGTGAAAAAGTGGGTATCCAGGATTAAACACGAAGAAGATGATCCAAGTTTGAGTAGCCTCCAGGACAGACCAAGAAGTGAAAGACCATCTTCAGCAGTCAATCCTGGAAACAGTGATGAGGTTGAGAAATTGATTAGAGATGATCGTAGAATCACTATTGATGACATTGCTGAACGTGTTGGAGTTAGCCATGGAAGTGCTGTGAATATTGTTAATGAGCTAGGCTTTGCAAAGGTTTGCGCCAGATGGGTTCCGAGGCAACTTTTGGATTTTCACAAGCAAGCCCGTTTTGAAGCTTGTTCGGAGCTTATTGAGTGTCACAGAAGTGACAAAACTTTTCTCAGCCGTATAGTGACAGGAGATGAAACCTGGGTTCATCACTATGAACCTGAGTCGAAAAGATCATCCATGGAATGGCGTCACCCTACATCCCCAAGAGCCAAGAAATTCAAAAGTCAACGTTCAGCTGGAAAAATTATGGCGACTGTGTTTTGGGACATTAAAGGAGTCATATTGGTAGATTTTATGCCTAAAGGTACTACCATCAACTCGATGCTTACATTGACACTTTACGCAAACTAAAAGCGAGACTGAGAAGAGTACGACTTCACCTGGACATGTCTAAGGTCTTGCTGCAACACGATAACGCCAAGCCCCATACCAGTCTCGAAACTCGTGAAGTAATTGCTTCTTTTGGATGGACGACGGTAACCCATCCCCCATACTCACCCGACCTGGCACCATTCGACTATCATCTTTTTGGACCATTGAAAGAAGGAGTTAGGGGGCAGCACTTTACTAGTGATCAAGAAGTCAAGCACGCTGTAAGAAACTGGTTAAAAATGCAGCCTTCTGATTTTTACAAGGATGGCATAGTGTCCCTTGTTCATCGATGGACAGTTGGAATTGAAAAGCGCGGAGATTACATTGAAAAGTAGAACTGAGATCTCCTATCCCTGGGCTTTCTTTTGATGTATGACTTTTGATTTTATTGCAATAAATATGGCCAGGAGAGACTTGGGCTCATTATTTTTTGACTGACCCTCGTAACATCAAAGCCCAATTCCAGAGGTGTTGCACTACTAGTGTTGTAGTAAGGCCAAGGACCTTAAGGTCGAGGCCAAGGCCAAGGACTTCAAAATTTTTTCGAGGCCAAGACACAAGCCAAGGCCAAGGACATGCAAGTCGAGGCCAAGGACATGGATCAAGGACAACTGGCATTTTTCCGATTTCAGTATGAAATCTCAAAATGTGGGTCATTTGGTCACGAAATAATGGTTCGCAAACAATTTATGGCCTAATATTGCAGACCTACAACAACAATCGTTTTCGAAAATTACAAGGATAACAAAAATATTATAATTGATAACAATCCAGTGCCAGTACTACTAGGCGCTGGGTATAAGGCTAAAATTGATATAAGATCTCGTAGAGGAAACTCGCCAAAAAACCAAAACTAAGCCCGATGAATCGAGTATAAAGTTACTTGTTGTTATTTAACGATAACTTGTTTGATGTAGAAAAAACGCATGCACTAAACCAGTTACAGGCAAACTTATCAGAGTTAAGCAAAAAAACTTTAGGTTTTTATTAAATTAAATAATGTCTGCATGGAAACAAATATTAATGATGGTTGAAATCTTTACTACTTTGGTCGGCACTGTTCAGCTTACTGCATACCAAATTGTTCAACAATTTTTGAATTTTGTGCTTACAAGCTAGTAGGTATCCTATAACCGCATTTTTTACGTCAGTACTCAATCCGCAGTTCGCTTTCCCATAGGTGTAGCCGCATTCTTCGGTACAACATCGTAGGTTACCATTCCTACCTACAACCCTTGGTGAGCCAGATTTAGTTTGAGGAAGTTCTACCCACCAGGCCGCCACTGTCTTATGCATTAACCATTATAACTAAAAAATAATTAACCAAAAGTTAACAACAAATCAACGAAAATGCAAGCAATCATAATACAAATAAAATCACAAAACGAAGCGAAACAAAAAGTGAAAAGCACTCACGTATCACATTCACACTCAAAAAACTACCCCACAACGTGTTAATTAGACTTAAGAAAAATCAATGTCGAAAGCACAGACCCCGAAATGCAAGCTCGATGGGGTCACATAATAAATTCCCTCTTTGCTAAAATCTCTTTCGACTAGGGCTGATGATGCTACAACAGTTAGCATCTGATGATCTAAACAGCTCAATTTGGGCAGAAAATTAATTATTTTACTCGCAATCTAAAGCTGCAACGTTAAAAGTTTTTGATTTTGTTATCAACTAACGATGGAGTCAAGTTTTGATTGTCGAGAGTCGAGACCGAGACTTCAAAAAAAAAAAAAATTCGAGACCAAGACCCAAGACTTGAAAATATTTTTGAGATCGAGCAGAGACGTCGTGCAGCCAAAAAGTTTGGAGGGGCCCGTATAACAACTTAAAGAGATATTGATCATTTACAACCTTTATAAAAGCCATATTTATAGCATTGAGTAACATCACGAAACAAGGAAATTAGGAAAAGATACCGAAATATGTCGTGATACCCCAATTTTTGGATAATAAATCGAAATTTATTTTGATAACTGAAGCCGCTCCTTAATTATGGACAGTATGCGCAATCAGTGTGGCCCCACAATTTAACAAAGGTGGAGGACATTACAGGGGGGTTGGGGGAAAGCCCCAGCCGCCGTAGACAAGGTGAGTCTGGGGGCTTAGCCCCCAGTCGCCAACGGATTTTTACGGTTTTCACATAAAAAACACTCGTTTCAGCACACTTTTTTGTCGAAAAAGGACATACCGGTACCTGCAGTGATGTGCAGTCACTACTATAGTATCAGACAACACAAAAATAATTTAGTAGCCAATATCTTAAAACAGAAGCTAGGTTAAAATAAATAAAAGCAGGCTGCAGTCATTATTGGTTTTGTCACATTTGATGGGATGACGTGTATAGGTGTGTTCTAGGCTATAATCTTTAACAACGCATGCAAAATGTTTTTTAAATTCTAACGACAGATCAACAAACTAACTTTACTCTTGAGTCGAAGCGATTGATTGAAGCAAAATTTAAAAAACAAAGCAATGGAATTTATAGTATAAGAAAGGGGGCGAGGGTATGGGGTTAGTTTGAAAGATGAAAACAAAATAGCACTGGCTATTATTTTATTTTTTTTGATTTTCAATTTTTTAAATTATAAAAAGTAAAACATCTCACTCCCCGGGCCCAAATGACACGACGCCACTAGCCCAAGATCATAACTCAGTGAATTTGTTCGAGACCCAAGTTTTACGAACAAAGCTTGTCTGACCGAGTGACCGGCGCATTGGGCTGGGAGCTGGTTTCGCCGGTTCGATGTTCGGCTGGGCCATCTACCATGATGCACATACCTCACTACGATAAAAACCTTAGCTGTGCATGCGTGGCTTCGTAAAAATAGCATTAACGCTCTTTGTTTTTGAAGCAAACCTACATATTACGCAATGAAATGTTCATACAAATTCAAGCTTAGGCCACAATTTTTATTTGCTACACTGGTCGTACTTTAAGCTATTCCAATCTTCACTGGCCTTATAGTTATTACTCTTAAACGTTTTATAAAAAAGTTATAATTTTCAAAGAAGGCATAGGTTCAAGTTCATCATTCTGAGTCTGCTGTCTTTACTGTACCGGTACTTTAGTAGATCTGTTCTATAATATGTAAAAACAATTACTGAGCCTGGACAGAATAACTTCCCATCATAAAAAGCTCATCGTACTGCCATGCTAAACCTCAAGCTCAGTCCACATGCAAGTGCTCTAAACGAAAAATTCAGAGCATCGAGAAACAGGAAAGCAAACAAAAAACTAGACAGCTGCAATTAGCACCTCTAACAAAGATATACTATAATATCAAATAACATCGCCGGCGCGATATTCTCTTTTTCAGACTGCTTTACATTTTAGCGAACACTTGGTGCGAACCCGGAGGATATGCCGGGGGGGTTAATAAGTGTTGCTAACGCACGTATAAGATGCACTCATCGGAGTAATCAGCAAATAGACGATCTTCCGAGCTTCCCATCAATACCTTGGATTGTATGTCCGTAACTTTAATCCAGTTTGTAATTCCAACTAATACGCGTTTGCTTCACGGGAGTAGCCGTAGATATTTTCCAATTTGTTTGTTTAAATATGATTATTCTTGTAAACAAATTTATTTTATTCACCATAAATCTCCTTGGAATTTTATTCAAATAGAAGCATGATAACGCCGCATGCACAAATTGTAGTCTTCGCTCAATGCGCTATTCTAGTTATCGGAAACACTGAAATTTTCAAAGAGAAACCAAAACATTAGCTATCCACTTTCAAGTATATCACGTTTTTGTGAGAAAATGCGAAGTTGACTATTTGCGCTTCTCGAAGCACTAGAGATTGATTAGAAATTAATGAATCGGAAAATATATCCTGTACATCAAAGCATACTACAAATGTACTGTCAAAGGATAGAACATATACAAAGCAAAAAGCGTGACGTAACAAAAACTGAAGCGCTATCGCTACAACATCAATGCTTTGCATGGCTATTAAGCAAAAATTTCGCCGCGCGAGCTTACCAAATACCAATGCTTATCGTTATTTGGACCATTTTTGCTGAATACAGCATGCGTTTTGTGAAAACTATCGCAAAGTTGAATTTTTAAAAATATCGAGTCCTCGAGCCGAGGACAGCGCAAAATCCAAGGCCTAGGAGAGCCGAGGCCAAGGACAAGACGGTCGAGGCCAAGGCCAAGGACTTCACAAACCTGTCCTCGAGGATGTCCTCGAGGCCAAGGACGTCCTCGAGGACTTCATCAATGTGCACTACCTCCTCGCAAAATTGCGTACTCTTTGCAACCTAAGCTAAAAGCATATCTTGATCAACTCGAAGCATCTGGAATAATCGCAAACGCTGATAGGCCCACAGAATGGGTGAGCAACTTAGTAATTGTGGAGAAGAAAAATGGCAATCTTAGAATCTGCCTTGATCCTAAGCCACTAGATACTGCCATCATGAGAGAAAGACTCGTGATTCCGACTCTTCATGATATACTAGCTCATCTTTCAGGAAAAAAGTGGTTCAGTGTGATTGATATGAAGGATGGGTACTGACATGTGGAATTAACAAAAGAATCTTCTTACTAGTGTACTTTTCACGCTCCATGGGGTAGAAAACGTTTTCTTAGTATGCCCTTTGGCTTGTCATCCACAAGTGAGGTGATGCAAAAAAGAAATGACGAGGCGTTTTGTGATATTAACGGGGTCCATGTAATAGCGGATGACATTGTTATAGCTGCTACCACGGAAAAGGAACACGATTCCATTTTTCGCCAAGTACTTGATTGGGCTCGTCAGATGGGGGTTAAATGCAACCTTAACAAAATGCAATACAAAGTTAACTCCGTGCAATACATGGGTAATCTCGTTGCCTCTAATGGTCAGAAACCAGACAATAAGAAAATTGAGGCTATAATCAACATGCCCACTCCTATACTGATGTTTCTTCTCTGCAGCGTTTTCTCGGCATGACAAAATACCTCTCTCAGTATGTTCCTGAAAAATCGACGAACACAGCGCCTATACGGAAATTGCCTAAAAAAGATGCCGACTGGAATTGGACCCCCGAGCAGGAAGCAGCAATCATGCATTTCAAGGCAGCCTTGACATTAAGTCCCACTTCAGCTTTTCACAATGTTGACGAACCTGTGACAATTCAGGCTGATGCGTCACAGCATGGTCGCAGAGTGGACTTGGCGCTTGTTTATTACAAAACGGCAGGCCTATTGCCTATGCCTCTCGTGCGTTATCACCTGCTGAAACGAATTATGCACAGATCGAGAAAGAGATGTTCGCAATCGGCAATCGTGTTTGCCACTTCTAAATTTCACCAATATATTTTTGGAAAAGAGGTTGTAATTTACAATTTATTTACGGAATCTTGGTAGAATTGCATCCAAGCTCTCCATTGACTTAAAAATTCAACTGGTACATGCCATGATCTTGTCGCACATTGACTACTGTAATGCTCTTTTTTACTACATGCCTGAAATGTTGCTGAAAAAGTTGACTGAAGTTTTATATGCTGGTGTTAGATTTATTTTTGGACTCCACGGCACTGCTTCACGTTTGCACATGCTTCCTTTTTTGAAACGCCTTCATATCTTACCTATAAAGTTTCGTATTGAATTTAAAATAGCTTTATTAACTCACAAATGTTTGCATGGAAATGCTCCAGCATATTTAAGAAAATTGATATGTCCTCGATTTGCTAGCACTCGTTATTGTCTGCGTGTAAATAATGATAAATGGTTACTTCAAACTATGCCACATCCTAGCTTGGTTAAATCTATGTTTTCCTTTGCTGCTCCAAAAATTTGGAATTTTTTGCCTTTGCCGCTGCGTGAAATAAGCAGTGTTTCGCTTTTCAAAACGCATTTGAAATCATATTTTTTTAATATTGCTTTTGAGGATGTTGCCAGTATTGAATAACTGTGCTTTGTTTTACTGTAGTAGTGTATTGCCAATGTTGAACAACTGTGCGGAGTTTTTTGTAGAAGTACTTTTCATTTATTTATCTTTGATGCTGTTGCGTAGTGATTTTTACCGTTAATTTAATTCTGGTCGACCCTTTCGTCAGATTCATCGAATTGTTGATGAAATCTTAAGGGGGATACAAATTGTTGTTATTATTGTTATTATTAATCGTGCAAACAGACCATAAACCTCTTGAATCCATAATGAAAAAACCGTTATGCAAATCGCCGCCGCGACTCCAAAGACTTATGCTTAGTTTACAAGCTTATGATCTGTGTGTTCGCTATATACCTGGCAGACTAATGCATGCTGCTGACACACTACCTAAAGCCTACATGCAAGGATGTGATGATGAAGAACTCGAGGAGGATATTAAACACGTCATTCACAGCTTAGTTGCCAACCTTCCAATTAGCTTCTCGCAGCACGTAGAACTTTAACAGGCAACGGCAGAAGATTCGACTTTGCAGAAAGTTACACACTACATTTCGTCAGGTTGGCCTAGAAGCAAGAAGAATGTACCCGAAGATGCGGCGGACTTTTGGCATATTTGCGATTAACTTTATACTGCTGATGGCATTTTATTTGCCGGTGAACGTATAGTTATTCCCGAAAAACTTCGTTCACAGCATAGGTGGGTAGTATCGCGGTACTTTTTTAGTACCGGTACCATCGGTATTTTGGAAAAAAAGTACCGGTACCGTAATGCCGGTACTTTTACTTCTCAATTTTTAGGCGGTACTCGGTACTTTTGCAAAATTGCTTATAATAAAAAAGGAGAAGTCTGCACAACTACACCTTCCACACCAATCGTTTAAAAGATTTGTTTTTAAAATACAATACTGCCATCCCTTCAAGCGCGGCAATAGAAAGATTCTTTTCCACAGGAAAAGACATTTTGAAGCCGAAGAGGAGTGGTCTTTTAGACGACCTTTCCCAAATGGTTTTGCTTTTGAAATGCAATTCAGAGTATAAGTTTTTCAATAGTTCGTCTGTTCTTTCTTGCGTCACCGTCCGTTGATAAGATTGTTACCAGGGTAGGAAATATCGATTAGAAATTGATAAACGTTATTTTCTACTTTTTCGTCATCGAATGCAAAAATTCTTTACTTTTTTTTCTTTATCGATTGGGGCTTTTCCCTATTTTTTTGCGTGATAAATCGATATTATTTAATCGATACTTTTTTTCTGAATAAGTTCTTTCAAAAGTTTAGTACCTTATTTGGTTTTTGTGGTGTTTGCAGGTAAATATTTTACTTTACATCCGCATAAGAACAGTTAGCGTGCGGAAAATTCCGCTCAAATCACCGAGTACTGCAAACAAGCGCTGCATCAAATGCACTGTCATTTTTGAATCCATTCCAAAATATAACATGAGAAAACGTTTCACTTTCATTAGCTTGTTACTTGCACCAAATTCATATACCAGTATTGACATTCCAGTATATTTTGAATTTTTGTTCACCAGCTTTTTTCAATGCAACTTGAAACCTTAGCTTAACTATGAAAACAAGAACGACCAAAAATTTAAAGTAGTTTTAAGACGTCTTTTTTGCACATCTTGAAATTCGTTTTTTCAGATTTGACTCGTAACTTCGCAAATAATCATAAGCTTTTTCTAAACATTTCATTTTCTTTGATGTGATTTCTTCTTCATGTGTATCCTCCTGTCACGAAAAAGCGGCAGAGGCGCTATGCGGAGGACATATCTAGACTCGCCTAGGAGTTGTCCTTGTTTCCAAGTGTTCCGGTTGAGTTTAGCTTCCGACTTATTCAATTTGCTGCTAGCTAGATTACACCAAGCAGAGATAATTGTCGTGAAGCATCTTGTCAAAGGACGCAACAACGAGGCTTGGGTGGGAGTTGAACCACCAACCTTGTGAACATGGCCGTCATAAAAACGACCCTCCGAACCACTCGTCCATGCTGCCGACAGACATTCCACCGACTTACAACTCTCTGCAATAATGTTTCTTGAGTGAATCTCCTTAAAAAGATGCAAAATTATAAAACAATTGTGTACTTTTTGTTGTGAATCCGGTGGTACTCTAGATGTAGACCATATTATTAGCGAGCTAATATCAATTTCGTTTTTTAAAGGCCCACATCCTAAACAGAGCTGGATGTCTCGAGACGTGTCTCGGTCTTGAGACACGTTTTTGAGTGTCTCGGTCTCGCTATGCCAATGTCTCGTCTCGGTCTCGAACCTTGAAAGTCTCGGAAAATGGTCATGTCTCGATCGAGACATGAAAAAATTTTGGATTTGAAACAGCATTCAGGTCTTTGATACGGAAGCAACAATGGTACTTACCCGATGTATTCAAAGTAAAACATTGTGCGTGATTTCGCACTTTGCAAAAACATTTGCCCACATTTTGTTTAGACCATTTTGCTTTGTTGTTCAGGCCTGCAGAATTGCAGGCTTTTGCTTTCTTTTTGTGAGCAGCATATATAAAAACTGGTCTATTTCAACCACTAAGCACATGCATTTGATGGTAATCTACTCTAGACCAGGGATGTCTAACCTTTTAATTTACTAGGGACCCATTGCAAAATTAAATATTTAACTGGGCTACAAAGCGACCAGAATTCCAATATTTCATATTATAGTTCTGAGAAAAAAAAATTAACCATTGATAGGTAGGCCTTGTGCTGAGCCGCATTTTGCTGATAATGCATCTTTTTTAATAACAAAGAAAATTTTAAAATCCGTTAATATAATTTATTAATGTAATAATTAATCCAATAATGTTAATTTAGTTTTAACTTTTAACAATATGGCCTTCACTCAAAGACATAACGACCGCTAGCCACGTCTAAAAAATTAATATATTTTTTATGGGCCAACGCTGTGTCAAATCAAAAAATTTTCAAGAGAGCAACGTGCCATATGTCATAAAATTAAGATTTCTACAAATTTGTTCCCTATAAAAGATGCTATTCTCGTCTGATTTACAACAGCTATCAAAAGATTATTCAAAGTAGTCCAGGTCCAAAAAAGGCTTCAAATCGAAAAAAGTGCAGGGATTACAGTTGCAGGAAATTTGGTTACCGACATGGGAAGTGCTTCCAGATTTGAGCTAGCTCTTTTAATGAGAAAGTTATTAACCAGATAGATTTTCAAAAATGCATGGTGTCACAATGGCTTTAAAATGTTTATATTAATTAATTTATTATTTATCAAATATAAAGTATTTCGATTAAATTTCATGAACACTCTCGTGCTCAATACTTGATAAACTTGCTAAAAAATTGTTTGAACAGAGGATAGTGGGCTGCAATGCCGACATCCCTGGTCTAGACCAACATAGCCAACCAATGACTTTTTGTTTAAAGTTTTCTTGACATATTTTTCGTTAGATTAAAAACGAATATTGGGCCGTGTAATCGTCTGCGAGAGGTATTGCTTGCCTTGCAAGCTACAAGGACTTAAATCTTCTGTGATATAAGCTGTTTCGTTGTTATTATGGTGAACTCGTTAAATCATTAATTGTAATCGTTAAAAGGATATGACCAATAGCACATTTACAATGGGCTACATCAGTTCATAACCGCGACGGCTTCATTGCTTCATTAATTTTGTTTTTGCTGATGTCATTTTGCTATAAAGTTATTTCAATAACTTGGCTTAGTATAGAGCCCATACTCCAGAGTATTACTATCGTTTTTATATTTTCTAATTTTTGGCTCATGAAGTCTCGTGTCTCGTAACTTTAAAGCCTCGTCTCGGTTTCGAAGCTATGATGTCTCGTCTCGGTCTCGAAGCTATGATGTCTCGGTCTCCGTAGGTTCGGTCCTCGTTCCAGCTCTGATCCTAAACATTAATGGCCTCAGGCCTACCTTAAATAGCAAATTATAGGCCTAGTTTGTATTGCATTTACTCGTGTCAACTCGACGAGTATTTATAATGTTTTAAACTAATCGTTGCTCATTATGACAGTCTATCGCAGCAGCTTTTCCCATCTTACTTTGTAGCTTATTCGATATCTGTCACTTCCGTTATGGGATTATTCCCAACTCCTAATGCGCATAATGTATTTTTGCTTGCTATATCTTAATTCATAAGATACTAAACTCACAAAGCAAAACGTGTCTTTGCACTTACGCAACCCCATCTTAAAAATGTTTTCGTACGGCGTACGCCCCTCTTAAAAGTATTTTCCTGGTTAGGGGGTGATGTAAGTCTTCAACTTCCAAAAGGAAACGGTGGAACAAAAATGTTTGAGAATCACTGCTCTACTCCCAGGGTCTCCAGTCTCGTGATCATGAGTTTTCATATTGTCCTCGTCCGTGGTCTTACGAAGTATTGTCTATTATTATGATCACATGAATCTAACTTAGGGCTTTGAGTGCTTTCTGATAATCAGTGCTCGAGTAATGTTGTAAAAACACTTACGGGAAGATGGTTGACCTACAACTTTTTACGCAGACGTTAGGAGGGATGGTCATTATAGGCCTACTTGTAGGGGAATGGTTTACGCTAAAATGTTTTATGGGGGGATGGTGTTGTTTTCCGGGGGGATGGCATCCCTCGCACCCCCCCTCAACTCGGGTACTGCTGCAAATCACAGACACAAAAATATAGCGCCATGAAAAAGTTAGAACGATTTATCCTATGTGAAGATCGGGAGTGTAACAAATTTTAAAAAATAGCAATGCATAGGCCTACCTTAAAATATTATTGGCCCTCGACTCTTCGAGTACTTTTACATTATCAAATCTGGTGCTTCTAA
The DNA here is from genome assembly GCA_964006365.1 of Trididemnum miniatum. NCBI lineage: Eukaryota > Metazoa > Chordata > Ascidiacea > Aplousobranchia > Didemnidae > Trididemnum > Trididemnum miniatum. Next base: position 11,859,814 of record OZ023238.1, read on the forward strand.
AAAAAAAATTGGGTACCCCTGCTCTATACACTTCGATGTTAAAAGTGCTGTTTTTGTTTTAATGACTTCACCGAAAGGTTTGACGTCATAATGATTTCTGACGAACTCCTTCCATTGAAAACTCCAGCGTAGGCCACTTCTGGTTCTAACATTCCCATTCATTCAAAAACCCTAAGCAATCTTTTTGTCGCATTTTGGCAAAATGTGGTCTCCAATAAAGTTTTCGCTATATGCGTGGCGGCCCATTCCTGTGGGCGAGGGAAATGGTTGCATTTCTTTTGATTTTTGTTGCGCTAACCACTGGCACGAACTATAGCTTGTTTGGTACCGTTTTTTGATGGTTGGTGCATAGTTTGCAATTCGTGAATTGTGCCGTAGGCTACCAAGTTACCGGTAACACTACAATATTGAGTACCGGTAATTTAGTATTTATCTAGCTAATGATATAATTATTATAGGCTTAATTATTATGAAACTGACCAGTTTCTATCAAAAATCAACAAAATATAGGGCAGTACTTTCTTTCTCTAACCAGTACCGACAAAAGCACCACGGTGCTACCGGCGGTACTTTTGATTTTCAAGTACCGGTACCGATGGTACTTTAATAAAGTACTTTGGCATTGAAAAAACAAAATCAAGAGCTCGACCAATTATGGAAGATTCCTACAAAAAAGTGGCGATGGACATTTTTACTTTTAAAGGTAGAGACTATCTTGTGGTGGTTGATTACTTTTCAAAATATCCAGAACTTTGCAAGCTATAAAATAAAACCGCTGCGACTGTTATTGGTGAGCTAAAAAGCATTTTTGCTCGACATGGCATTCCGGAAGAAATAGTTTGCGACAACATGCCGTTCGCAAGCAGAGAATTCAAAAACTTTGCTCAAAATTGGGGTATTAATACTACAACGTCAAGCCCTGAATATCCTACCTCCAATGGCCATGCAGAGCGTTTTGTCCAAACGTGCAAGAACATATTAAGAAAGGCTGATAAACAAAACCGTGATCCTCAACTTGTTCTGTTAGAATATACAAACACTGCAATAAGTGGACTACCGTATACCCCAGCCCAACTACTTACAAGCAGACTTTTGTGCTCAAAAATACCAGTTGAGTCTTCTTTGTTAATACCTAGAGTATTTGATCCTGCGCACCAAAGCTTGACTAATAGGCAGCTTCTTCAAAAGAAACATTATGATAAATCGAGCAGATCTAAACCGTTATGCCAACTTTGTCCCGGAGATAATGTGTTGTACCGCCAAAATAAAGTGTGGAAGCCTGCGGTAGTAGCGCAGGAATACAGTACCCCTCGCTCATACATTGTGAATACTAATGGGGGGCGTTTGCGTCGTAATCGCAGGCACTTGCGGCCATTTCCTCAAAAATACATTGGCCCTGTTTGTTCACCTAACAAGTTTAATGAGAGTGATTTTGACGAGTACTGCTACTTAGAACCACAGAATAATGGGTCTGAAGATGTACCTGGTGATTTTATGTGTGTAAGTGGTGGTAATACAACTGATAAAAATTTGCCTCGTACTTCGCGTCCGATCACATTTAACCCTGACGGACACACAATTGGATCTGGCCGTGTAATCCACGTACCCGCTAGATACAAAGATTAGTTGTGATTTGTTGTTTTTTCAGTTAGTGAGTTTTTCGTTATTTGCTATTGGTATAATTACGGTTGATAAGTTTCTTGCCATCGTTAACTATGTTGTTGCCACTTGAATTCACTGCTTATTTCAATTGTACCGACATTAGCAATGATGGTCGTTTTGCGGTTTTGTTGCTTTCTACTAATCTTTGGTTTTTCTTTTTTTTGTGCACACCTTAACGGAAGGGATGCCACAGATCTGATATTTTTGTTAAGAGTTTTTTCTTCCATTCCGTCATAGACACGAGGTTTTCTCTGAGTCGTTGTCTGACGCTGACCATCGATTTATTTCAAGAAACGTGTTCAGTGTCGATGTGCTGTTTTACAGAACTAGTGACTTAGTGTCAATTTCGTTACAGAGATAGCTTGATAAGCTCAAGCTTTCCTCTAGCTAGCATAGCACAGAGTAGCCAGATCGACGTTTGTAAACGTGTAAACCTTCTTTAAATGAACTTATTATCTGTTCCCAAGCTCCTAGTCTCAGGCTCCTAAGCAGGAACGTATATTGAGAAAGGAGGCATTGTGCCATCCCCCCTCCTTTTCTTGACTCTGCCTTTGAATAAAAAAGAACAAAACTAATGGTACCCGGTGACTGAAATATGCCAAACTCTTTTGATGGTTTCTGTGGCTTATGGTCAGGGCTGAAGGGCGGATCCAGGGGGGTAGGACTAGGATGAGAGGTATTCACCCTCCCATCTGCCATTTTCAAAAATGTTTTTAATGTATAAAATTTTCTGTAGTTTCGAACCTCTTCGATAGCAATAAGCCATACGCCTTTTAAGCAGTTCAAGCAGTGGCGTAGCGAGAAATTTCTAAAGGGGGGGGCCATAATTTCCACGTTTTTTGGGCGTTTTTTTTTTTCGGCAGAACAAATTGAAAGCTAATTGAGAAACAAGAAAGGCTCTGGGGAGGTCCGGGGGCATGCTCCTACGGAAAAATTTTGAAAATTTACATGCAGTAATGGCTATTAAAGTGCTTTCTGAATAATTCTCACGCAAAATTTGTTTAAATTTTTTGACCCTAGTTTTGAATGCTTCGCCAAAGATGATGCATTTTGTTAGCATATTTTTGGTTGTGCGTGCTAGGCGTAACGCTTATTGCAATCAAAGAGGTTCGAAATTATGGAAAAATTGTGTAGTAGGCCCTATGAATCAAAAGCATTTTTGAAAATGGCTGGTGGGAAGATGCATGCTCCTTATCCTACCCCCCTGGCCATAAGCTATGGAAACCATCAAAAGAGTCTGGCATATTTCAGTCACTTGGCACCATTAATTTTGCTCTTTTTTACTAAAAAGCAGAGTCAAAAGGGGGGCATGGCTCAATGCTCCCATCTCTTAAATACGCTCTGGCCTTAAGCACGCATAGTCGAAAATGTGCGAACAAAATGCATCGTATTTTTTTGTATTTAATTGCATATTTATCTTCCTATCACGAGAAAGCGATCAATGCGTTGTACGACCTCGCTTAGGATAATAATTTGGCGAAGCACTCAAAATTAGTGTCAAAACTTTAAACAAAATTTGCTTGAAAATTATTCAAAAAGCGCTAAAACGACCATTCGGAGCATGCAAATTTTCAAAAATTTTTAGGGGGAGCATGCCCCCGAATACAATTTTTCTTGTTTCTCAATCAGCTTCAAATTTGTTCTGCCGAAAAAAATACGCTTAAAAATTTTATGGAAATTATGGCCCCACACCATACCCCATTTTAAAATTTTTCGCTTCGCCACTGTTACTAGGACAATTAAGCTAGCTAGGATTCTAATTCGATATTTTGTAGTTTCGCTATTACTTGCCCAGACGTTTCCACTAAAACTGGAGAAAATTTTACTGTGATATCATAGTGCAGCTCTAAAAGCTTTGTGCTCGAAGGTACCACGAAATCCAACAGTTTTTGCAATTTTCACTTTTGTCACAAAGTTGCAAAAGTTAGTAGGCCTACGTTGGTTTGATGGTATCAATGAAAAGAAGCGAATAACAAGTGACGCCATAAGCCATCGTTGAAGTGCAATAAAGGTGTACTGTGGTTATAAATTTTTGAAAGGGGGGGCTGAAAATTTCTATGATTGGGCTGAAAAAATATAGGGGGGGACTTTAGCCCCCACCTTCCAACGCCCTTGCTTTTCACTGATTTTCAGTAGAAAACAGAACATCTGAGGACGTATAGACCTTTTTTGCTCTTCCAATCAGTATACCGCCCTCGGCTTGAATTTTTTTTCAAATGTGGTCCTTTGTGTGAAAAGTTTGCCCACCTCTGCTTTACATCAAAACCATCCCATTTGTATTCGGATAATGTTTTTACGTAGTCCTATAATTTCTCCCACTTCAGTGTCGTTCCAGTTAGTACCACAAACACTAAATAATTGCCCAATTGTTGATTTATATATGAATCGGAAATTGCCAAATGTGATTCGGCAAGCTTGTCGGTTAGGGTTGGGGTTGGGAGAAGGTTAGGACAGAGTTAGAATTGGTTTTGCTATCGCAGCTAACGTCGTTTACAAAAACGACCCTGAAGTGGGAAAATTTTTAAGTAAAAACATTATCCGAAAAAAACAGGCCCACCAGTGCTGCTGAAGTCAAAATGTACGGCAGTAAGTACAACTTACAAGGCGAACGAGCACGACGCAAATTACTTCTGGTTGGTTCACGCTTAGCGCGGTCAGCGGCAACGGCAATGTAATTCCCTTCAACGTTCACGCGCTGTTGTTCATACTGAACGCGGCCTGCAGCCATAGCGCTCTATAATTCAATACAGCAACGCAACAACCACAGGTGTATCTGTACGGTAGTAAGAAATAGCTATAGCCTAAGGCTAGTATGGCTAGACATTTTTTAAGGAGAAGTGTAGGGGAGGAGTGGGGAAGTGTAAGAGGAGGTAGGAAGTGAGGGGGAGGTGTGGAAAAGTGTGTTATAGCTAGAATTATCATTCGTCCTCCTTTTGGAGGACATGTCCTTCTTTTTAAGAAAAATTTATTTGTACTACGAGGACGCTAAAAAGTGCCCAAATATCCTCCTTCTCGGCATTTTGAACAGTGAAAACATGGTTACACGAAAATTTTGGAAATTTTCGACTCAAACAACGGCCCGCGGACGTGAAGACCTTTTTTTGCTCTTCACTTGACTTTGGGCGGAAAATGGGACATCCGCGGACGCGAAGACCTTTTTTCTCTTTGCTCTTCTCATGATTTTGGGCGGAAAATTAGACATCTGCGGACGTGAAGACTTTTTTTTTTCTTTGCTCTTCACTTGATTTTGGGCGGAAAATTGGACATCTGCGGACGTCAAGACCTTCAAAGAAACCTGTCCCCCTTTTGCGCAATGAAAATATGGTAACCCTAGGTCCCTATAGTTATAGGATGTGGGGTAGGTGAGGGGAGATGTGGAGAGAGGTGTGGGGAAGTGCAGGGGGTGTGGAGAGAGGTATGGGGAATTAAGTGTGTTGGGGTGTGGTAGAGTTGTAGGGGGTGTGGAAAAGTGTGAGGAGAGATAGCCTAGATAGGGAAGTGTGTTGGGATGTGGAGAGGTAAAGGGAGATGTGGAGAAGTGTGGGGAGGCATATGGAAAACCCCAACACGCCATAATTTTCCCTCACCTCTCTCCTCACTTTTCCACATCCCCAACTTCTCCCCTCACTTCTGCCACACCCCAACACTTCCCCGCACCACTCTCCACATTTCCCTCACCTTCCCCCACACCCCAACACACTTTCCCATACATCCCCCAACAATTCCCCACACCTCTCCCCACATTGCCTCTCACCTCCCCCAGTCCACCCACACCCCAACACACTTTCCCACATCTCCCCAACACTTCCCACACCTCTCACCCAGTCCTCCCACGCCCCAACACATTTTCCCACACCTCCCCCAACACTTCCTCACAACTCTCCCCTCACCTTCATCAGTTCCCTACACCCCAACACACCTCCCCAACACTTCCCCTTATCTCCCCCACACCCCAACATCCTTTCCCATACCTCCCCACAAGCACCTCTTTCCTCACCTTTCCCAGTCCCCCCACACCCCAAACACACTTTTCCACACCTCCCCCAACACTTCCCCACACCTCTCCCCTCTCCTTCCCCTGTTCACCCACACCCAAACATATTTTTTCACACTTCCCTAAACCTCTCCCAGTCCCCCCACACCCCAACAAACCGGTACTTTTTCATACTTCCCACATCTCCCCTCCCACCCCAACACACTTTCCCATACCTCCGCCAACACTTCCCCACACCTCTCCCTCATCTTCCCCAACACCCCAAACATCCTTTCCCACATCTCCCCCAACGTACACTTCCCCACATCTCTCCTCACCTCCCCCACACCTCAACACACTTTTTCACACCTCCCCAACACTTCCTCGCACCTCTAATCTCACCTCCCTCACACCCCAACACACTTTCCCACATCTCTCCCTACACCTCTCCCCTCTCCTCCCCCAGTTCCCCCACACCCCAACATACTTTCCCACACCTTCCCCAACACTTCCCACAACTCTCCTTTTACCTCCCTCGATCAGTCCCTCCACACCCCAACATATTTTTCTAACCTCTCCCAACACTTCCCCACACCTCAACACACTTTTCTATACCTCCCCCAACACTTCATCATACCTCTCCCCACATATCTTCCCACAACTCTCTACATACCTCCTCCTGCTCTTTCTGACACTGCCACACATGTCTCCATATCTCCCCTCACTTCCCCCACACCCCAACACACCAGTTTTTTCACACTCCCCCCACACTTTTTATATTTTGGAGAATTATGCTGCCGCTGCTCAACGCGCCTTGCCGTTGACTGTTTGATGAAAAATTCCGCTAGCGTCAACGGAAAAGGTTAAAATTTTTTAACTTCGAGTTTTTCCGCTGAGACTCAGAAGTTTTACCGTTGACGGAAAATACGTTCCGCTCGCTGTGGAATGTGACATGTTTTGCCGTTTCCGTTGACCTCGACGGATTTTAACGTTACCGCGCGTAGTGAGGACCAACCATTCAAACGAAAATCAATCAGCTGAATAGACTAACGGTATGTGACCGTCACCGTCAGAAGACGATAAGTTGAATCTCGAAACGAAAGAATGCACTACTATGGCGTCACAGTCAGCTTTTACAGTGTGGTATTATTACATCACTAAACAAGAGAATATTACCTTGAACAGTGTTTAAGGTAGTCTCGATTGCGAATTTTTGTTCGGCAGGGTCGAATGTGAAAATTCAAAATACCGAATATTGCTGGCAGGCGGGAATTAGCACCGAACATTTACCGTACTATGAGTTGAATAATTGGGCCCCCCTCAAAGCATTTTTTTAGAACTGGAGGGCCCAGCTCCCCGAGCCCTCCCCACCAAGTCTCCCCTGTCATCAGCCCCCCTTTGAAAATCCTAAGTCTCATTAAAGCAATAGCTACAGTACTTTAAAAAAGATAGCTTGCCGAGCTCTGTGCTGCTGTGAGGAAATCTGCTACAAAAAATTTAATACCGGTATTGGTGTGAGAGAGTGAATTTTAGTTTTCTTTTGAACAATACCAGTGACGGGTAATGTCTAGTATCAGCCCCCTCTGCCCAGGTTTGGTTAGGGTTAAGTTTGGTTAGGATTAGGTTCAGTTAGGGTTAAATTTAGTTAGAGTTTGGTTCAGTTACAACCCTAACCCTAACTGAACCTAATTCTAACCAAACTTAACCCCAATCAAACTTGAGGGCTGATACCGGTACTAGACGTTACCACAGTATACTTATCTTTACAGTAGGCTCACTCCTGCAAAAACCATTGTGACGTGTGTCCGCAAAAAAACCTCTCTCGAATTTATGGAGCTCTTGGTAAGCGCAGACGCTACAACGATTTCGAAAACAAATAGTTTTTTTTTTCAACTTTTTGCAAGGAGTTGAAAAAAAGCTCTAAAGGAATAAGAAAAGCTGATAAAGAAAGAAAAGCAGCAAAAACCTTTCAGATCATGACATTTTTTCTTATTTACGCACTATTTCTTATCCTGCGCAAAAGCGATGCGTGAAACAGTCATTTTAAACATTGCTGTAACTTTTCACTCTTTCAGTCTGCTTCAACGTGTAAGTCACCCACGATTCAATTAGGAATTTAGGGTTAGGTAATTAAAAGCAAACAAACAAGATTTTCGCATTTGAACCAATAAACTAGCCGTTAAATGCTCAGCGTTGACACAACCAGTTCCAGTAGTCTAGTCTAGCATGTCCCGGTAGTCTAGCATGTCCAGTAGTCTAGCATGTCCCATTAGTCAACCTGCGCGAACTTCACCTTAAACTGAGACCTTGACTCTTTTTGTGCGGGTAGGCCTACTGCTTCAATCTATCGACAATAACAAAAGTCTCGTCAGCCTTGCTACGCACGGCCAATCCAGGCTAAACTCATTCCATTAGTCTTTACAGTCTGGAATGAGTTTAGCCTGGATTGGCTGTGCGTAGCAAGGCTAACGAGACTTTTGTTATAGTCGAAACATTAATTTGTCCCTTGCAAATTTCTCATGCTTCAATGTTGCTTTACATTTTGAAGACACTGACTATTGACTATAGTGACCAGCGACTAAACAGGCTTCACTTCTGCTGTAATAGTAATATATGGATTGTGACGTTTACTCGATATGGCTCAATAAGCTTCATCTACTCAATGATGCGAATAGCCATAATCATTGTGACGTTTACACGAAATGGTTTGTTGCAATTGCACCAAGAGAAAAAACAAAAAAATGCGATAATTCATGCTTGAATTCTTCGCCTAAATGCTGTTTTGTGGAATGCGTACCGTTAATTTCATTTATTTAGTGCGCAACCGAAAGTTGAGCAGAAAAATATCAAACAGAAAGAACACCAGTAGGCCTAATAAATAAAGTGATTACTTCCATTTATTTAGTACGCAACCGAAAGCTGAGCAGTCGCAAAAATTAAAATATGGAAATGACTAATAGAATAAAACACCAATAACAAGAAAACTCTATTCGAAGGTAGCAGCATTGATGGCTTGAAATGTAATAAGCAAAGCCTGCAATTTTTGTATAAATATTTCGCAGATTGATGTAGAAGATCCAGTCTTTCTGATTGATGTAGATTGATGATGTAGATTGATGTAGAAGATTCCAGTGTATTTTAATGCTTTTGGCGTACGGGAATAAAAGTTGAATTGATTGATTTTTTGATCCAAAGCCTTGACCAGAAAAATTATACAATATGATTCTCCAAAGGAATAACTAATGTAAACTGTAATATTGCCTGCATTAGCTCAACCTAATCTATTATGGTTTAACTCTAACAAGCAATTGAATTTTTATTTTTCAAAAGATATGCGTTTACAGCAATTGAATTATCGCACTTTTTCTTTTTTCTCTCAGTGCAATTACAATATTGTGCCTATCGAGCCATATCGTGTAAACGTCACAATCCATATGGCTATTCGCATTAATGAACTAGTGAAGCCTATCGAGCCATATTGTGTATACGTCACAATCCATACATAATTAGGCTATTCGAAACAATGAAGAAGTGAAGCCTATTACGTCAGTGGTCAATCAGCGTCCTTATAAAGGTGCGTTTACCGATCCACGACACGCGACTCGCGACATGCGACACGCGACTTGCGACACGCGACTAAAATTTCAGGGTAGTTTACCGAACTGCGACAGCGCGATTAAAATGGCAGATGTGAACACTAAACAACATGAATCCGATGAGGATGTTTTAATAGCTGCAACGGCATACGTTATGGTGAAGAAAAATAAAAAAAAAGATAGACGATGGGCTGTTCACCCACTGCATAAAGAAAGGCTGCAGAAAGGAGCATTTTTCACTTTGGTGCAAAAGTTAAAGTGGGATAAGGAAATGTTTAAGCGATACTTTCGCTGTGACAAGGAAGATTTTCGTCTACCTTATCACAGTTGACAAGGAAGCTGGTGCAAACGGTTTTGGAGGGCATGCCATCGGTTAACTCTTGCAGTTCATTCTATTAAGGTGATGGTAACGATGTATATAGACAGGCAGGCAATTTGAAATCTCCTGCAAAGACAGGCATTTAAAAAATGCAATTAAAAACGTGAATTGTTGATTTCTGTGATATCATAAAAGTAAAGCTCACGCCTCGCTGGTTTCTATCACCGCGTTCAATAAATTGTTTGTGTGTGTGTGTGTGTGTGTGTGTGTGTGTGTGTGTGTGTGTGTGTAGCGCATTTGTGTGATTGACACAATGCGAAGTTCACAGCAATCTGTATCAGTTTAGCTTAGGTGCAGCAAAGGCGAAGTGATAACATAGGCCTGTCGATTGTGTTAGTCTATAAACAAATCACCGGTAGTGATGAATTTTGTGGACAAAATACCGGTGGTTTAGCCTATTGCAACTAAAAGTTTAGTGGTAGACTTGGGTAGAGAGTTATACGTGTGTGCTCTACAGACTAGCAGGAAATGATAAGATAGTTAGCCTAGCAAAGTTTTCGGCGTCAGAAATATACTATTTTGCCGAACTAAATTTATTAATTTTTCTCCCATGTCTGAAGTCAATCCTCTCTTCGGTATTTTTGTTGTTTTCAACCGTGTGCCCCTGTAAAATATCTAGCTTTCAGCAGAAATACCCAGTTTCAGCAAAAATAGTCATTTCTGGTAATTTTCCAGTAAAAAGTCACGTGACCCATTCTTATTGGCTGCGACATTGCGACAACGCGTCAAGAATTGAACAGGTGAACTATTTTTTAGTCGCGTGGTTTTTGTCGCGTTGTCGCAGCAGGTTGTCGCGTGATCGGTAAACAGGAAAATAAAACAAACAGGGTGCGAAAAAAAATTGTCGCGTGCCGCGTGTCGCGTTGCCGCGTGTCGTGGATCGGTAAACGCACCTTAACATAAAGCTAGTTTGAAGCAGTAGGTCTACCCGCAGAAAAAAAGTCAAGGTCTAAGCAAAGACTGGTCTAAGTTTAAGGTGAAGTTCGAACAGGATAGCTCAGGCTTGGCAGGTCAGAATCAAGAAGGAGAAAAGCAGTTGAATTGTGAAGGCCTCGATAAAAAGTGACGCTTGTTTATTCTATACCAATTCGAAAAATAAGTAGGCCTATACAGGTAGCAGTGTATGCCAAGTGCTACCGGTAAGCTAGGCTACCGGGAATGGTTGCGTCAACGCTGAGCGATTTGCAGCTGGTTTCGATTCATGTTTATTAGTGGGTATGAGAACACGGATAGCTTTCAATCCTTTAATGGCTTTGTCCACCACTAGCTCTCACCGTTTTTTGTCTTTTGGAAACCGAAAGAAGCTTAATGAAGGGTTTTTATCTCTGGAGCTTGAGCAGTTGAATGCCGAACAGCACGAGAATGGACTGTTTTTTTTTCGTGGCACACTATCTGGATCCATAGATTTTTTCCCGGTTTCTAAAAATGCTCAGCCAACTCGGTTAGTGCTTATCTCCGCTTAGCAATTCATTTTCAAGCAGTCTAAAATGTGGTATACCTAGCTTAATTGTTTTAATGTTAAGATTTGGAGTTTGACGCCAGGTAAAGTTGCTTTGCCAGTTAGTGGTTCAATTAGACTCAAAGCAGACCTAGAGAGTGAAGAGAAAGTCACAGGAATACTTAAAATGCCTATTTCAAGCTTTACCTAGCATAGCATAAGAACTGTTGCGTAAATAAGAAGAAAAATTCAGAATTTCAAAGAGTTAGAGACGCTTTTTTTCTGTTTTAGCTTTTATTTTGCTGTTAAACCCCTTTTTTAACTCCTTGCAAAAAGTTTAAAAAAATAATTTTTTTCGAAATCGCTGTAGCCTCTGCGCTTACCAAGAGCTCCAGCAGATTCGAGAGAGGGTTTTTTTTGTGAACACACGTCACAATGGTTTTTGCAGGAGCGAGCCTACTGTATAGATAAGTATACTGTGACGTTACCCTACTAATAACTTACTAGGGCCTCTTGCGGTCCTTGCGCATGTGATATATCCTCCTGTTATAAGTTGCAGCTTCATTCAAACAACCTCCAAAATATCTTGCGTAAATCCAAAACCTTTGTTTGTTCTTTATTGCGCAAAATAATTATGATTATCGCAAAGTCCTCTGAATTACCGTCAACCGGGGCAACTTTGTACATTTTTTCCCTTTGTGAGAACTTAGCTCTCTGATGCTACCGGTTGACCAGTTTTTTTTTGTGCGGATCTTGACACTTGGGACTGGAGCTATCCAAAGTTATACTAATTTTTTTACACGGACTTCAAGCGTGGCAAGAAAAATAATATTTTATTGTGTACAAAGTTGCCCCGATTTTGGGGTAACTTTGTACACTTCACCAAGTTCCATAAGCAATGAATTTCTAACTTTAAACTGTTCAAAGTTGCCCTCTAAAGGAGTTACTTTGTACACTTGTTTTTTCGCAGAGCTTCCAAATCAAAAATTGTAAAACTGAGGACAGGACCAGTGAAGGGGGTGTGGGCGTGCAAGAAGCATGGGGAGCGTGTGTAGGCTTTTTTCAGATTGAGTTGGGGAATGGCCGATCGAAAGCGTACGCATATTAATGATCAAACGATTCAACTTATTGGATTTGATCCAGGGCTTGGCTGGTTGCAATGACATATACTTACACGAGGCTGGTGAATGTGGTGAGAGTGAAATTTGTGAGGTATTTGTTAATGCAAATAATATAGTAATTACAATAGAAGTGCTGTGTCTATTGTAGGGAAATGAAAGATCCGCTCGTGATTTAAATTGGATTGCCCTTTTTTGGTGATGTGAACTGGCAAATTTATAAATTGGTTACCGGTACCATTCTTGACTATGGCGCAAGTTACCTTGGTTAGATTTGGATCCGCGTCGACCAAATCTGACAAAGCTTTACCAACGGTACACCTACGCCACCCATTACGCTTTTCTGTGAAAGCAGACTTTGTGGTTCACAATAGAGTACAAAGTTACCCCGCAGTGTTCAAAGTTACCCCAGTGTACAAAGTAACCCCAGTTGACGGTATACAATTAATGAAACATAGAAATATGTCTTTCCTTATCGGTACCTTGACCTTGACTTCACATTAGTTTTTCCTACAATGTTTTCGTAAGTAACATCAATTGGTTCATGTGCTGATTACTTGCAGTAGTTAAGAAATTAGAAAAAATTAAAACGCTTACCAGCGTGAATGCAAATATAAAATTTTAGTAAAAATGGTGTTTATAAAATTTCTTGAAAATAGTAGAAGAATAATTGTGATAAGTGCGCTACAATGCATTTCGCGCCCAAATGTCATAGATCGCAGCACAAAGGACCCTAATCTCAGTCTGTTACTTGTTTAAAACATGTTTACTTTTAGCTGTCCCTGGATGTACTGTACTGTGTATAAAAGACTTAAAGCATATAAAGATCAGACAGCTTAGTCACTCGGTATCAGTATGAGTGTGAATAGTCAATACGAGTAATGTTTCATGTCCATTGTTGACATTGTTATGCTATATAGCTATATGACATCATTGCTGCAACCGTCAGTTGCCAGTTCTTTTGTCACCTGGTCTTTTCATCACACCGTCTCCTTATTTCAAGAATTTCAGTTACAATGACAAAAATGTTTTTCACAAATTTTGGTCATTGAAGACCCTAAAGTTGTGTCTCGAACTTCAGACTCCGAACTAAAGACGCAGACTTTCAAATGCTAAACTAAGGCTCTGAGCCTACAAACCGCATCAAAAGCCCCAAAGTTTTGAAATCTGAAGTTCAAGCTTTTGGTTTGTGTTTGGAAGTTTGGGTTTATGGTTTGGAGCAAAACATTTAAGCCTTTACTGACTGCAACTTATGAAAAAAAAATTTGTCAATAGGAGTGAAATTGTCAAAGTACGTTCTGACAAAAGATTTATGTATAATGGAAAGTCCCGATGACAAAAGTACTGACTACCATTTGTGGAATGCTATTGTTACTGGTTGAAGCTGTTTTTAAGGTAAAGCGTAATTGCAAAAATTACATAGGATATGACTTTTTATTCCTTAAAAAGTGAGTAATTGTTTGTATGGCATTTTACGATTTAGATTCTATGTAGATACTGGTAGCTACTCATAATTATTTCTGTTCTGCTATTTCAGATGTGTAACTACATTTAAAATCTGTTTGTTGATAAACTTAATGATGTTACGTTCATTATGTCACAAATTATTACACCAGAATTGTGTTTCCTATATTTTGAGACGCAATAATAAACAATTCAGTACTTACAACACCTGGATGACTAACTGTGGTGGTGCAGATAATGGTTGTGATCCTTCAAAACAACGAAACACTGTAACACATAGTGTTGTTAGATTTTTGCATGTTGCAAATGAAAAAAGTTGTGATATTGACTCGGCCAATTCCATGCAAAGTTTGTCAAATGTAGAAGATGGACAATCTTTGACTGATTATGGACTAGGTAGTTGGCGTTATCCTCATCATTGGTTACAGAACCTAATGGATTATCTTCATTTAAATCTTGATGTAGGTTGGATGCCCACCATAGCCATTGTGACTGTAGCATTGCGTTTTCTTGCTATTCCTACTTATATTAAAATGAGGCAATTTAATACAAAGTCTCAAAATCATTTTCCTGAACAATCTGAATTTCAAATGCGCATAATCACAGCAGTTAATCCTGTTGAAAAAGCTAAAGCCAAAATGGAGTTTATGGAATTTCTAAAAAAGAATGACTTGAATCCAATTAAACCATTATTGTATTCTCTTCCAATGGGTGCTATTTTTATTTCATTTTTTGCTGCTCTTCGAGGCATTATAGCAGCAGATGTTCCTTCATTTATTAGTGGTGGTATGTTGTGGTTTTCAAATCTTGCAGTTCCTGATCCTTATTATGTTTTACCACTTTTATCTTGTCTTAGTTTGCATATACTTATACGTTCTGGTGCTGCTACTGCTGAAATTGGTCCAGCTTCAGCAATGCCCGCCATGCAAAAAGTTTTATTTTGGAGCCCTGTAGCCTTGTTTCCATTTATTATGTCTCAGCCGGCGTGTATGTTTGTTTTTTGGATAACCAGCAATTCTTTCAGTTTGTTATTAATGTATTTGTTTGCAAATCCAAAAATGAAAAAACTTTTTGGAATACCTCAAACGATTGTTCACCCTGTGTCGATTAAAGTAACAATGAACCATCATATGAAATCGTTGAAGAATGCGAAAGAGCGCGAAAACATTCGACAACAAGCTTTCAGAAAAGCTCAAAAACACATGGAATTAATGAATAAACATTCTCAAGACGCCAAAAAAAAGCAACCTTCCAAAACGGATTAATAGCCTCCTTATTTTTTGTTTTGTGATCATTGCAAGTGCTGATGTTTCAACCTGAATAGAGGATGCTGATGCCAAAATTACAACTGATACAACCTTTACTCGAGAGCTAATTTTTCCGGCTTCATTTGTGCTTTTGATTGCAGTTCCCCCAGAAGATCCTAGACTCTTACAGCTCCGTAATTTATTATCTGCATTGATTTGTTTATTTGCGTGTCGTTGTCGTCCGTTGAGTCGAACATCCACTTCACGTTTATCCTTTTACCACCACAGGTTGTTGCATAGATTATTATTTGAGTATGCTATGTAGTAGGGTGTTTCATAATTTCACTGTTTTAGAATTTTAAAAAGCCTGGGGTCTCAGGCGGTGGGGTTTTGGTTAAAAACTCCACACACAAGATTTTTGCTCTTTGTGACGTCATAAAGATGTGGTGCATGGCCACTGAAGTTTTTAAGGCCCTATTTGCAAACTTTTTGTCATATCTCGCAAACCGCTCATCGTAGAGTGCCGAAATTAGTGTCAAACGACGCCTAAAGGGTCGGTTTCCTATAATTACTCCGTAGGGTTACAAGCTCTATTCGCAACAGAAAACTAGTTATTGAAAAAAACTAGATTTTTGACTTTTACTGCTGTTAAGGCAATTATTTGCGGAGGTAACCCAGTTATCATTATGTTACAAGACTTACTGGTTGTACCAATTATGGTACCGTATCTGAGGAATCAGGCATGTGCATCTCCTGCTAGCTTAAACTTCGAATTTTTTTTTGGCAATTGTCCCGTTACAGAAATTTGAATTGCTTTTTCAAATTAAACGGCAATAATCATGCCACTGAAGGTATAGCATTTATATAATTCCTGTTTATTAACAAATTATTTATCCATGTTGCACAAAAATGCACCCAAATGAATATCAAAACGATTTACGTGATTGAGATTTTTACTAACTTTGTTGTTGATTGACCTTTTAATTTGCCAGTTCTTTGCTCAGTAGCCCGATTGTTGTTGTCAATCGATTTCCAAAATTTTGATGAAGGTGAAGAAATGCTTTATAATCATGCAGTGTCATCAAGAGAAATGGTTTGAGCACCCACAGCTGGTGGTAATGATGCCACGTTCACCGGCGCAGCCAGGGGAAGGAAATTAGGAAAACCAGTACCCCCCCTTTCAAAGTACAGATTTAAAAAGTTATTAAACAATGGAATCCTCATTTAAAATACTATTTAACTTGAGCATGACCATTGATTAAATCGCCAGAAAAGCAGGGGGAGAGGAAATAATTTGTTGAATGATCGATTGAATCAAATTTTCGTAAATAAACATGGGTTGTAATGAGAATAATGCCGCGCTGTGTCGACAACCTGCCATATTGTATTGCCGTTGCGTTGAAATGAGTGCCTTCAACACTTTACACAACCAAATGCAACAATTGATCAATCGCTGTCACATTTATTTTTTTTGCTTAAAATGCGTATGAGCGCAGTAATTAACAGCCAGCAGTCAACAAAAATTTTTATTGACCGAAAATGAAAGGATGCAAATCATTTGATTTTCTATTCCAAAAAAGAAAGCAGTACGCACTACGCAATAGAGACTTTCTTAAAAGAATTATTTTTTGTAATCTGAAAAAACAGAGCTCAATTAGGCCTACCCCTCGTCCTCAAATCCTTATTCAAAAGTTCTATTTGAATAAGAAACTGCGTATGATATATTTCCCTATAAGCTTGGAGATTGCTTTATTTTTAAATCCGTTTCACGGGGTGCGATTGATAGCTGTAGTTTGAGAGCACTGCCCGAGTATGTTGACGTAAGCGATGAAAGCCATGTTTACATTACACTTGCGACTGCGATAAACGCAGCGTGGGGCAGTCAGCGCTATTGCACAAGTGCAGAAAAGCGGGCGAATTTTGGCTACTTCCCAGAGAAATCAGAGCGCAGTTATTAAAAAAAGGAAACCTTAGTTAATTCTTGAGCACTAGCAGTTTCGTTGTTGCAGAGGCATAAATAACTTTTTAATTCCTTATCGCGCAGCAATGGAATCAAATCACTTATTTTTCAATGAAAACTAATAGGCCTGACTGAAACCTAAATACCAGTGAATCATTGGGAGAAATTGTACCCCCCATTTTTTTATGTCTGGCTGCGCCGGTAGACACGTTCTAATGGTTTCCACAGAATGAAGAGCTACGTCAGCGAGTACGCTTACAGACACGTTTTTACATGAGAGCCAGTGGGAAGCATGGTCGAAAAAATACTTCACGATCGTTTCAGCTGTCTCTGCGTCGATATCGCGGAATGCAACAAGCAGATCACGTTAAAACAATGCCAGAAACGGTCATTAATTTGTACCTGGTTTTAAACCTACTGTATCATGAAGAATGATGGCAGATAGACAGCGCAGAGAATCGTATTTTATACAATCAGTGTTTATCTGCAATCATTGTTCATGATGTAAAACCAGGAACAAATTAATGACCGTTTCTGGCACTGTTTTAACGTGATCTGCTCGTTGCATTCCGCGATGTCGATGCAGAGACAGCTGAAACGACCATAAAGTATTTTTTCGTCCATGCTTCACACCGGCTCTCATGTAAAAACGTGTCTGTAAAAGTACACGCTGACGTAGCTCTGTATTCTGTGGAAACCATTAGAACGTGTCCATCATTACCACCAGTTGTGGGTGCTCAAACCATTTTGCTTGCGCTTATAAAGCATTTCTTCACCTTGCAAAGTAGAGAAGCACTATGCATTGTTGCCACCCATCTTCGACCAAATTTTTGGAAATCGAGCTACTTGAGCACAGAACTGGCAAATTGAACGGTCAAGCAGCAACAAAGTTAGTAAAAATCTCAATCACGTAAATCGTTTTGATATTCGTTTGAGTGCATTTTTGTGCAACATGGATAATTTGTTAATAAACAGAAAGTAAATGCTATATCTTTAGTGGCATGATTATTATTGTTTATTAATTTGAAAAATAAACGCGATTCAAAAAATCAAATTATTGTGACGGGCCAATTGCAAAAAAAAAAAAGCAAGAAGCTAAGCCTACAGGAGATACAGATGCCTGATTCCTCAGATACAGTACCATAATTGTACAAACATTAAGTCTTGCCACATAATGATAACCGGGTTACCCCCGCAAATAATTGCCGCAACAGCTAGCCGCATAAGTCAAAAATCTTTTTTTTTTTCAATAACTTGTTTTCTGTTGCGAATAGAGCTTGTAACCCTACGGAGTGGCTATAGGAAACCGACCCTTTAGGCGTCGTTTGACACTAATTTCGGCACTCTACGATAAGCGGTTCGTGAGATATGCCAAAAAGTTTGAAAATAGGGCCTCAGAAACTTTAATGGCCTTGCACTACCTCATCTTCACGACGTCACAAAAAGCTAAAGTTTTGTGTGTGGAGTTTTTCCCTAAAACCCCACCGCCTGATACCCCAGGGATTTTGAAATGCCAAAATAGTGAAATTATGAAGCTCCTTACTATGTAGCTCTGTAGCATATCTGTGCAAAACTTTTAAGTCTGATTCAAGTGGACTTCGTTGTATCGCTCTTGCTACTTCTCTACTTACTTTCTGCCCATGCTTTCTTTCAACTCATCATGTTAGGACTCATTGAATTATGTCTGCGCTAATTTGGTGACAATACAAGCATTTTTATGAGTTAGATGAGAAATTTGCAAGGGACAAATTAATGTTTCGACCATAACCAAAGTCTCGTCAGCTTTGCTACGCACAGCCAATCCAGACTAAACTCATTCCAGACTGTAAAGACTCTTTTTTGCATTGCTTTACCTTTACATCTCGACTTCATCTCTTTTCTAGGTTGTGCCCTATTTTTAGCAGGCGACTGACCCCAAACAAAGATACCCAATGAAAGAGCCTATAACTACTGACCCACAACTAAGTTACCGGTAGCCTAACTAGCCCACATCACTAGAAGCCCCCATGGCAACCCATTCATTTGCAGCTGCAGACGCGTTTCGACCTTATTATGGTCTCATCAGTGCAGCATAGCAACCTCCCACCTTCCTGAAAAAAAAAAGAAATTCTAACCTTCAAAATAGGGCACAACCTAGAAAAGAGATGAAGTCGAGATGTACTGGTAAAGCAATGCAAAAAAGAGTCTTTACAGTCTGGAATGAGTTTAGCCTGGATTGGCTGTGCGTAGCAAGGCTGACGAAACTTTTGTTATAGTAGAAGTATTTTTATAACGCTGTTCAATGAAAATGCTTACTAGCGATTTTTTAGCGACGTTGAATTTCTAATGCGGATCATGGAATTAATTAGGTGCTCTATTCTTAGTCTACACAAAAAAATTAATGATTTTGGATTTCCTGTGTGAACCTGGAGATAACTCGCACGTGGCCATCTAGCGTACCTTCAGGATTTTGCTTTTGAAGTGCAAGTTTTTTTCTGAAATCAATGTCACAACCAGCAGCTACAAGTCAAGGCTGACAGATGAGAATGTTACCATGCCTTTGAGAGTTGCCAGATCTTCAAATCGACCTAATAACAATATCAAAGGCTTAGTATATAAGCTCAAACCGTTTGTAAAAGTTTCGCTGAAGTTGTTGGTATAAACTGGAACTTAGGTGATGGTTTACATTGATTTTTCAACTACCGTATTCTATAGACCGGTTTTTTGGTGTTGATGTTTTTTTATTATATTATTCCTTTTGTTTTTTAAGGATGGTAATTTTGTGTTGAAAATCCTTTGTTGACTAGGTTCTTGGCTTTTTAACGCGCTTTTATTTTTGATTAAAGTTAATTTGCGGTTTATCCGGAATGTAGTGAGATAAACTTCTCTTTGTTTTAATATGTCTCAGGCCTTATTTGTCTTACTTTTAACAGAACTGACCCTAAATGTGTTTTCTGCTATCACATTATTAAAGATTTCTTAATGTGACCGAAAAAGTTTTGCGGCCCGCTATAGCGAATAGGTTCGTCCCCTTTGCCCTCGCACTACTATTATTATTTTTGTTACCATTTCGCAAGTGTTTTCTGATGAGATGCCGTAAGTAAAGTACGTTTTGCATGCACTTAGCAGACAACCTTAGCGTTTCCCATTCTAAGCCAAAATGGTAACGAAAAAAGTTGGACTGCATTGTGCGGACTGTATTGCAACTAAAAAGGATTTACTTGAACGCTTTTCTATGCAGTGCCGTTTGTAAAATCAACATTACATACAGACTAAAGACAAATCAACGCTTTTCTCTGTTTCAAGACAAAATAGCAACGTAAGAAGTCGCACATTTTGCGGACTCCAAACTAAATACACTTTTATCCAGCCTAAGACAAAACCCGTAATGAGTAACAATGCGACAAGAAAGGATTTCGTTTCCGATCCTTTGGCGAAGAGAAAATGAAGTGATTTATCTACGCGACAAGTAAGGCCTAGACTCAAGACCAGTTTCGGCGGCCCGTAAAATTGTGCCGTCCGTAAAATAATGCAGATCGTAAAATCCATTCGCAAGCGATCGGAAAACTTACGTCATTCAGTGGCCGCCAATAACGCTCGCGCCATTGAATGACGTAAGTTTTCCGATCGCTTCTGAATGGATTTTACGATCTGCACTACTTTACAGACGGCACAATTTTACGGGCCGCCGAAACTGGTCTTGTGTCTAGGCATTACTCGTCGCGTAGATAAATCACTTCATTTTCTCTTCGCCGAAGGATTAGAAACGAAATCCTTTCTCGCCGCATTGTTACTCATTACGGGTTTTATCTTAGGCTGGATAAAAGTGTATTTAGTTTGGAGTCCGCAAAATGTGCGACTTCTTACGTTGCTATTTTGTCTTGAAACAGAGAAGTGTTGATTTGTCTTTAGTCTGTATGTAATGTTGATTTTACAAACGGCACTGCATAGAAAAGCGTTCAAGTAAATCCTTTTTAGTTGCAATGTTTCTTTACAGTCCGCACAATGCAGTCCAACTTTTTTCGTTACCATTTTGGCTTAGAATGGGAAAGTCGTAAAATTGTCCGTGAAGTGCATGCAATACGTATTTTACAAACGGCACCTCATGTTATCTCTTTGAATGTAGTCTTTGGAGTTTGGTAAATTAAACATGCTTCGTGATTATTACCATCGCACTCACAGCACGCGCCAAGTATGACATCGCGACGTAGTTTGACCGACGTTACAAATATTGCTGAACCTCTTCAATGCAATTGCCATCCCTGCTTTCATCCTTGTTGTGATTCCAATCAAAACATCGATCAATATAATAGGAGCCAAATTTTTTAGAAATGGAACATGTGGCGCAAAGCAGGAGCTTTTCCCACGACAATCCTTTGGACAAATGCTCTGACAATAAATAATCCAGAAAGTTTTGTCGGTGACGATTTTTTTCAAGAACTCTTGATGTCAATCACGGCTTATGATCAAAATATCAGTATCTACATTTTTAGGGCAGCGTGCTTCATGTGTCAAACAGCGGCAGCGATAGCGGCGCTGCTATTCAAGTAAAAGCTGCCCACTCTGTTAATATACAATAAACACAAAGTCGATTATGTTCTCGTGTTATTAGCTGATAGCTTGTAGTGAATGGGGCGTCCCCCCCACTGCTTGTGGGCTTGGGTAGGTCCTAGGGCGTCAGCAGAACTACTGGGGAGAGATGAAATATGATTTTTTTCAGGTGGGCAAAGGAGCATGAGAGAGTTGCACCTTAATTAAGCTATGTTGTATCGAAATGCATATGCGGCAAAGCACAAGCCCTCTGTCATTAATGACCGAGGTAAGGTTTAAAATTTGTCCCAATCACAGCAAAAAAAGTTTTCAAAAATTGAATGAAAAGCGTTCGGATCTTTTTCGCAGAGAAGTACCAAAATGGGATTTTCGAGACTGCGATTCAAAAAAATTAAGGTCGACCAGCGGAGGAAGTAGCCTAAACATGTACCGGTACATGAAAGTAACGCGTAACCTTACGCTCAATGCCTCGTGTACAGAAAAAATGTAAGGGAAGAAACCAAGTTACGCAATTGATTATAATTAATATGCCTGCAATCATCATGCGCAAGCCTAATCAGCTTAGTCCGGTAATTACTAGTACTTTCTGAACTCGAGGAAGTAAAGCTTTTGCTGATTTGGTGGCGTCTTTCACGGTGTTCTTGTGGCATGTGCAACCCTAACTTTCAATTTTTTATTACTTCAGTCAAGTTTGGTTTTACTACATTTCTGCGACCCCCTAAGGATAAGCAGGTCCAGAAAAGTATATCCGTTTTGAAGGATGTTAAGTGTACTTGATTAAAACTTTTTACCTAGGCTACAACTCGCAGGGTTTGGCTCATTTCCATTCCATTTAAGGAGGGCATTAGTAAGCATTAATTATGCAACATGTTATTAGTTCGATCATCAAGAATCAGAGTATTGAACTAGATCAAACATTAAGAGCTGAGAAGTTGACATGAAATGTAGATACAGTATTTTAAAATGTTTTTGATGGGAAATTAGTAAATGCAATTGAATCCCGAACTGGGACCGACATGCCATTCTGCAATGGGATATATGTCCAAAATGAAATTGTTCTCGAGGTGACAGCCTGACAGGTACGTGTCAAAACAGAAACGCACCCACAATGTATATAAGCACGAAATATGGTTGTAAACGGTCCTACTAAACACCGCAAAGTACGACGTAAGACTTCAAATTGATCTACAACACCGCAAACAATGACAAAGGATTTAAAATCATACCATAACAAAGAACTTTAAATTAGGGTTAGGTTAGGCTTGGGGTTATCAGGTCATTTGTCGCACTTAGCGGTGTTTCGTAGGACCCGGTTGTAAATAGTACTGTATTACCCTTTTTAATGGACTCCACAAGAAATTTTTATTTTAGGAGCTTGACGAAAAGCTAATGTTCCTAGATTTCTGAACCCCTGCAATACCTTGTGCTGGCCTATGATGTTAATCTACAGTAACCAAAACTGAGGTTATATTCAAATAGCTAACGAAGAGAAAGTTGCAGCAGCAAGAACCGAACAAAAAATTATACAGGCTTTTGGCTGGTGTATCCTTTTAAAAAACAGTGCGCACACACCACAGCGACAACAGAAATTACAAAACTATCCCAGAGTGTGACAGTAAGCAGTTTTATTTTTCTAGTTTTTCTGAACAAAGTTCAAGTAGATATCTGTTAGGTAGACCAGGGCGGTATACTGCTCAACTTTTGTTGCACTTAATGTAATGCGTTTACTTTGTTCATTAAGTTGACGCATTGCGTCAAGTGCACAAAAGTTGAGCAGTATACCGCCCTAGATTCATTATAATGCAATTACTGTATAAATCAATGAAGCTTCTGATTTATTGCTGCAATTGCACGAAGCAGAATAACGAAAATAGTTACAGTAAACTGCACTAAATTGAACGTAACCGCAGTGAGATACTATTTAAAAGTTAGATGCTTCATAAAGTTTCTTAATTGCTTTTATGCCTTCCGACATATCCATGCTTTGCTATACATAAATGCCGACCCACAAAAGAAGAAATAAAATCCCAAATCCATTGAACACCGATCCGATTAGCGCCATTATGAATTCTTTGTAAAAATCTCTTGTATATTTTGTTGAAGTAACCTGAAAACATATTAAACGTATTACCAATATACACTCGCACATGTACTGGAAAGAATTTGTTTCGTGCATAGTTGTAAGATTCTTCAGCTTCCATTAGCACTAAATGCAAAATTGAGCATATTCTCTCTGTTCACCTTACAATGAATAACTACATCACAAAAATTTACTAAAACTGCTCAGGTACTTACAATGCATACAGCACTGTAGTGCTACAGCCTACATTGCATTTAGTTATGTATAGAAGGATAGATTTAGTTGGTGTAAAATTTGCTTTGTGCAAAAATACATCACCCCTAATTCTGAATGTGCTAAAACCCCAGCTGGTTGGCTGGTTAGATATATACCAGAAAACATAAATGCATTGCTTAAAGACTACCCACCACTGCTCTCTCAAAGATTTTAGCAAGTGAATTAACCCAAATTTAAATTTTAGTAGCAATTCGCCCAGAGTCTTCAAGAGCTTACAGAAAATTTGATGTAACTTTTTGCCCAAATTTGAGTTTGTAAAACACTTTTATGTTGCACCAAAATATTGAACAGTTAGACATAAGTTTGGCCAATATTATTATTACAGTTACCAATCTCAAAAAAAATTATGCTCGCAATTCTCACTTTTCATAAATTTTGCACCTTCGAAGGAACACTACCGCCCAAGCATTTTGCTTAAAAAACTAGATCCACCATTGGCAATTTGAGCAAATCTGATCATATTTTATGTCTTGCATAAAAGTTTGTTGGACAGCAGATGCCATTGAATACACAAAAATATCAAAAAAATTATCAACACTTTGGGCAATAGAGAGGCAGCTTTTGGAACAGCACATTAGGGGTTTGTTCAGAGCCGTGTCGTATCAAACCAAAAACATCAAAATTCAACATTTTATATGCAGCAAGCTATCTAGCATACATACTTCATAAACAAAAAACCAAGCAGTGAAAAACAATCCAATTCCAAGTAGAACTAACGTCAAATGGGGATATATTGCAGGGTTAACTGGAGAAGCATATCTGCTCATTGTGGCTAAATCCAATGCAGCATCCTGAAAAGACGTTAATTAACCAATTTTAAGAAACACTAAAAAATTGAATAGTACCAGTATAAAATTTAAAATGCATATTTGCCACCATAACAATCATAATAATCGAGAATAAAATAAATCATTGCACAATGAATAAGACCATTACAAACACAAAAAGCAGATCATTCAAACTGCACAACATTTGCTACCGTACATTATTTTGCATGGACTAGTCATGAGTGAGATTCATCACAAAAAATTGCAATATATTTTTACACTTGTCGATAAGCAGAATTGAATCAGTACCGTAAGATGGGGCTACATAAGCCACTTTTTGCCTATTTTGAATATTTTAGGCATGTAATCTTGGCCAAAGTTGGGAATTTTTATGGTAAATACACAGATATCGACCTAATGAAAAAGTAGGCTACATTTCTGGTGTATATTATTTAACACTTCGTTTATATTCTTTTATTAGTTACGTGGTCCATATCACCTCAACATGAGGTGATTATAGCCAACCACAAACTTGACGCTTTAGGCTCGATTTGTTGGCATATTAGGTGAATAGGTCCATTTTTTTGTATCTGAAATGGCTAATATGTTGTACTGGAGTGGTTCTCAAACTTTTTTGGCCTGCAGCACCCCACTAATGAAGATATTGCGGCACCCCTACAAAAGTATTAACTCAATTTTGCTAATTACTTAAAACCGAAACGATTTACACAATTTTTTGTCGTCCCTGCATCTTAGATTCATTTATCCAATTGGACCAGCCACTATATGGCCCATTCAAGTTTTAATCCAACTCCAGGATGAAATTCGTGCTTTAAAAACTACAGTCAACTCTCGATATAACGCACCTTTGATATAACGAACTACACAATATATATAATGAACCAATTCAGAAGTCCCGATTTTTTTCCTAATTAACATACCCTTGGTATAACGAACTTGGATATAACGGACTTTTTGCAATATTGAACAATTCTTTCGGTCCCTGGAGAATTTTCTCTAGTTATAACGAATTTCTGCCTATTTTGGCTCATATCGATAATGCATCTAGTCATTGTTTTCGCATATATAATTCATTTTGCCGAACAGTCAAGTTGTTATAGTTGACCTAGTTGTGCTGTCGTGAGCATACAACCGTCAGTCCGTCATACTGTAGTACAGTAGTCTGCAGCTGTCTGACTTTTCTTGAGACTTGTCTGATGATGTTGTACATTGTGCTTTTCATTTAGTTGCATGCCAGTTACCAATGGTTTCACAAAGAAAAGTTGTATAATGCTGTAATAATAATTGATACAGTATTTGGACCTACAGACTTTGTACAGTGTGTTTTGTGTTACAGTATTGTGTACCAAACTTGAATGGGCTTCTTATGCTATTAAATCCACAGCCCTTTTACACTGTAGCCTTCTAAGTTATACAGATACTGTATCATTATACTTGATATGTTTCAGTTGATATGGTTTTGTAGCAGTGTTCTGATAATTATGCTTCATGAATCTCGTCCTATATTTACCCACTGCGACATTTTGCGATGTTCTAGGCAACAGACTGCCACCTTAGCAATGGCTTCTGGCATACCTTTGATATAACGAACTCTTGATATAACAAACTTTTTCTGCAGGCCCCTGAAGTTTGTTATATCGAGAGTTGACTGTATTAGTTTGCTCCTATACAGTAAAAGTTTGTGTTGCATGATGTTAAAAAAAGAAAATAAACATAAAGCCGATACTTCGCCACACCCCTGGCTTTAGCAAACAGCACCCTGATTAAGAACCACCATTCTACAGTACAGTATTTCTCTGTTTGTAATTGAACAGATTTTGCTCATAATCAACAAAAATGGACAACTAGATTAGCATTTAATGATCATTTGGAAATAACGAATAGTAGTGAACGAATAAAGAACAGTCAAAGTTAGGCTGCATGCAATTGGAACTAGTGATATCTATCAAGAAATGGGTCCTCACACCATACAGTCACTTGATTACTGTGCAAATACAAATTCTTCATGTCTACCAATATTAGGCACATTCAAGCGGGAAACAATATCATTATTAGCGATATCACCAAGATCAGCATTTTCTGGATATACGTAAACATTCTCTTGTTTTTTTCAAGAAAACTGACTCGATAACCGAAAATATCAACACCAGCAGCAATATTGCTATCATACCATACTTTTGCACACACTGTTAACAAAAATTTTGTCCAAGCCCCATGATGATGAAACATGTATTTTCGTGGCCCAATTAACCCTATGTATTCTGCCGTAACTATCAAAAATGACATACAAATAACTGCAAAACTTTAATAGTTCAGAAAAGCCAGTTAGCCCTTCTGTTTCTGTTCGTTCTTTTACGCTCATTTTTTATACTTTGACTGAAAGAGCTTTCATCTACAAACCATTAAATGTTTGGTAAAATGGTGCTTTGGGGGGTTGAAATTGAACTCTATCCATTTCGTTGTTTTTCCAATTTATTATATTTGCTTCTTTTTTAAGCATAAATCGGTAAAACAGTATAACTGCAAAATGAATTGTGCGATCTCAAAATTTTAGCATAGTAAATCAAAACAACAACGTAACTGCAATGTTACGTACCGGTAATAATATTTTGCATTTATGTTGTTCTTGCAATTTATCATCAACGAAAAAATGTCTTTATCGCTGTTTTTTTTTCAGACATTGTCCGAATTTTTTGCTTAATGTCCGAAATGTTTGGAGCCATATCGAACAAAGTGTCCGAAAAAATTTTGCTGATTGCACAACAATACGCTTGTGGCGACTCCATGCTCATTAACCTAATTAAAATTTTGCGAGTTCCTTTTTGCAACTAAACCGTTGCCACTATAAAGTCTAACGAGTTTTCTGCAACATGCGTACTTATTGAAACAATCTCGCTTGTCACAAAAAAGAAATCGTTTTTGCGTTTTACCACATTCAGGAATTACCTTTATATCCAGACATTTACAACAATTGTGGCTACTGCGATATTGCGCAAGACCCAGCTTCTGCGATATCGCGTAACATATGGCTTAAGACCCAGCATAACGTAAGCTTTTAGCGTTGACAATGGAACCAGATGAGAGCCAAAACATCTGCCTAAGCATTTTTAGCAGTATCTTGGTTGTATTGTTTGTAATAAAATTGCTAACAAACTCCCAACTGGATCGTTAGCAGTAATTATTAACATTCGATTTAGTAAGCTTTTTAAGTCATTCGTTCATAAATCATGCCGAAAAAATTTTAAATGTCCAAAATTTTTTGAGCAAATTCCGACATCTGTCCAAAATTTTACAGCGAAAAAATATACCAAGCTTTATTGCCAGACCAAAAAAAAACGTAAGTAACGTTAAGATGTTTTCATAACTTTTTAATGAGATTTACAAACAAGAAAAAATTCTCAAAAACAGCATAAAGTGCTTATGGTCTTTTTGTGATTTATCGACGAAATATTATGTAAATAAATGCAACACAAAAACAGCCTAACAAAGGTTACGTTGTTCTTGCAATTCACTATCGGCATATTTGGAAAAATGACATCATGAAGGGGGTAAAAAAAGTGGGGAAAACAATGATTTGGAGAGAGTTTTTTACATTCACTGTTGAATAGGCCCAGATAGGACACCAAAACTGCAAAAAACTCAAAATCGAAAAAAATGCAGATACGTTGTTTTTGATATTTACGACAGTATTGTACATTAGCATGGCCCAATTCATCTCAATGATAAATTCATATACTTCCTGAAAGATAGTTTTAAATAATTTGCACTGAAAATATATATTAGGCCATTATATTTGCTGCTGAAGGTCTGAAATGAATAAATCAATAATAATAATAATAATATATAGCATTCCCCAAATTATTTCTTTTATATGTATTTTGTAACGACTACTACACAAAGAGTCCGGAGTAGAATTTTGAAAGCCAATATTTTACAAAATCTTGGAAGTACAACTTTTTTACAAGTTTAGCATTTTACTACAAGTTTTTTTTGCGTTATTAGCAGAGTTTGGTTAAGAATTAATGATATACTGTATTGATATAGTCATTTTCCCAACTGCGCCGTTTTGCTTATTTTCGCGTAAGTGCACCAGTCACTATGAACTCGAACTTGCTGGTAGCTAAACCAAAAAATTTAAATTGCAATACAAAGAACATACTACCTAAAGCTTCTAAACAGAAAACTGGTCCCATATACCTTGAACAAATCTCAAAATCTACTCTCAAAAACACCAGTTTTTACCTGCCTCAAAACTTTTCAGCCGCGTGTCGTAACTTTTTAGTTTCTTGCGAACCGCTCAACCCAGAAGCCTCATTTTTGCATTAATGTTTTCAGCTAAATCTATACTGATTTTTAGTCGACAAAAAAGAAGAAACCAATCTCCACAAAAAGAAGTCAAGAGAGATGGCAAATTTCGGAAAATTTTTCAACGCATTAGGAGAAAAGCTTGCATCGTCAGCGACTTCTTTGTTCGAAACTGTAGCGATTTACGTGTGAAGTGACATGACCAGCAAAGTATTAGACCAAGGAAATATGTACTGACGTGTTTAGGTTTGCTTAGTCCAGGGGTTCCCAACCTTTTGCTTTCTGCGTACCACTTGTGGAACTTTTCTATAGCTGCGTACCACCTATACCTTTAATGAATACTTTTTGACCATAATAACATAAGAGCTGTGCTGAAAGGTTTACTATATATATACAGAAACAAATTCGTAATTAAATCCAATGTTCATCATACTGGCAGTATTACGCTGAAGCACATACCAAGTAACACTGCGGCTTAGCATCTGGGCAACACAGCTTGGAACTTCAAAGAAATCTCACCATGTGCGAGTCATTACTGCAAATCAAGCTTTTGGAGGAAAGCAGTCCAGGGGTAAGCCAAATTTATCATTGAAAGAGTTACTTGCATAAAAGTAGAACAATCGAAGAGTGAGTCGGTGAGTCAAAGAAAAAATAAGTCTTCGACCACACAAGAGCTGGAAATGGGGGGTGTAAGTGCAATCGCAAAACAAAAAAAGGTCTTTGGTGTTCCTCACGAAGAGCCACTTCTCCTCGGCCAGAAAGCCACATGTGGCTTACGAGCCGCACTTTGCCCACCCCTGATGTGGTCAATTTGATTGCAAAATCAACGATGTTGCTCCCTGGCCCCTGAAGATAATAATGACAGTGATTCATTATTCCCAAAATATCTGACAAATAGGAAAGGTGAAGAATGAAGTTTATGCCTTCTAAAATCTTTTGAATTTTGTTATCTTTTGTTTGGAAGAACTAAAGCAGCTTCTTTTGCAACACAAAAAGACGCATCCATAAGGGGATTCTTGCGAGACTTCACTTCCGTATGAAACAGCAACAACGTGTATTCTGATCTATATGGTGCAGTTTTGTATGAAGCTCCGCAAGGTCGTTGTTTCTGACTTTTGAGATATCCAAGGGTGCAAGTACAATTTAAAAAGTGGGGTGGCAACCAGCAACGCACAATTTTAAAGTGAAATCCTCCCCCAAATGGGCGCTTTCTACTGCAAAATTTTGGGAGGTTTTGGCTTTAACCTAAATGATGAATTGATTGATGCATAAATGCACAAGTTTACGAAAAATTTTCACACCCGGTCTACGTTTATAGCTACTTTTGTTTGAAATACAGAACGTCTTGCAAAACCAAGTGCGAAAAGCAGTTTGTATGCATTCCTGCTTCACTACACCCAGGGATATGTTAGCTAAAACTGTGAAACTCAAGTAAGGAGTAGTTTTGAACCCAGAGTTCAATATTTCGATAAAAACGAAACAAGCACAGAATCGAGTCTGTTAAAAGTTTTTTATCGGTTAGGTTGATCTATGCATTCACCTCCCCATTTCAATTACGCCAGCTGCAATATTTGATGGAGTAGCAGCTTGCTGCTGCAAAAAGAAAAAATAGGCCCGCAAGCAAGCGAGCTATTGGCAATGCTCATATAAAAGTATGTTGCGTCATAGCGTAATCTCCACACATGATTATACACATATCTCTAGCTAACCTAGATTTTAATGCAACTAATTTCAGTTGTAGAGCAAAAAGTTTTTGTGAGGATTCCATAAAAACAAATTCTTTTCGCATTTTCGAAAAAATATCTCGCCTATCACTTGAAAAGCTTCCACGTACCACAGGTTGGGAACCCCTGGCTTAGTCTGATGATTAAAACCACAGTAGTCTAAGTCTATGCCAATGAAAATCACGTTAGATTAGCGAATAGGCTACTACTGCTAAAACTATAGAGTAAGCTTTGGTCATTCTTCTGAGCCCCTAAAATTTTAAGCTTTGTATATAGGTTGCAGCATATTTAAGGAATTAAAAAATCTGACAATGCATCATAGTAGGCTACGGACTTCTGCGGTGAAATTTCCACTAGCTTATGATTAGTACAAACTCTAGAAATTTAGGTTCAATTCCAGCTACATAGGAAGAGGTTATTTGAGAAAGTGAAAATGGAAGTCATTCTCTACACTGCTGCAGAGGGGAAAACTGTACCAGCAATTTAAATTAAGACATTGCGCACATGAAGCTTACTATTCAGTAACACCCAACCCTAGTGCAAGTTTGCAAAAAATTAAAGGTTGTGGTGTGAGTTATCGTTAGTCGTTGTTACTTTTTGTGACTTGAAACATGCTTATTTTTAACTGCCACAAGTTGTAAATAAATTTTCGTATTTGTCATTTTATTGGTTATTTATGTTTTTATGGTTAGAATGGAATTTAATAATTTATGGGCAACATGGGAACCAGCCGTTAGCTCAGTTGCTTAGCGCACACACAATTGGTGCAGGAGGTCTTGGGTTCAAATCCCGAGTCAGTCAAACCTGCACAGTGTCACCAACGACTTGCCACTGCTGCGACGTTCCTTCAGAGCTGTGTAGCCCAGGCGCTAAGTCGCGAAGATTGGCCCCGCCACTTCTGACACGCTTCGGCGTATTATTGCGAGTATAATGAAGATTTGATTTTTTTTAACAACATGGTAGGCCTACAGTTTCTGACAAGGGAGCATATAGTTCAACTCCCATCCAATTAGCCACGTTATAAGTTACGTTCTTTGATAAGACGCTTACTTACCTCTGCCTCTATGGTTTTTTGAGCGAGAAAAACTGATCAGATGGGCCAGTGGGATAGAGGCAGAGTGTCTGCTTCTGGATCGGTAGATTTGGGATTCGATTCCAAGTCGGGTCAAACCAATGACGTAAAATTGGTATTCACAGCTTCCCTGCTTGACATTCAGCATTAAGGGACAGTGTGGAGAAAGCCGGCAAGTACGCTTGTTGTGCCAATGGGAAAGGCACTTAATGGGATTCCCCCATCTTAGTGTGGTAGACAGATGGCCAAAAACTCTTAAGCGAGCTCGTAGGCCTGCAGCGCTTCGTCGCTTTCTTGAGACAGGAAGATAAATATGCCAATAATAATAAACTTGCAAGACGCAGCCTTCAAGAAGTAGCCTAAATTGGTTTACAACTGCAACTCCTAAGCGATTATGGATACACCTACACATTTTAAAATTCCTCCAAAGAATTCCTCCAAATAGTCAAAGTCTGCTGATATTGTATTGTGTTTTGTGAATAAAACACGTTAACTACAACGATAAGAAAATCTTTGGTTGATTAATAATTAATTAATTAGTACATTTCTAAAAAAGGTTTCATTAACTAATGCCAAAAAAAAGACGCCGCATATGTAAAGTCTTAATTTGGATTGCCAGCAATTAAAAAAAAATATGACGTCATACATACGTCATGCATGACGTCATTGTAATTGTAACCATTTTTTACTTACGATGTATACAAAGAATTTTCCATAATCAGTCAAGTTTAAGAAGTTTTAAACAAAAATGATTGTTGCAAAGGTAAACCTTCTAAAATCGTATATTACAGGCAGTTTGCAACTGCGCCATGGCAAACAAGGTTTTTTCACTGAGTGCGCCATTAATTTTTCCTAATTAATTATCAAGCGTACTAAATGTGATTTTCGCTAATCTTTTTACT
This sequence comes from Trididemnum miniatum, assembly GCA_964006365.1. Taxonomy (NCBI): domain Eukaryota; kingdom Metazoa; phylum Chordata; class Ascidiacea; order Aplousobranchia; family Didemnidae; genus Trididemnum; species Trididemnum miniatum. Next base: position 11,892,328 of record OZ023238.1, read on the forward strand.
GACAGTAGGGAAAGAAGCCAGTAGCCATTCCTGAAAAAAAAAAATTAAAAAATTGCATTTAAATAACATTACCATAGAAAATCCTGGCGCACTTAGGAAAATTACTATACATAAAGAATAGTTTGAAGTAGTCTATTTCTGTCCATGCTAAACAACGAAAGGTAGGGTGACTTGGGCCACTTAGACCAAGATACCTCAATAAGCCCCATCTTACAGTACATACAAAACACCATATACAGGGTGACCCAAAAAAAACGGAACCCAATTCTAATTATTCTAAATACACGGGTTCCGTTTTTTTTGGGTCACCCTGTACTAAAACACAGCTGCACCGACAATGCAAGAATCAAACCCTGGATTGTAAAGATTTTATACGCATATGGCAGTATGGTACTGCTGATTTTCAATTCATACCATTGAAATAAAGTTTTTATACCAGTCTATTAAAAGTTACGATCACAGTACTGCAGTATTTACAGGTGCTGCTACCATGTTCAGTGACATTACCACATTACCAGCTAGGTATAATTTATCAGATTGGAGTTTTCACCATGTTATGGAAATCTTTTCAAAATTTAGGAAAAAAATGAAGTTTCAAGCAAGTAAAAACTTCCTGAATTGGAAAATTTGATGATTCATTGCATTTCTTCCTGTAAAGATGTCATTTCCACTCAGAATAGATGACATCAAAATTTAGTTCCATTGTTTTTCTACAAGTTTACCATGGGAATTTATATTTCACCATGGTTTATTTTTTCTATTTTAAAAAAATGTTATTTTCCAATATATTTACTTTGAAACTGCAAGCTTAAGCTATGCTTATTTCTTTCTCAGTAAGAACAAGGTATTATACACGATTAAATTTTTCAATTCAAGTTTTTCCCCTTCTAAAAATTTTTTTTTTCCTGATTTGGAGAAGATATCCATAACAGGGCAAAATTCCAATCTAATAAATTATACCCAACCGATTACCGGTACTAAGTGATGCCGGTATAATTTGATGACTTCGCAAGGCAATTCTTGCCTGCCACAACATAGTTGCATAGATTAAGCTGATGTCCTGAGCCAACACAAAATTACCAGACAGTCACATGCCGATAAAATCACCTTAAAGAGTTAAAATTAAAAATCAAGATTCCAACCTATTATATTTAACTCACCATTATTTGCTGCTAAAACCAATCAATTTCAAAACTATGTACCAAGTAAGACAGGTTAGCCAATTGGCGCAGTATCTGAGTAGGCTATTCAAGCTATAAAAAAATGTCCTTATGGTCTGAAAGTACTGATACCGTATATATTTACACACTTTTTTGAATAACAGAAACTGCAGTTACTCGTATGTAGAACAGTGACAGTTTGGAATAACTTTACACAATAAAATAACAATACCCTTCTTGACTTGCTGAATGGAAAAAATGTTTTTTAGAGTTTAATTACATCACAAAGGTAAAATTTTCTTGGTTACATAAACCCAGAGAGGTGATTGCTTCACATTCAACCCTTTTGAACAGCGAAGGATGAATATAATAGACTTGAATACCAGTGCCTCTTTTAACAAGTATGACTGACGAGGGCTAGTAGCCCGAAACAGCACCGTCCCACACTCTAGTAATTTTATACCAGCTACTACTTACTATTTGCTTACTCAACAAACTACTGTGTTCAATCAACGACCGACACTCGTCTACCAGTTATCAGCTCCGCAATTTCTATCCATCACACATCACTCCATCAACAATTTGTAGACGTTGCAATTGTTATGTTCCGCTCGAGTTCTTCCTGGTATTCGCAATCGCAAAGCGTTCTTGAATTAATTAATTATTATTATTGGAGCGAGGCCCAGGTCACAATCTCTACACCGTGGTTGGAACGCGTGAAGTAGATGATTTCCTGATTTTGTAAGTTGCAGTCTTTGGTTGCAGCAACACTTGAAACAAAATTAGAATAAAAACTGTTTGGTCGCAGAAACACACAAAAAGATTTAGTACATTGCTTCAGTTTCAGTCAGTGGCGTAACCACGGGGGAGGAGGGTTAGGGGTTACACCCCCCCATTGAGCCTCAAGTGACGTCATACTTACGTCTCTTTCTGATTTTTTTTGAAGCGTTAGATGCTTTTACAACTCTTTCTTAAACAAGTACCCGTATTTCAGAACAGAAGTATGAAACAGCATAAAGTTCACTTTTAACCGTTACCCTCTTGTGATATTTTAATACTCGGGTGTCGTGTTTATAGAACTTAAAATTTAGTGGCGTAACCACGGTACGGAAAAGTTAAAACTCTTTTGGAGACTGAAATGGCTTCATACTTAATACTTCTTTTTGTGATATTTATTTCGAAATGCTGGATATTTTTGTCATTGATAATAAAATGTGGTTTTGTAAATGTCATAATGACAAGAATTACGCAGCTTTGTTTCCTGAATCTTGTTCTTTGTCGTTATGCTTATGAAGCAATGACGCAATCTTATTCAGGGCAGTGCCGCTCTTGTACACGCAATGCCCTCGGCCCCTCGTAACTTTAACAGCTCAGATGGCCGAGTGGTATGGAGCGTCTGTCTCTTGAGCTGTAGACTCGGGTTTGATTCCGAGTCGGGTCAAACCAATGACTTTAAAATTGGTATTCACAGCTTCCCTGCTTGACGCTCGGCATTAAAGGAACAGTGTGGAGAACAAGCCGGCAAGTTTACTTGTCGTGCCATTGGGAAAAGCGCTTAGCGGGATTCCCCCATCTTGGTGTGGTAGACACATGGCCGGCAACTCCTAAGCGAGCTCGTATAGCGCATTGATCGCTTTCTCGTGATAGGAGGATAAATATGCAACTAAATAAATCCAAAATAATAATAATAAATAAAAAACCCTATCTAGCAGTAGGCCTAAGGCAGTAATCAATCGGCATCAAACCGAAACGGCATAAGTTCGATGACTACCACCGCTGTCTCATCCGTGACGACTATGCTAATAATATACGTTTAAAAGCCTGTCTTCTGTCTAATAACTTGCTCGTTCGTCTTTTATTCGAAATGAAAAAAAATGAAAAAACACAATGAGCAGTCGACATAGGTGCCAATTTTTTCCCAAAGGCAAAAGGCAGGGGGAGAAAATTTTCATAAAAATTTTGTTTTCTACGTTCAAAAAATGACGTTTCAAGGCAGGCCTACCCATAGCATTGCAATGGATGTGCTTCTGCTTTTCAATGTAGCGCGATTTTGTAACGTAACGTAGTTTGTAAAGTACGTAAGTCTTTAACTCATCGTCCATAGCTCATCAATTGGCTGTTTGTGTTAAGAATTTGACGTAATTTACCCATCATTGCAGATTTACCGTAGGATCAATTTCTTGCTGTAGTTTTATGGTATTTATAAACCTTGCGTTTTTTAGTAGTTTTTATGATAGCGCAAAGCCGCAAAACATGAAAATTTAAATATGCATTAAGACATCGCTATTGGTGTGGGAGGCTCGCCACCGTTGCGACTATATTTTTCGGAGTTCGAAATTGTGTTGCACAGGCGCAGAGATGGGCTTCGCTACTCGTTAGATGCTTCGGCGTAATACCGCAAGTATAATGACGATCTGCTTTTTTTTGAAGTTTGCTTTTGATGGGTATCGCAAATTGCTCACAAGCGCAAAACCGCAAAAATCAACGCAATGTGTGGTAATTGTTAACTCGATTGCTTTACTCGTAAAACCATGCCGCGTAAAATAATCGTAAAGTCGTCACCGACATGGCCTAGCGGTACCGCGCGCAGGTGACAGATCCTACGTGACGGGTTCGATTCGCGGCTGGAGCCGATCGCTTTTGACATATATAACGGGTGGCTGCTGACTCGAAGAGCGCAAGCTCACTTCGCATCAGTTTTCCTCAATTACTGTTGAATTTTCAGTACAATATATGATTTGAAATTAATCTACATTATCTGCTCCAATTGAGAGTGTTTAGCGAATTTCGGCCTCATCGGTCAAGCATGACTTGCAATACATTAAGTACCGTATGCTGACATTCCTGAAATGCAATGAAAATTTTCCGAAAACATTATTTGTTTACCATGGATTTCAGGAATGTCGACATACTCTTGAGTCTGTGAGTTATGTGCAGCGAACAGGCCTGCGACTACAAGTAACGAAACAGGGCAGGCAAAAAATATTTATGCTGGGCACCAATCAATAGGCTATATTGGTATACCCGTATATCGTAATACCGGTAACTGTCTTTTTTCTGGGTTGGGCGAATATTTTTTGGAGGGGAGGGTTGGTTGCAGGCCTGGCAGTGACCGAGCATTTTATTGTGATGTTTTCCATTGTTAGCTTGAGTCAGAGTACATCGTTTTGTAGCTACTGCCTTTTCTTCGACTGCACTGTTCTTGCTCTGTGTTCTTGTTCGTTTGTGTTTTTGGTCTTGTAAATAAACAAAATAAACAGACTTAATTCATCTAGATTGCTTTCTCAGATGATAAGCGGTTTTCATTTTGCTTGTTTTGGTTTAAGTGGTCATTCTAAAACAGTGGTTTTGGCTTTTTCCACACAAGAACCCATTTTGCTACGCAGGATAGCCGTACGATTCCATATGGAAATTTTATGATTCTGGAAACGAAATTTTAAAGTTAGCGGTATCGGCATTCAAAAATAAATTTTACAAAAATATTTTTTCCAGGCAAAAAATATCAAAGTTTGATTATACTCGCAATGTTACGCCGAGGCGTGTAACGAGTGGTGGGGCCCATCTCCGCGGCTTAGCGCCTGGGCAACACAGTCTCGAAGTTCGAGGAGATATCGTAGCGATGGCGAGTCACTGGCGAAATTGTGTCCGATTTGACCGGCCCAGGATGCGAACCGCAGACCTCCCGCACCAATAGCAATGTCTTAACCACTGAATTAACCGGCCGTTTTTTTGTAGGCCTACATCGAAAGTTCTCGAGACCCTAGGAAAAAAGGCAAAGGACCCCTAAGTTGAAAACCTATTTTTCTACTAGGTAGACTAATTCTTTTTGTCTTAAGACAAAAAATGTCATCAGTAAATAATTTTTTGTCTTAATGGTTTGAGCTCTAATGGTTTGAGCTAGCTCTTAATGGTTTATCTTAATGGTTTGAGTAGTATAGATGGTTTGAGCTCTCTGGTACACTAGCGCTGACATCTTTTTTAAAAATGATGATCGCGTGATTTCCACCTGCATTGTAAAAAGTTGTTTGTAAGGTATCTCGTTGCTTTGTTGAGATTGGCGATGCAGTAAGGCCTATTCTGTTTGGAAATTTTAATCTCTTCACCTTGCTCTTTTGAATGTTTATTTCTTTCCGTGGCGTGGATCGGTTAGATTCTGTGAACATCTCAGGATAATTTCATTCATTTTCAGCAAGCTGATTCTGGAAAAGATTTGTATTATCTTATTCAGATGATTTGGACGTCACTTTGATTGCATTCAAAATGCCGTCAGTTGCTATCGTAGCCATCTGATATTTCCTATCTGGTACTATTCATCTATTTCTTTTGCTTTTTTTCACTATGTTTTTGTATCTTTTTGCTCAATTTTGTATTAGCTATATTCACCTGACGAGCTCATAATGAGAGCGAAGCCGGTCGTGGATTGCTATTTCTATCCGCAGCAACATTATTTATAATCTTGTCTTTGTTTTTCTTGGAATCAATCTATAAGCAAACTCCAATTTCTATGTTCTTTACTTCTCTTTTGTAACTGCTGTTCTTTTCACTGTATTGAATGCCCAAACGTCAGATGGAATAATTTTGTTGTGTGGTTTTCGATATGGTTTTCCCTGATTGTTATCGCTGATGAGGGACGTAACCTGAAACAATTCTGCCGGATGAATAAATTCGTCGGAATGTCATATAGGCCTATTTATGGTTAAAATATTCACGACCTTTTGAGAACCCCTGATTCCAAAAGTCTCGTGTCTCGTCTCGGTCTCGCAACGAAAATAAGCGGTTTTTACCGGTTCGCGGTTCAGGTTCGGGTTCGGTTCGGCTCCCTGGTAAAAACACATTGACCCATGTGCCCCCTTCTATTGGTTCGATTGAGATGGTTTGATTATATCGATTCCAGCGATTACAATTACGATTACAATTACGCCCCCACAGTGGCGTACGCAGGATTTTTCAATGGGGAGGGGTTTCAGTGACATCACAGCTATTATAATACCATAACGAAGAAAACAATCCAGATGTTTCATTCACACTTTTGCGTGATTCGTTACGCTTCATTTAGGAGCGAAAAGGTTTCACAAAAACTCAAACTGTCAATCCGTGATTAAAAATTTACTGAAAAAACTTTAGTTGACCTCATTTTTGGGCCTATGAAGGTTAACTAACTATAACATAGAGCGGGACAGCGCTGTTTCGGGCTATTAGCCCTCATCAGCCGCACTCAGGTAAAGGTACACTCATCCTTTGGAACGCTTAACCTTGATCAGCCAAACACCTCTCCGGATTTGTCAGGAAGGACGATGCTCGTTTTTCTGTTAACTAACTTTCGCAATTACAAACAGGGTGTAGCCAGGGTGGTAAAACAGGTAATTGCTTTCCTCCTAAAAAAATCTTTTCAAGAACCAACAGTAATATAAACAACGCATATCAACCTTGATAAAAACATTTAATATCCTTTCATTATAAAAGGGGCAGTTTTCCCTGTCTTGAAAATGAAAACTGAAGACAGCGAAGCATGAGCAAAAACTGCCCTCCCTACCGAAACATTTTTAAATTACAATAAATTACGCGCGAGAGGAATCTCTAATCATGTCATTAAGGTCAAAAACAGCGTCGATATTATCCAAGTATTTTTTACCCAAATCACAGCGTCGATATCATGAGATACTCTCAAGCACATAATCGGGGTGGCTGGGAAACAGAGCACTCCAGCTCCTGAGACAGTTACGATGCGCAAAAACAATTTTGCCTCCCCTCTCCTGTTCCACCCCTGGACCTCTTTAAATCTTTGGTTGGTCTGGTCTTCCTTGGCAGTATTTTTAGTTTATTTTCAGCACTTATACAGGGCAGTGTCAATTTATGCTTTTATATTTTCATAATTTTTCAACAAACCGGCCGGTTATAGCGCAGTGTTACAGATGTCGCTATCGATGGGAAAGGTCTGAGGTTCAATTCCCAGGCAGGTAAAATCATACACGGTGTAACCAACGGCTCACAGCCGCTGCGACGATTCTTCGGAGCTGTGTTACCCAAACGCTAAGCCACGGAGTCGGGCCCCGCCACTTGCTACCACGCTTTGGTACTACAGGGAGTTAATGAAACGAGTAGGCCTGAAGTGAAGATTTGATTTTTTAAAAAATTTTGTTCGCGGCCATAGTTACTGCAGATACACCGTATTTAAAGAAGCTTCTGTTTACCAGTTGCTTCACAGCAGGATCAATGACAAAAATGCAATTCAAGCCACTAGCGTAGCTAGGATTTCCAATGGGTGGGTTTTGAGAATGACATAACATTTGACCTTACGTTGTATACAGGAGCGGATCCAGAAAATTTTGGTGGGGTAGATATCATTTTGAATCAGTTTGAATGTTAACTAAATGTAATGACGTTTAGACGCAGAAACGGGCGTAAATAGGCCTTTTGAAAATGTTCAATGTCATGGGCGTATTCAGAAATTTTTTCAGGGAAGGAGCATCAATTTTCGTCACCTTTCAAGCGTAGTTTTTTTCAGCAGAGTTAATTTTTAGCAATTTAAGTACCAAAAACGATTCTGAGGGGGTCCGGGGAAATGCTCCCTGAAAATTTTTGAAAATTTGCATACTGCTATGACCATTTTAGTGCTTTTTGAGCTATTTTTAAGGAACGTTTGTCATATTTTTGGCCCTTAACTTTGAGTGCTTCACCAAATACGATGCCTTTCGTTCGCACATTTTCGATTATGCGTGCTTAAGGCGACTAAGGCATATTGTTACGAAGAGGTTCGAAATTAGGGAAAAATTTATTCATCCAAAACATTGTTGAAAATGGCTGGTGGGGTAATGCATACGCTGCATACCCTGCCCTGCAAATTAAATTGCGTCAGCGGCACTGCCCTGCTAATAAAATTGCGTCATTGCTTCATTAAGCATAACGGCAAAGAATAAAATTCAGGAAACAACGCTACGTATAAATTCTTGTGATTATGACAATTACAAAACCAGATTATCAATGACGAAGTATGGAGCACTTCAAAATAAATATCAAAAAAAGAAGTAAGTATGACGTCATTTTAGGCTCAATGGGGAGAGTTGTCACCCCCCCGTGGCTACGCCACTGGTTCAAGCAAAACACATCAGAAAAGTTGGAATGCCGGTATTGTTGCATCGCATTCGCATGGTAATAAAGGTTTCTCGAAATTAAATTAGAAAGTTGGACCACCGAACGGAAAAGCATGACAACAGTTTCGGCAAGCTCCGCACGAAAAAAAGTTGGTTCGTTTAAAAGAAAAGTTTCACTTTTTCTGCTATTGTCAACGTCAAGCGCAGCACACCAGAGAAGCTTGACGACCGGTAGGCCTATTATTGCATCACAATGAAAGTTTTTCCAGATTTTATTAGCAAGTTGGATCAGCGATGGCGGAAGCATTTCTAAAGTGGGGGTCGAGCCCCTAGCAGCAAGTTGCGCCGGTTGATCGAGTTGTTAACTTACGTGATGAAAAGCTGTCGTTGTTTAAATGCGTTCCCGCGCCTATGGTGACATTTGTTTGTCCATGCATTTCTCTCCATGACGTAATGCTCGATCACGTGTATCTAAGCAGCGCTTTTTGCTTGTTTGCTAGCTTCTAGCTCCGCCCTCCAAGGCGTTAAAATGTGCTGGCAGACTGATCTGCTTACGGGGATTAGTGCACCTGATGAGACCTTATAGGTCGAAATAAATGTTAACCGGTTACCCTTTATCGTGCACTATAGATCGTAGTGTACTTGGGATAGGCAGCGGGGTTGCGCGTTTTCTCATGATTGCTGAGTATGCTACTTACAGATACTTGCGATGTGTTGTGAATGTAATGCTTTTGCTCAGTCAACTGTCCGTTTCAAAATTTACATGCTGTAATATGGCTATTTTAGCGCATTTTGAATAATTTTCAGGCATATTGTGTTTAAATTTTTTGACCCAAATTCTGGGTGCTTCACCAAATATGATGCATTTTGTTCACACATTTTTAAATATGCGTGCTTAAGGCGTAAGGCTTATTATAGCTATCGAAGGGGTTCAAAATTATAGAAAAATTGTATGCATCAAAAACATTTTTGAAAATGGCTGGTGGGAGGATGCATATCCTTTATCCTACCCCTCTGGATTCGCCCCTGGCCATAAGCTACAGAAACCACCAAAAGAATCTGGCATATTTTAGTCACTTGGCACCATTAGTCTTGTTCTTTTTTACTAAAAGGCAGTGTCAAAAGGGGGGGGGGGCATGGCACAATGGCCCCGCCCCTAAATACGGATTCAGACAATGAGAGGCGCTAGGCTACTTGATCACCCCATTTTCTACGAGGCCCTAGGTTTCAGCTTTCTTAGTCTATACGTAAATTCGGCCCTATGCCTACAACCCATGTGACATGTCCAATTTATATGGGCTTCACACCCACGGTTCTTGCTTCTAGTTTCTGTTACCCCACTGCACAAACACAATTTTAAAGAAGACATCTCTGGATTTTAAGCTCTTTCCTGGGTTTCAATTTTGATGGTAGGCCAATAAAGTTTCAAATACATTCATGCAGAGGCAACATTGTAGAAATAAACGCGTAAATTAGGCCCCCCCCAGGGCTCCCCTTAAAAAAAGGGAGGAGGCCAAGGCCTCCTCGCCCCCCTCCCCCCCCTTTCCGGTTCCGCCACCTATGAGTTGGATTGCACAGAAAAATATGAGAGCGATTTCGGCAATCTGTATGAGAAAAAGCGGTTCGTTCCAAAAAGAGAGGTTTTCATTTCTTTTGAAATCTTCAATGGGGGTCGGGTTGACTCCCACAACCTCCCCCGTTCGTACGCCACAGCGCACCCATGGAATCAATTTTCGATTACGATTACAATTATTTGAAAACGGCGTAATCGATTACAAATTACAGATTACGATTACAATCGAGACCTTCTCTGGTGTAAACAACAATGAAAAGACAGAAGCGACATCACATGTCAGCTTAAAACTTTCTAGTATCGACACAATAGCCTGGTCCACCAGTTGTTAAGAAAAGTTTGCTTTGATTCTCTTCCTCAGAAGCTGCATGTTTAATATTTGTATTGCAATCTCTTTTTACCTCTTGATTGAGGAAGACAGGATCAATGTCCAATTCCTGCGCTATTTCGAAAGCAGACGTTATCGAACTAGCAAAACCTTTTTCAAAGACTTTTGTGTTCGGTGTCAGATTATAGTTACCTACACCGAACTAGCGGTCCTACTAAACACCGCAAAGGACTGAAACACCGCAAAGGACGACAAAGGACCTCAAATTGATCTACTAAACACCGCAAAGACCAACAAAGGACTTGGAATCATACCATAACAAAGAACTTTAAATTAGGGTTAGGTTAGGGTTAGGCTAGGGTTAGGCTTTAGGGCTAGAATCAGATTAGGGTTAGAGTTTTAGGGTCCTTTGTCGTACTTTGCGGTGTTTAGTACATCAATTTGAGGTCCTTTGTCGTCCTTTGCGATGTTTCAGTCGTTTGCGGTGTTTAGTAGAATCCCAGAACTAGGGCAGAATTAAATTTATTTTCCACTCAGATGGTCGAGTAAATGGAGCGTCTGCTGCTGAATTGGTAGATTCCGGGGTTCGATTCAGAGTCCGGTTAAATCAATGACTTAAAAATTGGTATTCACAGCTTTCTTGCTTGATGTGTAGCATTAAAGGGATCGCTTGTTGGGCCGTCGGTAAAGGTACTACACGCGCTTGTGCCGTTAGGAAAGGCACTAACCATGTAAGTGTGGTAGACACATGGCCGGCAACTCCTAAGCGAGCTCGTATAGCGCATTGATCGCTTTCTCGTTATAGGAGAATAAAAAGACGATTAAAATAAATAAAATTTTAATCCGCTCACAAAGTGTTAATGAATTTGAATATAATTTTTTCAAAATTAATGAATTTCAATGAGATCGAAAAATGATTGGATCCAACTCTGCACCGGCCTCCTTTAACGCGCACTCTTACGTGCAGTATATTTGTTATGACATCATTACGCAGTTTATGAAGCTATTTAAAAAGAAACGATAGCGAAGAATTTTAAAATTGAAATACAGAATCTGAGCGCAAAAAAATCCCATTCACCTTAATTCGCAAAACAAACTTTCGTTCTTGAATTGATGCAACTTTGAGTCCCTTAAAGCAATTCGGGGTCCTATTGGGCAGCGTGAACCCCCTAATTGGGAAGAGGCTGCTACGGCTCTGTCTATAACAAAAAGCAAGAACGAGTTCGCTGATTATCCCCACACTCCAAGAACGGGTTCGCCGAAACCCGCTGAATCCCATCACTGGCTGCATCTCTTGTTGAAAGTGCGCACACCTCATGTTGAGACCCAATGTTATAAGCCTACCGTAGGCCCAGGGCCAGTAGAACCGCCCCCCGGCCGGAGAGGCCCAGGCCTGGTCAGGAGCCCCGCCCTGAATACCGCGGCTTTTATTTTTACTTTGAAATGATTTAAATAGTGTTATGACGCAACATTAATTTGTTGTGTGCGTGTGTGCAGAAAGGTGCTGACGGAAGGGTTGAAGAATGTTGGTTTTCAATTGCGCCGCTCTAGGCTACTGAAATGTAGGCTACTGTAAGCAAAATCGCTTGTACTGTATGTAAACGATTTTTTTTTTGATCTGTTGAATGAACGAAAGCATAATTTTCTTCAGTCAAAAATACACATTTTATGAAATACAAATTATAGCAACAATATTAACTTCCTATTTCATGCACTTTGCTTCGAATGAGGTCGTACATGGTAGGTGTTTAGAAGATTGTAGGTTTACCATGGTTTTTGCACAAAAGTTTTAGGGATGTACGACTCCACAAGCAAAGTGGATTAAAATTAGTTTGTCAAACGGATCGCTAAAAGTTTAAATTCATGACACAGGCCTATTATAACTGTAAGGCCTACTTTAAACTTCCGTTGTTCTTGTAAGTAGGCCTACCGGTTATTGCCAAATAGATTGATGATTTTCTTGGATACTTTTCCCCTGTTTTTTCCCATGTCATGTCACACTGTGCTAGGTCGTTTGTCATTAATTTTAATTTATTATTGTTACGCTTAATAGCGTAGAAAAAACAGCCTGTAGTTCAAATGTTAGAACGATTTTAGGTACCGGTAAAACATTTGCCGGTAGTCCGGTAAACGCTTGCTCTGTGTAACCAAAAAGTGTTATTAAGAATTAGAATTTAATAAAAATGAGTACCGTTATTCTTTACGCACCAGTTACATGCAGATTTTCCATATCGTCCTTATTTCAACGACTTGTTCTTATTTTGAGAGTATACATGACATCTTGGAAAATATGATTGTCCTTATTTTTGGCTTGCGTCCTTATTTTGTCTTATGTGGACTTCATAAATCAATCTTTGTGTTATTTGTCTTGCCTTATTTTTGTCTTACCGTCAAAGCTTCGTTGTGACACCATAAAAGCAACGCAATCTTATTTGGAACACGAAGAAGCAAGGCATAGATAGGCATGAATAGAGATGTAAATGTTTTTTTGCCTTTGTTTTTTAAAAAAAAAACGTGTTTTTTTTCAAAAAAACATGGCCTCAAACAAAACCGTTTTGCTTACAAATTTTGTTGCAAGCGGGAATACTGATTGTATGTTGCTATTTCCTGGCTTTTGGCAGTAATCCAATCTCCAATGGTTCTTATATCTTCGAAATCTAAGTGCTTATTGAAGCAGTTTTAAGGATTCCGCGGTGGCCGGTAAGTCATGCTCAGTGGCGTACATTTGTGAAAATTATTGGGGGTGATGAATCATTGCACCATCAACTAAAACCCCAAAATCGTGTCAACTTTTGGGAGGCTCTGCCCCCCAGACTCCCCTCTTCTGTTCTTTTTTGCACGTTATCTCGTTTCAAAAGTTTTGAGACTATCAACATAAACTTCTTTAACTATTATAGACTTGAACAATATTTACAAAATAACATGCCGGTACAGAAAATAAGCTGAACGTTTTCGGACAAATCGTCAATCCTTCATTACAGCATGGTAAGAAATAAAAAGTTAACGCACGGCAAACTAATCAGCGAAAAGCAAAACAGCAAGGGTACGAGTTGTGTCGTACCCTTGCGGTTTTGCTTTTCACTTGAATTAGTTTGCCCTGGGCGCGTTAGCTTTCCATTTTCGATGATGTTCTGATGAAAGACAGCAGCGTGGCCGAGTGGTTCCAAGCGTCGTTTTTACGACGGCCATGACCGCAAGGTTGACGGTTTAACTCCCACCCAAGCCTTGTTATTGCATTCTTGAACTGGATTGTTTTACGTGCAAAGCATCGAAGGGAAGGTTTTTATTATTAGTTGTAGCCTATGGGCTTACTTTTTATTTGCAGCTAGCATGCGGCCCACAAAGACTTTGTAAAACCAAATAGCTCGCGGCCCACGAAAAATTGCTAAAAGGTCCAGAGTTGGGCCGTGGCCCACAGGTTGCCGACCACTGCCTTATCGGATTAATCGGACCGGTGCAAGCCACTTGCACAATCTACCATTCGAGCATGGCGTGAAAAGTTTATGGAGACTGGTAGTGTCTCGCAGAGACAGGGAGCTGGCCGACCTCAAATATCAGAAGAAATTGAATCTGTGCGATTTGCATATACCAGAGGCCCTAGAAAGTCTAGTCGCAGGCTTACACCCAATTGCAGATCCCACGCTTCACTTTTCCCAAAGTTTTGCATAAAAATTTGCGACTTCATGCATATATAGTAAAGTGCAGTTACTGCAAGTCCTTAAGCCAGAAGATAAGCCACGACGAAAAGAATTTGCAGTGACGATGCTACACAGATTAGATTTAGATCCACGATTTTTGAAACGTGTTTGTTTCAGTGACGAGTCAACGTTTTACGTTTCTGGATTAATAAACAGACACAACTCAAGAATATGGGGCTCGCAGAATCCGCATGAAACCTACGAGCTTGAACGAGACTCCCTTAACTAATTGTGTGGTGTGGAATCATGCACGATAAAATTATTGGTCCGTTTTTCTTCACTGAGAAATCAATTACAGCTCAAATTTATCTTGACAGTTTGACAGAATACGTGTCACCACAGCTTGAACAGTATCAACCATTACTTATTTTCCAGCAGTACGGTGCGCCCCCTCATAGGGTCTTGCAGTTCGTCAATTTTTGAATGACACATTTCCAGAAAGATGGATTGGACGTGATGGTCCCATTCCATGGCCGCCACGTTTCCCTGATATCACACCATTGTATTTTTTCCTGTGGGGCTATGTAAAGGATATCGTTTACCGAACCAAAGTCAGATATGTTAGTGATTTGCAACAACGAATAATTGGAGCACTTGATACAGTTACTGTGGATATGTTAGCAGGAACATGGCTAGAAATTGAATATCGATTGGATATCCTACGTGCGACTGATGGTGCACATGCAGAAGTAAACTTAAAGCATTTCCCTTTACTATAAAACAAACCAATTGAAATTATCTTAAAAAGTAAGACTGTGGCGAATTTTTGAAATTGTAGCAATGATTTATGGACACCCTGTACAATCGCATGTGTGATAGTCTGTCATGTTAGTCGTGCGATTTGAAGCTGATTGCCTTATTTTATTTTAAAAACAAACTGTTTTTGGTTTTCTCAACTGCAAAGACAAAAAAAAACAAAAACGAAAAAAACAACGGAAAAAAGGAGCGAAAAAAAAAACGTTTTTTTTACATCTCTAGGCCTGACAACACTGAAAATACACCTGCTCCAACCGGTGGCGTATTCTCAGGGTGTTCAAGGTGTTCAGTGAACACCCTGACATTTCCAAAAAAATAATTTTTTTTAACTTTTGTAATCTTTTTTATTTGTTGTAATTTTTGTTATAAACTTTTTCGTTCAGAAAGTAAATTTTTAATACTTTTCCCTTTAAAATAATTTAATAGTTGCAATTTTTTGCGATTACCATAAAGAGTGATGTTTTTTAAGGTAACGTCGACCTTGGCGTTCAGTGTTCACCCAACCCTAGTGAATTCCTAGACCAGGGGTGGGCAACTTCTTTAGTCGGCGGGCCATATGTGGGAAGACGAAGTCCTTCCCGGGCCGTATTATTAAATGGATCGAGTTCAATATCTTCAACAACTACTATTGTCAGGGTTGCTCTGATTGGAAAGCAAAAAAAGGTTTACACATCCTCAGATGTCCTGTTTTTCTACGAAAACGAGCAAAAAAGGTCTACACGTCTTCAGATGTCCTGTTTTGTGCCGAAAATATCGGTGAAGCAGTGCCGTAGCGAAAAATTTAAAAAGAGGGGCCATAATTTCCACATTTTTTTAATCTTTTTATTCGGCTTAACTACTTTAAAGCTGATTGAGAAACAAGAAAGGCTCTAGGGGGGTCCGGTGGCATACTCTCCCGGAAAAATCTGAAACATTTTCATGCTGTAATCGCTGTTTTAGTGCTTTTTAAATAATTCTCACGCAAATTTTGTTGTAATTTTTTGACCCTTATTCTGAGCGCTTCACCAAATATGATGCATTTTGTTCACACATTTTCGATTATGCCTGCTTAAGTCGTGATACTTATCGCTGTCGAAGAGGTTCGAAATTATGGAAAACTGTATACATCAAAAGCATTTTTGAAAATGACTGATGGGAGGATGCATACTCCTCATCCTACTCCCTGGATCCGCCCCGGGCCATAAGCTACAGAAACCATCAAAAGAGTCTGGCATTTTCACTCCCCTGGCCTATAACATAGGACTGTAGGACCTAACCTAGTCAGCTTTTATATCATTTTTGCAGGCAACCAGAGTACTGGTACAATTGATTGATTGGTCTCTTCATTTTTATTCTCTGGTTCTAAGGCTATTAGCCTAGATCAGTAGATATGAATAAGATCATGCAAATAAGCAAATTGGAAACCTTGCCTCTTGGTGTGGCAAATGACAATAGTAGGCACTAGGCTAGTATGATTCAAGAGACTTGGAGCTATAAATTCTTCACTTGTGGCAAACAATATTTTTATGTAAGCAATCACAATTGATAATTATTCTTTTTTCTTTTAAGGCATTGGCTATTTTGCAGCATGTGGCAAGATAGGCCTAAACGTCATTTCGCCCATAACGCCACATAGGCTTATGATCAGACGATGAAACAAAATTGTAAAAACTTTCTGAATCCAAACCCTGAATCTCAAATGCGAACCCCAAACCCAAATAGGCTAAAAGAAATTGGAAGTGGCTATTTTTACGGGTTGTAACATTTGTCTTTTTGGTTTATTTTATTACTTCGTCACGCTCTCGTAAAATTGGAAGAGCACAAGGGTTAATAAATGAAACCAAGAGCTTATTGTACGGGCCTGTAGAAAAAGTCACTGCCAAAAAAATTACTTGCAGAAAATCAAAAAAAGGAATAAACTTTATATACGGTAGGCTGTTAAAATAACAACTGAATCCATAAGCTTCCTCAATGGCCTTAGCTATATCTTCAGCAACATCTTCTTCGTTCTCAAGCTCAGGGTTTTCCATGACAGTGACATTTTGAATTTTGTATAGTTTTAGTTTAGAATTGCTATTGTCAAAGTAGTTGATTTTGGCATGGTTAAATGTTTTGTTTAAGGCAGTGCCTAGATCCATGGACCGTAAATTGTTTCCTAAACGCTTTATCCATGGACTACCTTGTTTGTTTCTATATATGACGTTGCTGTCACGCCTGACCGGTTTCCCGCTGCTGCACCTGACTGCTTGTTTGTTTCTATTAAAGGTTGCCATGGATCTAGACACTTCCTTTGTTTAATGTTATTTGCCACAGTGGCGGGTAAATTTTCTACAGCATTATTTATGCAACCCAAGATTTAAAACCTGATAGAAAAATTGAAATGTATCGCAATATTCACAAACACATATGTAAACAGTGGTGGGATTGATTTTTTTTTTTCAGGCGGTTCCATAACCAAAATTATATTTTCAGCTGGTTCTGTTTCAACAAATGGTACAAGTATAAACAGTAATGCTGGCCGGTTCGCTGATCTAGAAAAATTTTGTGAAACAGTTCTACAGAACCAGTTGAATCCCACCACTGTATGTAAGTCTGAGTTGCAACGATGCTTAGTCTTGCTTTTTATCATTTTCAAATTTTTTTGTATCTGCTTGTTACAAAGTTTATCGCTATTTTGCTTCTCTTGTATATACCATTTTTAATGTTTTTATCTTACCGCATTTTTTGTTGCATTGACGCTTTTGAGGGTGTGGAATAACTGTATAAGGCGCTGCTACTATTAACTTGATTTGTTATTAATTGCAGAATACTATTTCAATAAAGTATTTTACATGTGTGTATTCCTAATTCGGAAAATGAAAATTTTAATTTTTTCATTGTTGGAAAATGCTTTTTTGAATCGTTCATGTGATGAAAAACAAGAAATTGCCAAAAGAGGAAAGTGCTATGAAACACCTTGCTAATGTTTGCACACAGTGGAACAAAAGCAGTTACACACAAATTTTCTTGCTCTTAAGTTTGATGAGATACTTTGGCCCACAGATTTTGTTCTATGCGATTTGGAATAAAGGTTTCTGGGATAATGCTCATTTGACTGACGGTATGCAAAGGCAGAGGAAGTCCAAGAAGCATATATATTTATGCATTTCATATGGTGGAAGTGTTCTGTGAGAGTGAATGCAATAATGCAGCTTGAGATAATCAAACATTGGAAAGAGATTTGTAGTTGCAATGAGAATGTCGTCGTCGTGTGGTTGGGCATCCTCTTCCGACGGTTTAGACAGAGTTTTCTCTATAAGAGTTGTCCGACTCTTTCTCATTTTTGTTTCTTTATTATAATGGTTACGCTTCAATACTAATAGATCAATTGTCTCACAGAAACGTCGCAGTGCATAAGATACAATAGCAGCAGCAGCATAAGAATGCAGCAATCCGGCAACTCTGAAAGTCTGAATCCAGTCTTGTAGCTTGCAGCAGCATTATTTTTTTTATTTGCTTTGAAATCATAACATGAAATGCACGAATTTGTTTTTAAAAACTTAGCGCCAACAACTAGCAATGCTCTGCTACTGCGCCAAAGAAAAGCAAACTTATAGCCTACCCTGATATTTCGCCACTACTTTTCTTAGCATATTTAGCAAAAAATGCTTAACGCAGGTAGGCTAATACGCAGTGGTGTAAAAGAAAGTAACAGTAGACTTTTACACGAGCAGCTTTTTCGATAACGAATAAGCCTAGCATTTTCGATAACCGAGTATTTTCAGCATAAAGTAACGCTACCCGAGCAGTTTTTTCTGCACAAAGTAGGTTAGTTTCAAATTTTGAGCCTTAATGTCGATTTTTTTAGTTAAAAGAAAAAAAATTGCGCTGGATAATTTGAGATCTTTGGAAGCTTGCACAGCACACATTATTAATATTTGACGAGCGCGTCACAAAAAATTTCTGGTATACAACAGCTTTTTTCAAAGCTATCGAGAGTATTTATGATAGAGGTTTTTCCGAATGCGAAAACCAGGGAGTCGAACCGAAGTTTTATCAACCGGTTTTACGCTAATTTGGTCGAACCTGAACCGTATTTTTCAAAATTTCAAAGAGCGAACTGGAACTGAACCGAATAATTTGAGTACTTGCGAACCTTACTCGAACCGATTAAAAAAGCGGCTCGCTCCGTGAGGTCACACGCGTCACTTTGATCGGCGTAACCGACTGACACTTTGAAGGTGGCTTATATTTAAAGAAATACAGTACTTGCACAGCACTACAAGCTGTGCACTGGCCCGTCAATGTGAAGATATGTTTCTTTATCAAAGATTAGGCCGCCGGCGTCGGAGCATAGTAGCAATTTAATTTTCTCGAAACTGGCTTTACTACTAGTATTTTATGCATTATAGTGGCCTGTCAATGCGAAGAAAAATTGCTTTGTACGTTTCATTTTTTAAAATATGTTACTAGAATTATACCATTTTTAACTGCGAACCTGAACCGGAACTTTATAAATCGGTTTGAAATATTTTTTACTGGAGCGAACCCAAACCAGAGCGTTTCAATTTATCTGAACCTTAAGCAGAACTGAACCGAAATTTGAAACCGCTGTTGAACCCAAACCGATTCTGAACCGTACAAATTAAACGGTTCGACTCCCTGGCGAAAACAGCTTTTTCAAAGCTATTCTGATGTTCCGTACTGATAACCTATTGTTCAAAATACTTGGCTAATTTTTCATTTGCACTGGCAGTGATGGGCACGATAGGCTAAAATTTTCTGTACTTAAGCAATAACGATAACCGATAATTTCAAAAAATACCTGGGCGATACCGATTATAATCGGTAAATTTCAATTTCTTGAAGTGATATCGATAATCGATATCATGTGTTTGACGAAGCTTTTTTGGAGTCAAATTGCAAAAATATTTTTCTAGATTTTTAAGAAAAGAAAGCAGTTCACGAACTCTGTCGTGGCAACAAAACAAAGAGACATTTTTTTAAATCGCAACAAGACTTTATGAACACTGCGTATTTTTCCACAGCACCACCTCACTAACTTTGAACATTGTGTGCATGAAGAATCGTTTATCTTGATAATTCATCGGCAATAACAAAATGTACTACAAAAGCGATATCGGTAATCAACAAATCAAAACTATATCACCGATAAATGCTCATCTCTGTGCACTGGTGGTTAAGCGAGTCTACTATTAAGATTTCAACATTCGTTTCATATGATTAAACATTCGTTCGTTTTCCGATTACAGCAACAATTTTTAAGAGACATTTGCAATTACTTTAAATCGCTTAATCATGTAGCGGTCGGAAGGTTACCACTTTATTGACAAAAGATCCCCGTGGGGACGTTTGAGTGACATTTTTTAACTGCAAATAAATTTACCGTGAGCATTTCGAATTTTTTCGTTTTGGTACAGAAGAGTTTCATCACAAAATAAAATGCAAAAAAATCAAGCCGTCATTGTACTCGCGGTATTCCGCCAAAGCGTGTAACAAGTAGCGGGACCCGTTTCCGCCGCTGATCGCCCAGGCAACTCAGCTTCAAAGTTCGAAGAAAACAGCGCGGTGACGAGTCCCTGGCGATACTTTGTCCGATTTGACCGGCCCAGGGCGCGAACCCCAGACCTCCCGCATCGATAGCGATGTCGTTACAACTAAGTCCAACAAACTAAAAAGCATTTGGCCTAATATATCGTCCAACCAGTTGGACAAAAAATTGAATTCAGTAAAACTTGTGCGATAGGTCCTCTACTTTCCCTGCTTTCAATAAGATTCATAAGCTTTAATGGTTATTTTTACAGCTAAGGTCTGATAAAAAATCAAAAACCAATTAATGTAAAATATTTTGCATTCAGAAAAATATCGAATTTAATTTGGATCAAATTCCTGAAAATATTACTCCAAAAGTTTTAATGATAGAAATCAATTTCGATTTGAAATGACATTTAGACTGGAACTCTAGTCTATCACTAAATGCAGTTTGTGTCCAACAAAGGGTGTCTTAGTAACCCATGCTAATGTACAGCTATACAGACTACCTAATCACTAAACCTATCCTTCACGTTATTTAAATCAGTTTTTGCTAACTAGGCTACATATTACTAAAAATCCTCTTGCAAATGTCTGTAAAACTATCCTTCACGTAATTGAAATCAAATTTAGCTAATTCGTTAGCGTAACTCCGGCGTTTGAAGGCTTTAGTCACTTTTCACAATGCAAGCTGATTGTAGTCTGCTGAAATCGATCTATAAGTACTCATGCGTAAAAACGAAATCACGTGATAGAGTCGGACAACTCTAGTAAAGAAAACTCTGGTTTAGATGTTGACGGCGTTGATTTTAAGCCAGCGTCGGAGGTCATCATCCAGGACCAACAGACCTTGTATTCCTTTTGGTGCGCGATGTAGGGGGCATGTAGAAATGATGTGGTCTGCAGTTTGCTCAGAGGCACCACACTCACAATTCGGTGAAGAAGCAACACCCCATTTGTACATGGATGAATGGAATCGCCCTACGCTAGTCCGCAGACGATTCAGTTTTACCTAAGATGTTTTGGGCAAACCCATTCCGAGAGGCTTAGGACTGGCCCTGGGAATAAAAGCATGAAGCCTTGATGTACTTTTCAAGTACTCCATGTTCCATACATAATCCATCCATTGCGCTGCACGAATGTCTGATTCGGTCAGACGATCCAATGAGAATGTAATGAGCAAATATGGAAGTTTTTAGAACTTTAATCCATGCAACTTGTTTCTTAAGCCGTACAAGAGTTGCCTTTTAAAGGACATGATAAATCACCATCATCCTTCTATCGAATTAATTACATTAAGCTTCTTGAATACCGGTTCACAAAAAAATATGATACAGTTTTAAATGCTGATCTTCAAGCAGCTACAACATTCATAAAAACTTCTATCAGCTTAAATAGTTCAATTTACAGATCTTATGCTGGATGCAGTTGCAAAAGAAATTCAAGAATCTGAACTTGTGGCCAGGGCCGGTGCTAGGAACTGCGGGGCCCAATTAGAAATCTAATCGCGAGGCCCCTCTTTTCATAATAAAATGTATAGACGTTTGTGTCTCATGAAAAAAACATGTAAATGAACCAAAAAAATAGACATTTAATACCTGCTAAAAAAACAAATCTAAGAGCCGGCGCCAGAGCAGTCGTCTTAGGGGGGCCAAGCCTTTATCAAGAAGGGTCAAACATTTAATAAATTCTGTAAACTACAAAAAAGCTTTCACGCCACAATCTTCTTTATCAACGAGAACTTTGCAGCGAGCTGACATTGATTTGAACTTTACGATGCCGTTTCTGTGCAAGTGTTATATATCACAGTTATGTCATGTTGTTTTACGAGTTCGAAGACAAAAGAAAAGCAGTGGAACACGCTTATAGTTGCTTGTTGTGTTGTTAACAAACGCAATTTCCATATTTGATATTCTTAATTCGAACGAAGTGCAAAACAGTTCCGGCGAAGCTGTTTCAACAATACATAAAATGTTTAAAATTATGCTTAAAAGCCGCTGTCTTCAAAAAAGTAAGATTGTCGATTGGAGGTTAAGGTGGGGGGCAAGCTTGCTGTATGTGGGGACCAGGCCATTCTTTTGTGCCGACTCTGCTTTTATTGATTACTGTACTTTAAACATCAAGAAAGCCGGCCAATTGGTTAAATAATTTTAAATTTCAGACAAGCATTATTTTATGGTAATATCTTGAAAATTATGCCACAACGCAATATGTTGCGAATACATTTTTCTGAATTTGGAACTCCTTCAAATAAGCCTGAATATGTTAACAAACAATAAACAAAAACTACCGGAAAGATTTTTCAAAATGCATTAAAATTGTACTTAGTGTACGAAAATTTTAATAAATTTCCGAGAACGCATGGCCCTGGATTTCCTAAAGATAGTTTTGTCCATAAATTGCTTCAAATGAACTCGACCTGATGTTGCCACTGTGCTATTGACTTTGTTACCATAAATCTTGAAGGTTTCTCACGGCTTTTGCTTTTATTAAACAAAATATATTTTACAATTTAAATCAAGTGTCAATTGCTTTGGTTGAGAGCGTGCATCCTTAAACAGACACTAAAAAGCTGCAACTGAATTTAACATGAAACCCCCCTAAAACTACCTCCAGGCGTTTACTTGTGAACACCAAACCCACGTGACCAAACAACTGCTTGGCTTTTTTCTTTACCAAAGCTTGGTTTTAGAGCCGGATTTAGAGAATGAGAGGCCTTAGGCTTAGGTTGTGTTGATATCAGGTAGGCCGCTAGTGATCATACATCGCTGATCAGACTTATCTGTAAAGTGGCCATGGTTGATCTCGAAAACAAAAAGGTCGCTCCGTAATCGCGTCGAGCCCTTTTGCTTGTGACGAGGTCCCTCGTTTCTCCGAGGCCTTAGGCGTAAATCAGCCTGATTTGCCTAATGGTAAATCCGACCCGGCTTGGTTTGACCAGCTACCGAGTTGCCGATTTTTTCTATTTAGCCTAACCCTGATTTAAAAGAAAATACAAATGATTCATAGATATTATGCACCGGTTCAACTTTTGGCACTTTCACCTATTTTGTATCTCACAGTACAGCAAGGGACTTCCACTAGCGCGGGGCCCCTTAAGGTGCGGGGCCCAATTTGGTCCAATCGGTCAAATCGCCCTAAAATCGGCCCTGCTTGTGGCTATCATTTAAGATGAGACTCAATCGCAGTTGCATAGAAGATATAAGATGAGACACTAAATATTACTACAAAATCTCAGCTTTCCTCAGTTTTCAGTCTCGCGATAAAGTCACGAAGTCACTGCAGACTACAAGCCTGCCGTATTACGGCGAAGCCTGGTGACCACGCCTAGCGAATTATCTCTGTAAGAATTTTCTTTTATGCAAGGTCTAGACGTGATGTTGACCCGAATTACTGCCTTTGTTGACTTTGCTCAGCAGCTTTTTTACAATTAAAGTTATCAGTAGTTGATGAATGTCTGTTAACTGAAAGCACAAATAAAGCTTTGATTGATTGATGATCAAATCGCTTTTCTAACTCTGGTCATAAGAGTCATGGTCAAACCTAGCGGGTTTAATGCTCCAGAGACTACTGACGCTGTATATTCACTCGGACATCTCATCGGTAATTTTGAAATAAATCCAGGGCTATTGAATTTTAAACATCAAGTTGATATACTTAGGTGTTGTGCATTGTTTGATATTGTACTACTCCCAACCATTGAATGACGAGCTTTTGGTTTATTTTTTAAAAAAGGATGCCTTAGTACAAACCGATTTGTGTTTACTGTTTAATACAGGGTGGGGCAAAAAAACCTCCCACATTTCACTTTTCGAAAAAATAGACAAGAAAAGCTAGACAAAAAAACCAAATTCAAAATTTTTATTCTGTAAAACAAAATGGCATTTCATTAATAAATGAATCTACTTTAAACTAGGCGAATAACTGCAACAGCATTGCCATAGTAAAAATTTAAAATGTGGGAGGTTTTTTTGCCCCACCCTGTATATGCTTGCTTTCACCCATATTAATGGCACAAAAATCAAATGTGGTACACTAGCTGCCCCACAATATGCAGTTGTATCCCCATAATTATTATGAATCTTCATTAGTGATAGGCAATGGGGCAGCCAGCATTGCAGCGACAAACGGGGTGTTTTTTGACAAACGCATTGATAGGTATTTTTAAAGAGTGAACACCCAGTCAAAAAGGTCACCGTAAGCCACTGGCTCCAACTACCTCTGAACCTAAATTCTTCAGCTTAATAACTAAACCAGCTCCGCTAACAAAAACCCAACCTTAATTTGTTCAACGTTTTCACACACACAATCTCATGCTGTGTAATAGCGGCACCTGTCATTCAGCTAACAAACGTATTGTACCGTTATTACGTAACTATGATTGTACCATTGTAACTGCATTGTCGCTGCAAAGTCGGAAAATGCTTCTGCAGCTCCAATATTGCAATACAGCCAAAAGAAGTGCATTCTGACCAAAGCTTCCTTCTACGCTTTGAAAATTCATGGCATTACTAAGAAAGCCACTAAGCATAACATTTAATATTTAAAAAAAAAATGATTTGGTTTAACATTGATTTTGCTATTGCTCTAAAGTGACAAAAAAATTGTCAATCGAATAGAAAACTAAGAATCAAGTATTAACTTGCTTTGAAATGGCAACATGAAAGCGCGGGAGTTGGAACCAGATGTGTACGGAGTCGCCTTTTTTGGACTCCTGCTCCTGTTTTGACCAACCAGACTCCTGATCCTGCTCCTGGTCAATGTCAACTTTTTATACTCCTGCTCCTGTTCGACTCCTGTTTCTACGCAAAAGTGTCTGTTTAGGAAGGGAAATGGACAAATAGTTCAGAAGACTATTTTACCGCAGCGCTGCAACTGCTCAGTGGTTTGTAACATTTCTAAGTACTTGGGAAGAAGCAGAAAAAGATCAATTGCTGATGCTCATGCCCTTCTGAAAGTCAGGCACTTCAGAGATACTCCAGTTGTATTTTCATATAAACACACTGCTGAATATCAAGACTTAAATTTTCATTTTGGACATGTGAAACTGTTCAAATGAATTCAATTCAACTTTGATGCGTACCAATAGCTACATGAAAGTTGAAAAGCAATTTAAAATTGTAATGTACCGGTAGTTATTTTGAAAGAACTAAATACTGCAGTTCAAAACGAAACAGCCTTTGTACACTGATCCTAAGCTCTGTCTGTAGAAGTGCCCACTGCCTAACTGTAATATATAACTAACAAGCTCAACTTCTAGCACTGCAGAAGTGGGATTACAAACATTTTAAATGCAAACTTTAGTAATTAAATTAAATAATTTAAATTAAAAACTCACCGCTACTTTAAACATTCAACAGGTAGATAACAAGTAAAGCAAATTTAAAGATCTATGCAAAAGAAATTAACTAAGTGAGCACTTAGTACTGCAAATCTGAATGAGCCACTGATTTCAGGACCAATGCCTTATATACAGTGGTGTAAAAAGTATTTTGAAACTGTACTTAAGTAAGAGTATTGTTACTGACGGCAAAACTACTCGAAGTAAAGTAGAAAGTATTGACTAAAAAAAGCACTTAAGTAAAAGTAGTCATTTAAAAACTACTCAAGTAAAAGTACTCGTATAGCGTTTTCAAACGTTAAAGCACGGACTTCTAAATAGTAGCGTCTGGACAGAAAACCGAATTTTGCGCCCGTACAGATTGAGGCCAACATTTCGAATCAATAGCACGAAAGTAAGGAAGTCCTTACACACTTATTCTGTTGTAATAGATGAATTACTTTTGCAAGGTTGTTATTAAAAAACTATATATTTAACAATTAGTAAAATATTATTCATAACGACTGTCTAAACTGAAATTTCAAGCCGTAACATGTCTTAATTGTGAATGTTTAATTCCGGTAGTACTATTCACAAAACAGGTATCAAATTCGTCACAAATACACCATTTCGCACATGCATAAGTTTGGTTATTAGTTACTACATCATACAACACAGAGGTGACGAACATGCGGCCCGCTAAAGAATTTCATGCGGCCCGCGAAGCATTTAGGTGAGACCCGTAGTCGTGGAATTTTCAATAAAAAGTATTTTAAACATTAGTGTTTTTTGTGTGAAAACCGTAAAAATCCGTTGGCGGCTGGGGGCTCCGCCCCCAGACCCCCTTGACCTCCGGCAGCTGGGGGCTACCAAGTACCGACCTCTCCCTTTAAAAAGTGCTGATGCTCACACTTCTGACTGACCTAAAGAATAAGGAAACAGTTGGCTTAATGGCTTTAGGGGCCCTAGCAAGCATTCCAAAAACTTACTACGGGGGCCTTGCAAGTGTTTTTTGGGGGGCCTAAAGTTGGGCTGCTACGGCACTGGACGAAAAAGTTGTGCGGCCCGTTTACTTAGAGGTAACTGACAAAGTGGCCCGTGATAGCATATAAGTTCGTCACCCCTGATATAACACTTACTGCGTGACAAATCAATGCTATCTAAATGGACAATATAAAAAGAAACCTTGAACATTTAGTGTAATTACAGCGAAAAAAAAGGTAATTCAGGAAATTAATACAAACACATCTTGTAGCTGATCACTGTTATTTAGAAAAAAGGAAAATTAAAGTTATTGTTAACACTAGGAAATCAGGAGTTGTTACCAGATAATCTATGAATATGACTTTGAATATGAATAACAACAAAACGAATATGTGAAAATTTTGCAACACCACAACAAAAAACTTGCAAGAAATACTGCATTATCATATTGCAAAACAATTTGCGCCTTCGTCAATGGCAGCGGAAGTGTGCCGAAACATCCACCCAAGTATTTCTAGCTGTTTCTTTGCGAAATTTTCTGTAATAAAATTCCTAACACACTGCATATAATTGCAAAAATCAAAACTTCTTTTTACTCGCAGTATTACGCCGAAGCGTGTAACGAGTTGCGGGGCCCATCTCCGCGGCTTGGCGCCTGGGCTGTATAGCTCCAAAAGAACGTCGCATCGATAGCGAGCCGTTGGCGACGCTCTGCCGATTTGACCGACCCGGAATTTGAACCCCAGATCTCCCGCACCGATAACGTATGCGCTAAGCAAATGAGCTAAATGCACTACAGCGAAAATACTAATCGCAGATGAAATTCATATTATTTTATACATACATTATGCTTTCAGAATTGAATACTAGTAAAAATAACTTCTCACAGCAAAAAAGCCAATCATACAAATAAACATGAAAGGTTGGACAGAAAAAAAAAAAAAAAAAAATCAATAGCACTGCAAAACTATTCAATAATGGTTCAAGCATGTTTAATGTAGACTACGGCAAGTAATTAAACTCAACAGCATGAATAAATATATATGATATAACAGGGGTGGCCAACCAGTCAGATGCCAAGAGCCGCATTTCTTGTTGTTGTTTCAGCAAAGAGCCATGTCATACACGCAAGGGATAATGATCGCATCACCATACCTCTTATTGATAGACAATTAGACATGCTTTGCTTAGCTGGATTAGTAGTATACCGACCAGTTAGCTCAGTTTGTGACGAATCGCTATCGGTGCGGACGGTCTGGGATTCGTTGCCTGGGCGATCTGGGTCAAAGTGGACAAAGTGTCGGCACCGCTGCGATGTTTCGTCAAATTCGAGGCTGTGTTGCCCAAAGTCCTTTAAGTTATTCGGACTTTAATGTTGCCCAGACGCAAAGCTGCGGAGATAATAACTCAAATGGTTGAGTGGTAAGAGCGTCTGCCTCTGGAGATACAGACTCGGGTTTGATTCTGAGTCGAGTCAAATCAATGACTTTAAAATTGGTATTCACAGCTTTCCTGCTTGACGCTCAGCATTAAAGGGACAGTGTGAAGAACAAGCCGGCAAGTTTACTTGTTGTGCCGTTGGGAAAAGCAATTAGTGGGATTCCCCCATCTTGGTATGGTAGACAGATGGCTGGCAACTCCCAAGCGATCTCGTTATAGCTGTTTTATCGCTTTCTCGTGATAGGAGGATAAACGTGCCACTAAATACAAATAGATGGCCCCCGACACTCGTTAACGCCTCGTCGTAATTCTCTAACAAAGCGATTATTACGTGATAATGCAACTTATGCGTTGGCAAACGCTACATGATTACAGAACGAGGCTGCTGATAAAAGAAACACAGTATGTGAAAAAGAGCCGCATGCGGCTCGCGAGCCGCGGGTTGGCCACCCCTGTGATATAAGTTAAACTTGTTATGGTTATTGTAAAGTATTGATTTGGCCCGTGAGTTTTCTAATTTTTCTACTTGCGTTGTAGCTCTCATTTTCAGTGAGATCTCGGACTAAATTCTTGCACATGCAGTTAAAAAAACGCAATGCAAGTCCTTCAATCAACGTATGGCCATTTTTGCACATCGAAGAAACCCTCCAAGGTGAGATTAAATATGGATGGAATAGCACCATCTTTTAATCTTCTATTCACTAATTTTACATTTTGTCGTCGTCTTTTACGTCTTAATAATTGGTCAGAAGAATCTTCTTTAAAATCTGCTGCCTCAAAATGTAATGAGCAGAGCCGAGAATATTCAGTAGGAACAAAATCCTTTCGTGCAATGTTTTTCAGCCATACAGTTAAGAGATTTTCATCTTTTAATGGAAAAGAATGATAAGTAATATTGGAGTCTTTGTTTTCACCAGATCTACAGTTTAAACCAGCACATTTATTAACCATTTCTTGAGACCAAATTTACAACCAAACTTTTAAAGTCATAGACTAATCCTCTGCAAGATAATATTACATTGTACATATATTTCATTCCACTAAATTTGGTGTTGGGTTTCAATGTACATCATTACTCCTGCAATATTTTTATACTATCGGTATTGTGTTTAATACATATACCTAGTTAATTTAATACTGACACAGGCTAAGAGGCTACTCAGGCTACACAGATGAGAAAGAATACCATAACCGGAAAACCCCACCATTCAGGATTTATCACTTATGTGCTTGGTACTATTAGGCTGTAGACAGGTCGCCATATTCATTGGTCGTCAACCTTGTCATACAGCATATACAGTAATTGTAACTGTGTATATGACAGAGAACCCTACACATTCCCCCAACGCAGTGATGTTGCTGGACCTTGCTGACAGATCATGAAGATCTTTCATTTTACTTTTAGTTCCTTCATCTGTCTTATTTGTTTATTCATTAGTTGACTAAACTAGCTCTCTACCAACGCACTGATATTCCGTACTATGCTGTTAAAGGTAGAAACTAAAATCACTTACCCGCACCAGCAGCTTAGTTTAGACCAGGGTGGTCCAAACCCGGGCCCGCGGGCCACTTGTGGCCCGCGGCAGCATTTTCTATGGCCCTTGGAAAGTTCTGCCAAAAATTCTGGAGAAACTGCGAGAAAGTCCCAGTGAAAAATGATAACATCTAAGCCACAGACTTACAACGTACAATTAATCACATTTACTATTGGTAAGAAATGCTTTGAACTTATTTTGACTCAACGGCGTCGTTGAGTCAAAATAAGTCAACGCCAGCAAACGTGAAGCAGTTTAAATCAAAACTACCGGTACTCGAAAAACAATTTATGACGTTACAATAACAATTGTAAAGTCATATTTCCAGTTTTAAGAGAGTTTGCTTTGAGAATGTTATCGATGTTTGGGAGCACCTACATCTGCGAAAGTACTTTTTCGATAATGAAGTGACTGAAGTCTAATGCAAGGAACAGGTTGGCAGATGAAACATTGGATGCCCGCTTGCGACTGGCAACCACTGAAGTTGATGTTGACATAGAACGATTAACCAAGGATGCGTGAACAATAAACATCAAATGACTTTAAATTGTTTGGCTGTTGTTTAAAGTTGTTCTAAAACTATTAAATAGAATAGATTCTACAAACTTAGCATAGAATCTATGCTATAGCGTCTGTTTATTATTTGTTCGCACTGATGCAGCTGTATGTGGCCCGCGAATTGTGTGCAAAAAATAATCTGGCCCGCGACACTGTCAACCTTGGACCACCCTGGTTTAGACTATAAGTTTTCTACAATGAAGTGGGTTACTGGTAGGCTATAGTAGAAAGTACAGTACTGTACTGTATATAGATTTTACATCCTTTTTATATATTAACCTTACACACTGCATCTGATAACCCTACAACTTCCAGCATCACCACTTATAGCCCTGAGCTTATATCGGAACTGGCAGTACAGTACAGGAAGTGTACTATATGGAATCGATTATTACATTGTTTATAATCTTAAAATAATGACAAAAATATTCATGATCACAGTATAATCAACTCTTTAACTATGTAGCGGTTGCGGCACCTGTAGATAGACTAATCTGACTCCAGCACATATAGGTTTGCTACACAAAAGAGTTCTTTGTAAGGGAATAACATAAAATCCACACTAAAACGTAGGTCCAAACACATCACTTATCATCACTTTACACAATCTTATTCAAATAGAATTGTAAATTAAAACACAAAGATAGCGTTACAACATTCGAGCACTCTTTCATTAGACACAAGCATAATAGACCTTAATTCCGGTACCTAACTGGCCTTAACACAATAGAAACAGCTCTAACAGTTGGCCGTACACGCTTCACAACTAAGCCTTAACTAAACTAAACAGCTCTTGCATGATATAGTCAAAACTAAACACTCACTGCTAGTCACTATGAACAGAAATACACACAATATTATACTCCTGCACTTTTCACCATATTATTACTGAACATACTAAGCACATGGTTAGGTTACGCTAGACTGATCTCGCTTATCACGAAGTCGGGCGGACAAAATTATCCGTCTAGAAAGCACAATTACAAAGCAGGTGATCCTGATCCCTGCAACTGTATAACACCATCAGTTTCCACTCAACTCGCTGCAAGCTATGATATTTCATTTGACTGACCGTTTGCCAGCGAGCTTGGTCTGCTGCGTTGCTCTTACAAAATTAGGCCTCAACTTGTACGGCGGCTGTAACAAATTTTCCCACGTTTCCAGTCCAGATTCTACTATTAAGAAGTCCGTGGTTAAAGTGTCAACCACAGTAACCTCCTGGTTAAGTTCGCAACCGTTTAAGTTCGCATCCCTATGAAGCCAAATGGTCAAAAGAACGACGTTCGTTGTGAGTATACTCGTGGAGCTCTGCAGATTCCGATTGCTGCAGATTCCGATTGCTCGCGGTACGTAAGATCTTGTGGCCACAGACTGATCTAGTGACATAAGAGCAACATTGGTATCATTACTGAATACTTTGTCGAGTGACTCGAGTAGATCAGTTGTGTTGTGATGATTAATGAAACTGCTTTGCTTTCAAAGACCACTTTTGTGATTTGTTTTTGTCTTTTTGACCACCTGCTGTTGGGTTAAGTGGTAACAGTTCTTAAGGGGACAGTAGTTACAATTGAAACTCGAATTTCAGAGCAGTTGGAGCAATTAAGTTATTGCATTACCTTTTATAATGTTGCGCCTAATTTAGCTGCTCTTCATGCCCTAATTCAGAAGCGTATTTATGAGGAGAGCATCGCGCAATGGTCGCCCGTTTGACTTTCAGTAAAAAAGAACAAATGTTGCTAAGGCTACGTTCACGTGATGCTTCATTTCGCCCGCAACGAAAAAAATTCATATCATGACAGTTAACCACTCTATAGAAATCAAACGCATACTCAGTTGACTGTGAATATAATGCACTAATTTACAAAATACGCTACAATGCAAATTACAACAATAATGACTCAGCACCAAAGCCTCATCCTCGCGACGCGTGCACCATAAGGACGAAAGAGTCCCATAAGGACGAAACGCGTCGCGAGGATGAGGCTTCGGTGAGTCATTATTGTTGTAATTTGCATTGTAGTGTATTTTGTAAATTAGTGCATTATATTCACAGTCAACTGAGTATGCGTTTGATTTCTATAGAGTGGTTAACTGTCATTTTAATCACGGTGCTGATGCGTGCGTCTACCCAAATGTTAGCTGGATGCTTTCGTGCAGCTCACCACTGCCCTTCGTTTTTTAAAATTCATATCGTATAAGAGTTTTAATATTCATATCGTATATGAATTTTCATTTCTGTCCTGACTTATACTATAAGACTTATACTATAAGTCTACAGACTATGGAAGAGTTCACACGAACGAGCCGTAATGAAATCGCCTTTTTTCTAATTTTCATTTCTGTCTTCAGGACAGAAATGAAAATTCATTTTGGGGCTGTGATAAGCGTGTGAACGCTAGCGACTTGAAAGTAACCGAAAAGAAAGTTGGCTAGCCATATAAAGATTGCCAGTTTACGTTATGCTATTGTGTACGCTTATTTGTTAAGCATATTGTTCCACCACAAAGATGTTCTTTCCGGCTTCTTCCAAAATCTTCGTTTTACTTTCAATCTAGAAAAGCAATTGCGTTTACTTTATAAAATTGCTGCCATAGTCTCTTTAGATATGGAATGTGGAAGTGGTTATAAATAGGAGGGATAAAACTCATTAAAGTTATGTTTTTTTGGCAGCGCAAAAACTTATAAAACCGATAATCGCGAAAAAACTAGGCCTACGTACATACGAGGTCTATTTATAAAAAGTCAAGTAATTGTCATATATTCTTTTTTAGGTCATAAAATATGACCATTGATTTTTGTTATGAAATACAAATCATTAATTCTCGGTATCACCGTAGATGCAGTTCCTGAAGATTTTAAACTTGATAATTTTATGTTAAGAGAGGAAATGAGAATTTCAAGTTTTCGCGCCGACCTTCACGAAGCATTTGAAGCGACTGTTTTATTATTAGTTTAGCAAAAAAATTATTCAAAAATCATTCTTGAGATGAGCAGCCCAGATATTTCTCCAGTATTGTATGTCAAGTTGTTAACGTACCATCCTTCATCAGCATCACTCTGTAGAACGGTCATCTTCGATGTTAAAATCCATGATTCACGAAAACCGAAATTTTACCGATCCACACGTCGCACTTTATTTTAAAATCGTATTCAACTGTTAAATATCGTACCTGTAGTAAGATGCACATTTGAATTTTTTTTACTGTAACTGATTTTCAAGTGAATTTTTTGTTTTTTTTTAGTATGTTCTGGTTCTACATACATGTTTAGACTTTCCATTAGAGATGTTAATTACGGAAAATAGCACAAATTTGCTGTTCTAAAAATAAAGTCATATGTTTCAAAAAATAAAGTTACATTTTTCGATTTTATGGGTCATAAAAAAATTGCCATAGTTATAAATTAGCCTACAGTAACAAATTAGCGCATTTTTGGTATACTCTTTTCCAATAACTTTTCTGGTAAGAAAAACACAGGTAAGAGAATCCAATTAATTGCAATAGCTCAGACTAACATTTTATTTTGCTAGCGCAATTTTTGCAGTAAATTAGAGTGACAGTCGTGGCAGCCATGCCAGAATTCGTCCACGGTAACGCCACTTGCAGGGTACCAGCGCAGACAATTCTATTACCTTGAACGCGCTCAGTAAATACCGAAATGATGACATCATAGATTCAACCACAGTATTTATAGTTCAGTTGCTTTCGCGGCGAAATGAAAAACAGAAAAATTGCGACATAAACTTGTTCAAACCAGTCTTTTCACTTCGCCTTATTTTCATTGCGGGTCTCATGTGAACGTAGCCAAGTGACTGAAATATGCTGGACTCTTAATGGCTTTTGTAATGTATGCCCTCCAAGGGCGGATGAATCCCTCCTCCCACCACCAGCATCCCTTCGATAACAATAGCCTAAGCGTTACGCCTAAAGTACGCATAATGGAAAATATGCGAACAAAGATGCATCATATGTGGTGAACTAAACCATTGTTGCACATTAAAGTTGAACTTAGAGCCGCAACGAAAAAGAAGTTGAGAAGAAAATGTGGTAGAGTCATCCTGCTATTTCAACTAATAACGGTCACAAAGAAAGGAAACACATTTTTTTGTATTTTGCAAGAACATGAGACATGAGACACAAACACACAATCTAAGGTATTCAATGATAAATAGTACCATGCATGTTATAACTTATAACGTGCCGGTACCGGTAACTGTTATGTCGCTGTTTTTTGTTTCTTCATCATTAACTTTACAATCATCGTCCCACTAGAACTGAAACTAAGGACATCATCCACTATCTCAGACCAGCAATTTCAGCATAGTCCAATCCGCATACACAGCACAGGTAAATCGGGCAGCGGTCACGCAAAGAAAGTACATAACAAATGATAAAACAAAATGCAAAGAGTGGCACTGAAAGCACCATTTACACGCTATTACTTGGCAAGTGCAAAATGGTCACAAAACAGACTCAAAAATATTTTGCGCTTTTTACGGACTTTTCATTAGGTAACAAAATCTGGTTTCTGCTAACGAAGAGACCGCAAAAAAAATTTCCCTAAAAGTACAGATTTTGAAAGTTATGATTGGTACGCAACTCGTATCACTTAGAAAACAATAATAATGACGCATATAAATGGCAGTGGTATAATAGTCTGTCACTGCAATTGGTCGAGAAGCTCGGCACGCGCTGCCTCAAGATGCAAAAAATGCCACAACTTTGATTATCATTCAGCCGTTTAATTTACATGGAAAACTTATATGAAACAGCGCTATCCACTTTATGAACCGAGGTTGAAAACGAACGAAGTTTCACTTCTTCCGAGTTTTCGATCAAGCATGCGTTTGAATCTTCCCACTCTGGAGAAACTTTAACATTCTTGTCCGTATAAAAAAGCACATCGAATGAACCTACAATGATTAAAGCACAAGTATCAGTGAGGTTGTTTTCACATTATTGAACAGAATTCAACAGTAATTGAAGATGACTGCAAAGTGAGCTTGCGCTCTTCCGGTCAGCAGCCACCCGATATATAGGCCTATGTTAAATGCGATCAGCACCAGCCGTGAATCGAACCCGTCACGTAGGATCTAACACCGGCGCGGTACCGCTAGGCCATGTCTCTGACAAAGAACTCTAATAAGTAACGAAAAACAAAGTGAGCTTGAACCCTAGTGCTGAATGTCTAAACGTAGCACTAAAGCTCAGCAGTGAATTTGCCACTACTAGAGCTCAATAAACACAAACTAGATCATTTACGGGAAAAAACTACCCGAGAAATTAGGCCCACTCATGTGAAGTTCATTTTACAAATTACAAAACACTCTAGGGCTAGGCCTACATGAAATTTCATCTACTTGAAGATGAAGTACGAATAAATTAAAAATTTTTAATCGTACCATAGTCATTAATGAGGCCAAGTAAGCAATCGGTGGCTTTGCGATCAGAAATAAACATGGTCGAAATAAACCATCGTAGCTTTCACCAGCATGTTTTCCAGAGCAGTGCAGCAATTTCAGCTTTGCTACAGTCGCAAGAGCATAGCCCATTCTCATCAACTTTTCTTTTATTCTAAATCGAATTTTACCTCACAGTACTTTAATATTGGCACTGGCTAGTAATGCAAATGATTATATAAAAATTGAAGTGTTTCATGATGTCACCATTTTAGGGTTTCAAAAACCCTGGGATCTCAGTCGGTGGGGTTTTGGTTAAAAACTCCACACACAAAATTGTAGATCTTTGTGTCGTCATTAAGATGTGATGCGAGGCGATTGAAGTTTTTGAGGCCCGATTTTCGAACTTTTGGGCATGTTGTCAATCGATTTCCAAAATTTTGGTTGAAAATGGGTGGCGACAATGCATTGTGCTTCTCTATTTTGCAAGGTGAAGAAATGCTGTAAGCGCGTAATGCAATCAAGCGAAATGGATTGAGCACCCACAGCTGGTGGTAATGATGAACACGTTGTAATGTTTCCCACAGAATACAGAGCTACTCAGCGTGTTCGCTTACAGACACGTTTTTCCACGAGAGCCAGTGTGAAGCATGGTCGAAAAAATACTTCATGATCGTTTCAACAGTCTCTGCATCAATAACGCAGAATGCAACGAGTAGATTACGCTGAAACAATGCTAGGAACGGTCCTTGACTAGCTCCTGGTTTTCAATCTATCATGAAGAATGATGGCAGATAGACATTAGACACTGCAGAGAATCGTATCTTACACAATCAGTGTCTATCTGTCATCATTCTTCATGATATAGGAAACCGACACTTACGCGTCGTTTGACACTAATTTCGGCACTCTACGATAAGCGGTTTGCAAGATATGCCCAAAAGTTCGAAAATCGGGCCTCAAAAACTTCAATCGCCTCGCATCACATCTTTATGACGTCACAAAGATCTACAATTTTGTGTGTGGAGTTTTTAACCAAAACCCCACGGACTGAGATCCCAGGGTTTTTGAAATTCTAATATGGTGACGTTATGAAACACCCCAATAAACATAGCGTGCAGAATAGTATTATAGCAGGTTAAGATAAAAAACTACTTACAAGGCGTTTCCAAAAGCGGTAAAAATGTAACTGTAGATGTAATTTGTCGAATAACTGCTTGAATTTCGGACTTTATTGCATCTTTGTCTTTACTTCTGCAAAGTTACGTTGAATATTATATCGACAATATTGAGCAACGCTTTTTGGAACTTTAATTTGCTGTTGGCTAAAATGGAACGGGTAGATACGAAATGCAACTACGAGGAAATCAATACTTAGATGAAGACTAAGAGCGTACATTGACATCTTACTTTACGGAGATGAACTAACCAATCTTCTCCTCTAAAAAAAGTATGATGCATTGTTAAACGTCATGGAGCCACTGCAGTGAGCCGGAATAGTTCCTTAAAACTGTATTTCAGAAACTTTTGCTCTGCTGCTTTTCCATGGCAATAACAGTGGCCGAAGCAATAGGAGTGCCATTATATTCATAGACACATTATATTTGAAAAGCACCTAGGCGGAATTGGAAAAAACGCAGAATAACTTTAATATTTATTTGCATCGGACTAACTTCAATGCTTTGGCCAAGTTAGTAAGTGCTCCGAAAAATAAGGGACAGTGGTTCATACAAATATCAAATCATTGCTGCTCTATCTTATAATCACCAACACTGTATTATTCTGGCGCCGACGTGAAATCAGTAATTATCTGCGTGTAGGCAAGCAGGGGAAATGTGAGACCGAAGAGACACTGATATACCTTTAAACGCAGTGAGAATAAATATTCTGCTTTGCGGTTGAAGGATGCACCACGTGACTAGCTTCTTCTATGCAGAAAGGCAGTGCAGTGAAGGTTGCTTTAAAAAGTTGAGAAGAAAAATGCCATTTTAACCTACTTACGTACAATTTTTTAGCTACATTTCAAAATAGATTTTATAAGATTAGTTAAACTTTGGGTTGTGGCAATTTCACATCTGAAAACTTACATCAAGAGTGGTAAATTTTGATTTTACATAATTTCAAACTTAAATCAAAGATATTGAACTTTTTCAAATAATGGAGGCACATGGACCAGCACTGTTCTCTCTTAAGCTTTTAGCTAAGGCGAATTTGCCCAAACATGAAAATCACTAAAAATTTGCCCAAACATTTAAAGGGTGTAATTTAAGGGCTGAAATAATTTTTGTTTAAAATAAGCGTTTCTATAGTAAAACATTTTCATTTTACTAGTTTGCTTTTAAAACATTATAGTAATGTGCAAAAATTAAAAATTTTTGCCCAAAATTTCTCATTTTTCTCAAATTTCGCACCTTAGAGGGAACACTGGGGAACAGAGAGACAGTGCTGTGTTCTTACGAGATAAAGTTCTTACATCGCTCAAGAAAATTTTAAAATGTATTCATATTCCCCGAAATTGAAGACATTGCTTCTGCATCAGAAAACGATGCTGTTCGAGTGTTACCGCCACCAAAACCGGCAGCTCAGACCAAACGACTGAGTTCGGTACTACACTTTCCAGTAGACCTAACATATGTGTCAAATCGCTTTTTATTCCATGCTTGCTGAACATTCCTTTGCATTAGCGTTTTCTTGTCATTCAAGCATGCTTTTACGCATGATCGTTTGCAGTTTTTTTTTTGGTAAGTCTCATAGGTCCCAAGGTCTGTCACATAGGACCCTAGAGTGGGGGAACAAAGAGACAAAATGTCGCTTTTATAAATTTTCAATTTTTTTTTCAATGCCATGTGTCTAGAAGAAAATTCAAGTATACTATGGTGAGGCTAATATAGTTGAAATTTTAACAAAGTAAACATATTCTGAATTTTGTTCAACAATTTCGTGAAAAATAAAAATGTATTTTTTTGTTGTGTCATCGGTCCCACTCTTCCCCTACGTTCGAAGAATTGCGAAGTTAAACCAATATTTTAACCCAGGCTAAAAAAACGCGGCAGTGAGTGCGAAAAGCTTTAGTTAAAACGCAGTAATACATTATAAACTTGTTGACTGGTAGAAAATCTTAATAAATTCTTACGAGACTTTCTCATCGTCGTTTTCCTTTGAAGTTTGATTTTGAATTTCAAATTGCCACCTTTCTAGTGGTTCATTGGTTTCAGTTTCACGAATTACAACCACCACTCTTCTTACTACTTGCTGTTCCAACCACACTGTAAAAAACATAGTTGCTTGAAATGACATTAGTGAAGAATTTAGATCAGTGGTTTATTAGACTAGCTATCTAGTATCATTCAAAGTGCATTGCTTGTGTCGATCAGGTTCTAACAATCTCACACTTATTATCACATTGGTCGATGTTCCTGTTCACCAAGCCTACTTGAAAGAAACCAACAAGTGAACTCGTTGTAACAGCACTAAAAAGCAACTTCCAGCAAATAATTAGAGGTTCAACTTCGCTGGACTTGTCTACAAGCACAGATATTTGTAAATCTCAGACATCAAACCAACGCTTTTTCGCCCAGAAAAATTACAGCACTGTTAGAAGAATGTGTTATTGTCATGCGTAACTGCGCATGTCTCAAGTAGAAAAGACGACCCGAAATATGTTGGAAAGATTTCTGGTTGAACTTGGTACACTTTTAATTTCAAATCGAGATGCTTGTAAAGTCTAAAACCCATGAAAAGTACGAAACACTGTAGTAGCGATGTCAAAGTTTTTTTTCTGGTTACGTTTGTCTTTTTGAGCGTTTTGTGTTTATGCATTGATCGTAAGTTTAATAGCGAATTATGAGTACACACGATAAGTTTTATTTCAACTCTATTTGACGTATCATTAGCCTACCAAACCAATCACAAAAATTCTAGCTAATATTTTAGCCCAACAAATACACACTTTGAACATTCGGATGCATACTTGCAGTTTTTAAATATAATAGCATTTGTTCGGATTCCTTATTTTACCAGGGTTAAGTGCACAAAGTACACAGCTGCAACACAACATGTACCTGCCAATGCAGAAGTGTTACAACAGTTTCGTAGGTTCGCCCTTGTGTTTTGTAACAAGCCCAGCACTTATACGAAATCAAAGCACATGAAACAGCAATACATAAATCACTTTCACAAACAGTAAGCGCATTTTCATGCATGAGCGTAAATTGAAATGATCGCGTACGACGTACTGTAATTAAGAACACACAACGCGAAAGGTAAGGACTTTTTTTCATAACGATTACCATACAATCAAAACGTAACGAGTGTGAAACTGTAACTACACAATTATACCAGTTAGTTGAGGTAAAACATTATCCTTTAAATATTTGAGCAAGTTATCATCGGTTGTCACCAGTATGGTTAATCCATATTTCTTTTCTTGTTTAAACATTTCTGGTGGATATATACCTCGTTGAAATAAAATGTTGTTGATTCCATAAACTGAAGCACAAAAAAACACGAAAGGTTCAAAATAATTACAAACATCATTATTTTTTTAAGACAATTTTATTTGCACACAAATATTGCTAAAAATTGGCATATTTAGCATAACAATATTAAACAGGGGTGCCTAATCAGTCGATCACGACATACCGGTCGATCCTTAAATTCCAGGCAGTGGATTGCGGGAGATTTTATGCATGTGTAAAGGCGTGCTTACCGATACGCGGCAAACGGCAACGCGACTACCTAGTTTTTTTGTTTATTTCATTTTGACGTTGAACTTAGGTGCTACAAGGCAAAAACCACGCAATTTTAAGGAATTGCACCTGTACGATTTTTATCACATCATCGCCCGGTATCAAAAAAATGTTTCTTAAGATAACCTTACCGACGGGAATGAGACAATGCACGTTTTATTGTTACGACATCACCGAACAATAAGCTTGCTTGACGCTGGCTAGCAAATTTTATATCACCGCAATCGCAGGCCAGTATAGTTAGTAATGGTAGTCGCATTGCCGCTTGCTGCGTATCGGCAAACGCACTTTAAAGGTTTGTCGAAATTGAATCACTATGCAAAGGTACAGCTTTTGTATTTTCAATCAGGCGTTTTTCCCTTTTTTTTAAATAATTTTGTTTCAACTGTACAGTACCGTTTTCACCCTACATCAACAAATTTCTTGTCATTGTTTTCGTACATGACGGAACATTCAGAAAAACTTTTTCGAATAAGTTGTATTCAGCTGATCCGCTGATTTTCTAAAATTTCTTCCTTGTTTCCAGCCATGTTTTTAGGCTAGGCAGATTACACCTGCTGTGGTTTATTTTCTATCAGAAGAACAGCATTCAGAGATAACTTTGTTATTGAATCTATTTACGTTAAAAATGAATGCAGTTTTACAAAACAAATGTTAGTAAAACATGGTTTGAATTTACACCAGGTCTTCAGATACTGAAAAATTTAAAAATAGATCTTTTTGTCCGAAAAGGTTGGGCGTCCCTGATATAAAATATTGAATGCTATTTCGTACATTAACAAAAATTATTTAGCAATACACGAAGCAAATAAATGAATTCATCCCTCTACTTAACTGTAATAAATGAAATCAACAAATTTCTTGCAAAACGATTTTTGCGATTTACGTTGATGCCAATTTCATAAATCATATTTTGGCCAGTAGCAAAACAAATAAAGAAATGCAGTAATTGGTAAAATAACCAGTAACACAGATTGCCAGGGAAAACTCTTTACTCCAAGTGCTTACACAGTGTACTACTGCGTGACAGGCGGCAAGCGAAAAACTGTTACAGCAGCGTGTAGGTCAACAAGCAGTAAACTAAAATTACGAAATCGGGAAAATTTTACGCTTGTCGCGTGCGGTGCTGTCGCCGGTCGTGTGCAGGTAAGAGCAATTAAAAGTAATGCAACAATGCGGGCAATTAATATAATACCATGACAAGTAATTTCACGTAGGTCTTGCAAATTACGTGTTTTATTTGACCTTGTTAAAAACGCTCAAAAACCTATGGCATTACTAACACAGCAGATATTCATGACTAGCTAGCTAGTAGTTACTGCGGCGTTATCAAGCTTGAGGTGACAGTTAGTGAGTAGATTTAAATGAGAAACTAAATCAGTCCAAGCACACTTACAAAAAAACTCTGAAACTATTGCAGCAGAGCCTTTTAATGTGATCTTATTTGATTGCTTGACAGAAGCCATGGTAATTCTTGAGAAATAACTCCAAGTTATAACGCTATGACACAGCTTACATATATACAAACCCTAGCAATGCCTAAAAAACATTGCGTTATCTTTTGCCAGCACAAAAAGTTTTAAAAAACAACAATAAAAATTTGACATGTAGTAGCATCCTCCTATCACGAGAAAGCGACCAATGCGCGATAACGAGCTAGCTTTGGAGTTGCCGACCACCTGTTTATCATTCCAAGATGGGGGAACCCCGCTAAGTACATTTTCCAAAAGCACAACAAGTAAAACATTATCGGCTTGTTCTCCACATTGTCCCTTTAATGCTGAGCGTCAAGCAAGAAAGCTGTGAATATCAATTTTACAGTAATTATTATACATAACTGTTTTGACCCGACTGTCAATCAAACCAGAGTCTCAGCTCTTAGAAGCGGACGCTTTTACCACTCGGCCATCTAAGCAGTATAATGCTATACACTTTCACAAACAGGTAACATAAATCTAATAACCACTCACAGTGGCGACAAAGACTCATTTTCAAGCTTTGACAGATATTATATAAGCTGAGGTTTCCATTTCGCACCGACGACACAAATATTTGTCAGAAAAATGCTGCCATTACGTCGAAAAAAGGCAAAGTCAAAACAAGAGCACCAACAGGCTTTTTCTCTCGAAATTGTTCGTTGTACACGCCAACCCCAAAGTTGCATCAACTTTAGGTATCCATCCCTATCCCCATCTCACTATCCTTAACTGTACTCCAACACCCACAAATTCATGTTTCAAGTTGCTGCTGATGAGTGCAAAAAGTTTTTTAAGAAACGAAAAGGTGGCTAAACAGCAGCGTTTACAACTGGCTGTAATTGATCCCCAGCTGTCATTGTTTTTTACTCTTGACCTTTTCCTCAATTTACGTTTAGGCGAAGATTCCATGACCAAAGTGGTATTATATACAGTAGCAGGGTTTTTAATATACAGTAGTAGGGTTTTTAATAGCAAATGATTAAAAGCAAATTAATGAAGACAGAAACTGTTACCGGTACCATGAAAATTGTACATCACCGAATTGAAACATAGCAATCACAATCACACACTCAGGCAGATCACGCGTACCCTTGAAATTATCTGTAGAAAGTCCGAGTGCAATGTGTTATCAATTGCTCTAAAATCTTAAATGTTTTCCCTAGGTTTTTATCATAAAGAAAATGTTTCATAAAAACTAGAAGCTACTACAGCTATAAATACACTTGCTAAAAATAAACGAATAACTTCTGCTGGCCAGGAAGGCCAAAAAAACGATGAAAAATTAGCTATCTTGCAAATAAACAGATCAAGTAAAGTACCTGATAACATACACGCAAATATATGAGCTGAGAAGTAATGGTGAAAAAACAATACTCGATTTAGAAAAAAGAAAGGAACATAATGAATAAACCAACCAACAAAAAAACAACAACATGGCTTGATCTCTGTACAATATGTTTCGTGTGTTTTATGTTCCGCGAGATGCAAATAAGATTTAATATACAGAGTTCTAGCATCAAGTACGGACGTAATGAAAAAAACAACAATAAAGGATATTATAGAAACCAAATTGATTAACCACAATGCAGGAGTTCCCTTTAAGTATATGTGATCTTCGGCTTTTGAAAAAAGCTTTGGCTGAAACAAAAAAAT
This sequence comes from Trididemnum miniatum, assembly GCA_964006365.1. Lineage (NCBI taxonomy): Eukaryota > Metazoa > Chordata > Ascidiacea > Aplousobranchia > Didemnidae > Trididemnum > Trididemnum miniatum. The sequence continues at coordinate 11,935,559 of OZ023238.1, forward strand.
AAAATCAAATAAAATTGAGAAACCACGGAACAAAAGCACAATAACAAAGAACAACCTTTGCAGCACTTTTATTACATTACACACAACTACAAAAAGATATTAAAAAGCTAGCTAGCACTTACCTTGAAATTGAACGGCCAATGCCAGGGTTTAGAAACTCTGTCACCATTTCGTTTGACAAGTTTGGAATTCTGATGCAACATGATTTTATGTGTCTCAATAAACTTCATAAAAAATGATACAGTAGGAAGTATCCAGGTTTTAACTTGAGCATTGTGCTGTGTAGCTAAGGACGACTCAATGTACCACACACAGTTCTTTATATTTCTCAAGCTGTAACTGCAGACGATCTGAAAATCAACACAAGAAAAGTCTGACTGGAAGTAATTTTAACTACAAAACATAACGTAAAATCATAAGTACATGGTCTCTTTTCAACAAAATGCAAGGAGCCAAAAAAACTGATCTCTAGAGACGCAAAATAAAAAAAGCTATTTTTCAAAATAATTTTCCAGGATTCTAGGGACTCGAATCGGACCCCTAAAAAGTCTTTAAAGAACGCATTAATGAAAGGGCAAGCCATAACAATTGGATCAAAAGCAATAAGGAGTACCAAAAATGTCTTCCTAATTCAACAACAAATATAAAGCAAAAGCACAAAAACATTCAAAACACCAGGCCTGCTGTCACAGAGTGGGGCCTTTGGTGCGCTTGAAGTAACGACGAAAATTCTTTGCATGCGACCGAGGGTTGAGATGATCCACGCTGACACAACTTTATAAAATTTCATTCAAATTTCGTCTAACAAATTTCACACACTAAATGCAGATTAATAATATAAATAAAAAAACAAAGAGCACAAGCAATTATGTAAATACAATATTCTACGCAACGACAACGACCATCCTGTTGAAAAAAGCCAGAGTTTTTTCCCAAGTCCTAGGTTCATGGCGCATTGGTCATTGGACAAAAGAAAACCTCAAGTTTTATGTAGGTTAAGTCGCTCTCGACCTCTATTCAATGCGAAAGGGAAATTTCCGGCGTGACCGCCTCGGCGTTACAACAGGGTTTCAGGGCTCAACAGCTACTGGTTGTTGCAAGGCGTCTCAACGCCAACGTATCTCACGCGAAATGGTCATCATTGTTCTAGCTTGACAAATAATATAGTCGGTGATTTCGACGCGATTGCTTTCAAAAGCTAGGAAAAGAATAACTGGCTGCTTACTTCATGCTGCTTTTTTCCCCAGTCAGGCAAAGCTTTATTCGAAGAACAGAGATAACAGTTACCTTGAATATTAAACAACCTTATCAAGCTAATTAAAGCGAAGATGTCACTTGAAATATCTTGAGATCCTGTAAAAAAAGAACAGGCATCAATTACTTACTAATTCTACATGCCCAGTTAATTTTAAAAAATTAATATGACATCAAAAATTTAATTGTGGTGCAGGAAGTCCGAGCACTTTTGGAATTACTAAAACTGGGCCTGTGGACACTGGACAGGGGAATATGAAGCATCAAATACAAACGCTATGAAATTGCAAAGCAATTAGCATCTTGACGAAACTAGAAACACAACAGCATCTTTATTAACACATTTTATAAACTTACAAAACTTTAGGTTTCTTGCTTTAACTAACCGCAACATTAGTACATATTTTTTGTATCATAAACTAACTTGCCACTCACCTGCAGCTTCAACTCTCCAGTAATTACTGCCATTCACATGAATGGAATCGTGATTTTCACCTGCTACTAATAAGTGCCACTTGGTTAATGGTGCTGCAGCCCATCGTTGCTTAATTTTGACAAGACTAAGAACTTTTGACGAAAGAAGATGTTGCATTGTCAATGTGTCACCATAGCGTAAAATCTGCTAAAAAAGTTTTGTTTCATTTAAAGCGAATAGAAAGTCGTAATCGTCAATACATACAAAAATAATGGTTTAATTAACTATTTATTAAAATTGATTTATTTTAACTTTAAGGAAATGCCCATATCAACGGGGTCGTGCGGCCAACCATGAGCATGGCATAATTTTGGAGGGGCCTGGTGGTTTAAGACAAATAAAGCAATTTTTGTAAGCATGCAAATTGAAAAAAGAGAAAGCAGCTTCAAGTCTTTATGGTAGCAAAAGATCAAAAACAAACCTGTAGAACCAGGGACAGATCCGGGGGGGACGTGAGAGACGCATCTCCCTCACCCGCCATATTCAACAATGTTTTGATAAATGCAATTTTTTTCATAATTTCGAACCTCTTTGATCACAATAATCCTTTCGCCTTTTAAGCACCCATAAATCGAAAATGTGAGAACACAATGCATCATACTTAATGAAGGACTCGGAATTGGCGGCAAAAAAATTAAACAAAATTTGCCTTAAAAGTTTTCAAAAAAAGTACTAAAATGGCCATTACAGTAAGCAAATTTTTAATAATTTTTAGGGGGAGCATGCTCCCGGACGCCCTTAGAGCCATTTTTGCTTTTCAATTAGCTGCAAATTAACTCTGCCGGTAAAAATATACTTAAAAAAGTCAAAATTTGCTGCACCCCCCTAAAAATTCTGAATACGCCTTGACATGAAACACTCTTAAAGCGCTTATTTAGGCCTTTTTCCGCGTCCAAACGTCTCCCGTCTTTGTATTCGGTTTACATTCAAACTAATTCAAAACTGCATTCCCCACCAAAATTGTGTGGATTCGTTCCTGCGTACGACTTGTAGTTTTGGTGGTGCCAGAGATTTTCAGAAGTAGGGCTTGGTTCAAAGAAAGTAGGGAATCACTGGGCTAAACCAATTTGTCTTCTTAAGATAATTTATCACTTATTCAACTTGGTATATGACACATTTGCTCCTTCAAAATTTTACTCGCATATAATACATAAAAATTCTACAAAGGCTGAAAATCATAGATGCGGTTTTAATTTTTGCAAAGCACCATTTATTTTGCGGTGTTCAAAAAAAAAAGCTTCGTTACTAATATCGTTTCAACTTTCTACAAGTTAATGATGCTCATACCTCTATATCAAGATAACTGCACCTACTTTTGGAGTGTCGTCATCATACTTGATGATCCCTTCATTGTGAATATTAAGTTTCCACAAGTTATTACTATCTCTTGAAGAGTATCCTGTGACCTAATAAGTAATCAACCACTGGCTTATATTATATATACGTAATTAAAGAGTAAAATATATGAACAAGATGAAGGCTTTTTTACAGCTTCGATATTCAACTTACAAACATAAAAGAAAACAAAACCTACATTTTTGTAGAAATGCTCCGAAAATCAAGACCCAATTGATATGAAGCGTTTTCATTATACAGTATAATTAAACCAACGTCAAGCAATCTAACTCTAGAAATGATAAATACATGTTAAAGCAACCATACTTGTTGAGTTAAAATGTCTATTTTCATTTGAGCAGGATAAAAATGAGGGTGTGAGTGTAAATATACCCGTTCATCATTGTTGTTTCTTAATACCACTGCTGATCCAGCTTCAATGTTGGTTAAACTCCGATTATAAAGAGGATTTTCTAAATCAAAAAATAAATTGCTTTAATTTGTATACTTCATGTAGTTCTCCTTAACCAGAATTTTTTCAGTTGTACTTGGAAAGTTGTTACAAACTCAGATGGCAACAGATCACAAACAAACCATCTTTGAAGACACTTCGGAGAAAGAATCGTATGTCGAGTCACTGTGAGTTATCACATTTCCACCTTTTCCTTTCAAGAAGAACAGACGCATCACATGATGTTATTCTCACAACGCTTCAAAAGTTGGGGTTAAAGTCAATCAAACCAAGAGGTCAAAAAAATAGTTTTGGATCTACGCCGTTTAACATTCAGCACCAAAAAACAGGATAAAAAAACCAAGCAATTTTCAAGCCAGTAAGAAAAACACTTAAAAAAATTCCCCACTTTTGAGTAAGTAGGCGACTAGCAACTTCCCAACATATGATTTTGCAGCCCTCTCTTCATCATTTTCTCGCAATTAGAAAAACGAAAATGCAATGCAAAATACCGCTTCAAAGGCTATATAGCTTTTTGTGAACACACAGCTCTTCATAACTATACTTTCCAGCTCTTCAGCTGTCAGAGCTATTTCGCAAATTAGGAGAGCAAACAAGTCTTCGTGGAATCCCAATACAAGTTTGTTGTAGCATACCTACTTGCCTATATAAAAACTTAGTCATATTGTAATAAAACAAAACAAACACCCAAAAAATATCAATACAATCTAAAAAGCGAATACCTTTCAAAGTTGTTTGAAAAAGAGAACTGTAAAAAGGTGCTCCGGGACCATCTTTTGTTAAAAGATAAAAGTGAAGAGCAAATATTCCAACATAAACCAATCCTGGAACCATTATCAATCCGATTATTCGATACAATAAATGCTTTGCTAAGTATAAACTTCCAAGCTGCACAAAAACAAAATACCGGTAGAGTAATAACTAATAAGTAAGATCATTATTAATCCAAAATGAGTTAATTAATATCAGGTTTGCATTAATAAAGGCAAGAAATGTCAAAATAATATGGTATCTTCATCTGATGACATTAAGAGTGGAAAGGGATTCCAATTAGACATAGAGTGCACAGAAAAAACAAAAAACTCATAAAGCAATCAAATAGTAGATATCCATAATGACATTGTAAAACTTAAAACCCGAAATTGTTTCAAACGTAACCTAGTGGTCCTGAGTGTCTTTTTACGAAGGGCATAATCGCAAGGTTATTGATTCAATTCCCACCCAAGACTCGTTGTTGCGTCCCTGGATAAGATGCTTCACGATAATGATCTCCGCTTGGTGGAATCTAAAAAGCAACAAATTTAAGAAGTTACACGCAAAACTTAACCAAGAAACTCGCAAACAAGGGCACCTCTTAGCAAGTCGAGATTCACCCTATGCATGTATGTATGGTGCCTCCGTCACTTTTTCATGACAGGAGGATGAAAATAAGGAAATCAATCAAATTGTAGACTCATGCTCAGCATAAAATAAGCATTGCAAAAAAATGGAAAAATTTTTCATGCTTGTAAGATTCAATTTCAATTAGCTTCACTTCCAGTGACATGGTTAGTTGTTCACGATAAAAAAAAAAGTGCACAGCTATTAGGCATGAAACAACTCAGCGTGATCAAGTCGACACTAAAACACCTTACCCAAACACTAACCCCTAAACCTAAACCAAACGTAAGCCCTAACTCGAACTCTAACCATAAAACCATATCCTAATGCTGAGCTATTTTACACCAAAAAATCTTGTTTCGCGTGAATACGATTGTTAAACTGCAAGAAATAGGCCTCAAACTTGAGGTAAAAATTTCCATCATCACAAACTTGAGGTAAAAATTCCATCATCTTCCAAAGGTCATTTATTGTCCAGACACCAATGTACGCAACCATAAACAATCCCACCAACTTCACACTAACAGAAAATCCGAGCAAAATCCCACAAGACAATAAATAAAACCACCACTTTGGAGTAAAGCTTTTGTCGATGGCTTTTCTAAACATAAATTACTGGGATTAACAACATTGAAGCTACATATCTTCAAAAGCAATTAAAAGAAACTGCAAACTGTATCGCGTAAATACACAAATCTAAAAATGGTCTAACACAGCTAAAAAATTCCATCATATCATGAAGAGATTTCACATACCGCAATTCAATTTCTGCCAAAAAGTAGGTGATGCTTCACATGCTAAACCACAAGTTAATGCACAGAAATAGTTTATTCAATTATTATCTTGGACACTTTTCTTCACATGTTTTGTCTACAGCGTGGTTTTACATAAGTACAGAAAAACTCCGTCAAATTTCTTATCAAAAAGATAACACCACTTTACGATATAATTGTAGTTAAGGTGAAAGAATGAGACAAATCTTGATGGTGCAAATGATCCCATGACCCCCCGCCCTAAAAAACAATAGGAGAACAACCAGCTGCAAGATATCTATATGCAAGAGAGCACGGGGGAAACAAGATGTACATTCAAGTCAACTTGACCTCTTATTTTCGACCAACCCTTAAGTCAACCTTAGATGCTAGCTTATACAGTGGAAAACAATGACCATACAATAAAATAGCAATTAATATAATGTGCTATATGAGCAACCAAATGTTGAAGGACAGAGCACTTAATCGATTTATTTGATAGGGATGTGCCGGATAGCCGGCAAATCTAACTTACCGGATAGTAGCACTAAACCAAAATTAATATTTGGATGTTTTTTGTCCACGGCTCCACGCTATCGTTTTGCTCGACAAGCGAACCATGAAACTATTGCATGAGGTCATGTGACACACAGGAAACTTTCAAAAGCGTTGGGTGATTAAGAATGGACTTCATTACTCTAAGTCGGCCGAATCGGCAGCGCGGTCGAGCGGCAGGAATTCAGTTAATATTATGAATATCTTACTGATTGCTTTTCATTCAACTACGATCCATGACACCACGTTTGTGTATCAACACGTTTTTAATGCTGAGCTTTATTTTCGACTAAGAAGAATCATGTTAAAAAGTGTGAATTTTGGTGAAGAGTTTGCCGAAAATCGGACGCCAAGTCGGTCAGCCACCATAGGCGTCTAATCGGCGGGAGCAGGAACAGTGCTTCCTCAGGTCTAATACCGAAGGAGGCAACACATGTCCGGTCCCCGGGGTGTTTTCATTATTACAGTAAAAGTTGACTGCATGCACATTGCAAGGTAGCTAAAACACTTCCAAAATGTAACAGTGCAAAATCTTAGCATCGTTTTCACGAAATTTTGCGCTCATGCTATGTAGCATGAGCGCAAAATTTCGTGAAAATATATAGCATGAGCACAAAATTTCGAGAAAACGATGCTCAGATTTTATACATAAAGCGAGAGAAAACTACCAAGCGTGTGGCCTGCGTCAGCGGCGTGATTTTACGAGTAAAGCAATCGAGTTAACAATTACCACACATTGTGTTGATTTTCGCGGTTTTGCGCTTGTGAGCAGTTTGTGATACCCATCGAAAGTAAACTTCAAAAAAGTTCAAATCGTCATCATACTCGCGGTTTTACGCCGAAGCATGTAACGAGTGGCGAAGCCCATCTCTGCGCCTCTGCAACACAATTTCGAACACCGAAAAAAAACGTCGCAACAGTGGCGAGCCTCTCACACCGATAGCGATGTCTTTAACCACTACGCTAAGCGGTCGGTAAAAGGCAAGTTTAAATTTGAATTTTCACTTGCTTTGAGCTATCATCAGAGCTACTAAAATACCCAAGGTTTATAGTAAATACCATAACATTACTGCAAAAAATCGATCCTGCGGTAAATCTGCAATGATGGGTGAATTACGTCAAACTTTTAACACAAACAGTCAATTGATAAACTAAGGACGTTGAATTAAAAGACTTCAACTTACTTAACGTTACAAAACCGCACAACACTTAAAAGCAGAAGCACATCTATTACAATGCTACTGGTACCTTAAAACGTCATTTTTTGAACATAGAAAACAAAGTTTCTAAAAAATTCTCTCCCCCTGCCGTTTGCCTTCGAGAAAAAATTGGCACCTATGTCGGCTGCGCATTGCGTTTGTTTGTTTGTTTTTTTTAATGTCGCACAAAAAACGAACGTGCAAGTTATAGGACAGAAGACAGGCTTTTAAACGTAAATTATTTGCATGGCCTTCACGGGAGACAACGATGGTGGTCATCGAAAGTATACCGTCTCGGTTTGAAGCCGATTGATTACTGCCTCACTGTTATACCAAAGAAGTGGCTTTCCTGATGACAAAACTCGCAGCGCCGAAAAAAAAACTTGTAAACTATATTTAAATCCACTTGATATAAAAAATTACCAACGCAGTCCAAGGTTTGGACTCGGTTCTACTTTTTGTAGAGAGTCCAAATAAAATTAAAGTTTTCAAACTTGCACTAAATTTTTTCACATAGATCGAAAAGGTAAATTTTATTTTTACCGAGTCTACTCCACGCAATTTTCCTGAACTTTGAAAATATCCGGTATCCAGCCGGATACCGGATACCTCAAAAAACGCCGTATAGTGCCGGATACCGGATGCATATTCGGTATCCGGCACATCCCTATGATTTGATCATTATTAGTGCAATGATTCAGCATCGTTGAAAAGAATGCCAATAAAAAACAGAATAAAACTTCACTAACACATATTGGTACAACCACCGGGGCAGCCACAAATAAAAAAAGTGGGTGGACAATTTTTTTCACTATAATAAATAACCGATCCTGCATTATTATTTTGATGAATTCGTTTGCAATGAAGTATTGAGGACACTCTGTTCAACGCAATGACAATACATTACGGCAGGTTATCGACACAGCAGCATTATTTGCAGCGGCAAAGGAAGTACTTTTGAGTAAGGAAGCTGAAATCTATAATACCATATCAACGTATACCCTTCCCTTTGTTATCGAAACTTGCAAACTACGTGTCACACATTTCACTTCAGTGGAAGCAGAGTTCACTTGAAGCGGGGCCATATCCAAAAATATTCTAAGGGGGTGCCAAGTTTTGTGACTTTTTTAGACGCAGTTTCTTCCGACGTGTGGCAACAGTAGAGTTGATTTTAAGCCAAATGAAAAACCAAAAAGACTCTAGGGGGGTCAGAGGGCATTGCATTGCAAAACATTTTTGAAAATTTACATACTGCAATTGCAGTTTTAGTGCTTTTTGAACAACTTTTAAAGCAATATGTTGCTCCTAATTCTGAGTTCTTCACCAAATAGGAAGTATCTTTGCTGGCACATTTTCAAATAATGTGTGCGTGTCGTAAGCTCATTAATCTTGAAAGGGTGTGAAATTTTGAAAAAGTTGTATTTACAATCTGTAATACAATAACTCACAGTACAAAATGAGTTAAGAACAAATAAAAAACTCACAATCAAGTAAAAAAATATTTTATATGGGGACTTTACTGTTTGATATTTTTTTAAAATCAGTACTTTGAAAAAGGGAAAAGGGGGGTGATCAGTCCCCCTAATTCCTCCACCTAGCTGCGCCGGTGGGTGGCACACTGGTTTTATTTAATAATACTTGCCCTGTGTTTGACCAATTTTGCAAAAGGGACAACTTCACCACGAGTAATACACTTGCGAACATAAAAAACAATAAAATGGGATCCAATAATATAAATCGTGATAAAACAAGCAAACCATTATCCAAAATCTGCAAAAAATTGACTTGTTTAACCAAAACAAAAATTGCCAATTTCAAAAGTTGAATTCATCAACAAGAAGCAACATGATAACTAACTTGAACAAAAAGTTTATTGCACCAAGCCTTGACTTTTCTATCCTAGTTTTTCCAGAAATAAGGACAAGATAATATTTACAAATTACACATGTAATTATACTTCTTATAAGCAGAGATGCTGGTACTTACCAAAAACATTGAAGTCAAAAACGCGGCAATATGACGGTGTACAACATTTAAAATAATAAAATGCACTATCAAAACTGTAAAAACACCAAAAATGGCACATCCAATTCTCATCGCAGTATACGGAACAAGCATACCCTCAGAAGCATTAAACGACTCATAAGAATCACCAGGATTTTTAAATGTAAATGTCCCATCATATCCACAAACCCAACCTAAACAAAATAACATAAATAAATTTCTAAACGCAGGTAGTGGTCATTCTTAATGCACACAATCATAGTGACAATCAATCAACAAACAACAGAAAATCAATAAAACATCCAATGGATAACTTATGCAAATGATGTTACCAAACTGCTGTGAATGTACGTGGTTTTGAAATATGTTGATGGAAGCTTGTAAAATACACTGATCAACGTTCTTCAAATGCCTCTAGACTCAATGACAGAACAATCAAGCATCGCTATCTGAACAGGATTTTAAAGTATACAAGCTACATAATTTTCAATTAACCTAAAACGTTCAATTTATAACCAATACATATTCATGTAACTAATTAGTGATTGAAGAAACAAACTGAGTAAGCTAAAACTAACCATGCTTCACTTCAAAGATACTCATCAAAAAAAATTATTAAAAAGCATTAATCTGAAGCAACCACGATTCCTTTTCACACATATGCCGTGCAGTAAATAATTTAAAAGCTAATTTGTTATAAACTTAAAAAGAGGTTAGTTCAGCATTCACAGTTCTTTCGTTTATAGTGGAATTTAATTAAACAGCATCTGAAATGTGTATCGTCATCTTGGTTCAACTGGCTTGCGTACTACACTTAAAAATTCAAAGAAACTAAGAATGTAACCTATTTTCAAGTTCATTTACAAATTAACCTCACACAGCATTGAAGAGAAAAGTTTTGGCACAATGCTGACATTTATTTAATTGCATCAAAATTACTGCTATAGCTCACGAAAGAAAACAAACAAAAAAAACACCAACAATTTCACTGTACATTACTTACACAGGATGCCTACCAATGCATGCAATTATTAATTTCCCTAAAGGAGGATGCACATCCAAAAAAAAAGTTCCATTAATGTAGTAGCCAGACATCTTTCCAAAATGAGTTTCATCCCAACATACATATGCTGGAAAATGAATCTTGTATAATCTGAAGCACAAAGTATATATGGCATTTTTATGGGCTTTTATCTTCACATGCATTGCTTCCACTTGCTATGCACTGTTACTGTTGGCTAATCAAAAATTGTTTCAGAATTCGAGTAACCACGAAGTTGTGTTGTGGGGAATCTGGTTTTATAGTCATATTTGGTAGCCCAACTTCTTCAGGGAGCCTAAAAACTGTTAGCTAAACTGCTATATTTTTTGCAAAAATATTTCATCGATTATTTTATTGACTAATCGTGTATCAATGATGGCAACCTCTTCTGATTTAATCATATTCTAATAATAATAAGCCTGAATAGGTTTAACAATGCAAATGCTTAAAAAAAACACAAGGTTTAAAAAATATCAAAAGCTGATAGTTCAGACTTGCACTCATTAGACCCTTATACAAGCAATTTCTTTTCGTGCTAAACACTTGAATAGTGCTCAACTTGATTAAAGTTACAAACACAAAACTTACCTAACCAAAAATGCAACAGCTGTAATGCAAAAAACAGAAAACGAAATCATCAATTAACATTAAAAAGCCTCATATATAAAAGGCAAAAATTGCCTATAAGATTCAACCAAAACAAGAGCTGCGGATACTGGATACCAGAACAACTGACAAATCTGCTGAAAAAAATTCACATGAATTTGACATCATATTTTTATTGGTAGACTAAACTATGACTATATGAGACTAGCACTACAGTATATTATACCGATACTGTATGGCTGATCAGCTGATGATTTTATAGTCACACCGGCAATAGAAACCAACAGATTACCCAGTAGCTCAGTTGTTAAACGCAGTCTATCAGCATGGAAGGTCTAGAAATTGATTCCAGGGCCTAGCCGTCATTGCAACATTTCTTTGGAGCTGTGTAGCCCAGGTGCCAAACCAAAGGCGCACCCAGCATATTTCAAAGGGGGGGGTTCTACAAAAAAACTCGATCTTGCACTCAGGAGCGGATCCAGAAAATTTTGATGGGGTGGGGGGTGAAATTTTGAATTAGGTTGAATGTTAACTAAATACACAGACGTCAGACCCAAAAAAGACATAAAAAGCCCTTTGAAAGATGTTTTCATGTCTGCAACATACTCAGAAATTTTTTCAGGAAGGGAGCGCCAACTTTTGACATAATTTTAAGCATATTTTTTCAGCATCTTGAGAATAAAAAAGGTTCTAGGGGGATCCGGGGGATGCTCCCCCGAAAAATTTAGGAAAATTTACATACCGCCACTGTAGTGGCCATTTTAGTACTTTTTGAACAATTTTTAGGCAAACTTTGTGTACATTTTAGAAGTGTCTATTTTACCAGAATTCGCCTCTCCCGTTTTGATTTTCAAACTTCGGGAATCGTTCTCCAACAACCGAACCATGCTTTTTGCATCAGAAAAACGGAAAACGATTTTCGAAGTTTGAAAGTCAAAGCAGGGGAACCTGATACGGTTCCTGTAATGCCATTCTCACAGTAGGGGTACCGAAAGCACAATTATGGTAGTTTGATTATGGAAGTAAGGAATCGAAAGCACAGGAATGGTAGTTTGATAATAGTAGTGGAGCCGTCGAGCAGCCAAAAGTTTGAAGTTAGAGTTGTCGGGGGATTGGGGTCTGGGTGGGGTCGGTTACCAAAAACCGTTTATTATGATGCAGCACAAACAGGTTTCAAGTGACCAAAAAAACGGTTCCGCTACTGCGAAACTCAAACTACGGTAACCGAAAGTTAAGCCCAAAAATTCGGTCCTACTAAACACTGCAATGGACGACAAAGGACTGAAAACACCACAAAGAAAGACAAATGACTTACTAAACACTACAAAGAACAACAAAGGACTTCAAATCATAATCTTAAACATAACAAGGAACGACAAGGACTTTAAATTAATTACTAAACACCGTAAAGCAGGGATCAACCAGGGCCCCAGCCTTGGATGCCACTTTTTGCCCCTGACCAGGGGAGTCATAAAAGTTATCCGGGTTGGGGTTGAATTTCAAATCTATTTACCGTGTATTCCGGGGTATAAGATGACCTTTAAAGTGCAAAATCCCACTCTTAAAAATTGGGGTGGTCTCATACAGCGAATATAAAAGTCATATATTTCTTAATTATTACAAAAAAGATTTTTTTATTTTTTAATAAAAAATGCGTTGATGGGTAAAAGTAAAAAACGTGCATGCTAAAAGCTTTTTTGAGGTTCGTCATGCACTAATGAAGAGCTCAATGAAAAGCGTGTACAAGTACGAAAGCATTACAAAAACAATAACAAAAGCATTACGTAACGTCGCTGACGATGTTCACATGAGGAGTGAGGACGCAAGTGGCCTATTTAGCTTTGTATTCTAGACATAATATACAGCATTGTATAAACCCTGGCCCCGGCCAGAGCTCTGGCCTTGGCTAAAATTGTTGCCCCGGTCATTCCCCACCACAAAGAACAAAAGACTTGGAATCATAATCTTGAACATAACAAGAAACAACAAAGGACTTTAAACTAAAACTACAGAACTATGTAAGCGAAAATCATGCCCAAATATTGCAAATTTCCGGGTTACTGAAGTTGGAAAATCGTGGTTACGTAACCGTTTTTTGGTAAAATAGAAGCTTCCTTAAATTTTTTGCCCTGAAACCTGAGTATTTCACCAATATGATGCATCTTTTTCACACATTTGTGATTACGCATGCTTAGAGCGTAAGGCTTATTGTTATTTAAAAGGTTCGAAATTATGGAAAAACTGTATTCATTAAAAACATGTTCGAAAATGGCTGGCGGGGAGATGCATTTCTCACATCTCCCCTTGAATCCGCCCCTGCCCGCACTGATAACAATGTGTTTCACCATTACACCAACCAGCCAATTTGGCTTCAGTATGATGCAGGGCAATTTTTGTCACAGCTGTTTTGAAATAACAGCACGTACTGCACTTGCACAGTGTGGACACTTCATTTTAAAAACAAAGGTTCGGTTTCAAAAGCAGGGGGTTGACCCCCCAACCCCCCTGGGTGCGCCGCTGCAACAAACTGCAAAGATGGGCCCCGCCACTTGTCACACACTCCGGCACAATATTGCAAGTATATTAATAATGATTTGATTTGCACTGGTAATAGACAAATTAAACAAAATATTCAAAACCAGACTAGTAACACCATCAAATATTTGAGAATAAGCCATGATGAAAGTCACAATTTATTTAGCCACAGACCCGTTAACACTAGTCTAACATAGCAAACATCGGTGGTTACCATTAAACGAGGCTAACTTTGGACAACGTCCTAACTTTGGACACAAACTTCAGAGCCTTGTGACTTCTTTTCAGGCGTACTAACTGACTAACCAGCAGTTTCATGGGCAACGGTAAAATAGCACAGTATATTGGCAAAGGCTTTTCGAATAAATAGGTAACAAAAAATCACTTAAGCATATAAACCAGGGGTGGCCAACCTGCCTTCCCTTGGGATCACCTCGAAAATTTATTAAAAACTTGCAATCGACCAGCCAGCAAGCAAATTACAACAAGTTATTTTTTCCCAGTAATTTTTACACTGTGATGTACTTCTATATTTACTATATATTAGTTAGAGCAGGGGTTCCCAAACTGGGGTACATGTACCCCCAGGGGTACATCTTGAATTTTCAAGGGGTAGCGGTACATTAGATTAAGTGTAAGAACATTCTTTCTATAACTTCTAATCTGCCTTAAAATATTTTATATTATCCTATACCTGATGTTAATAATTTGAAGACCTGAGTTTAAGAACTCCTTAGGGAGTCACATTTTTAATTTAATTTAAGTAGCAACTTCCTGTAAGATCAATTTTCCCCCAAGAGTAGAGGTGAAACAACTCCCAAAGCAGCAAAGGGTCAAACTGACTGGATAGTTGACTGGTCATCTCACGCCTGGTGGTAGCGTCTACTGCTGATGCGTAAGGTGTCGCTTTGTGGGTCCCAAACTAGGCCTAAAGCAGAAGAGTCAGGTAAAGGTTGTGACCCGATGTCTATTTTTCCCACAGAGGAAGCACGGTCACACGGAGGTATCTGTTGCAGAAACAGGTTTAGCATTGATATTGGCTACCCATTTCCTCAGCTTAAAATCTCTGTTTTGAAAGAGTTCCATTAGTCCATACCTTCTCGCGCAAAGGTCTCAGCATCAGAGAAGGTGTCACCAGCAAATAATACATCATCCATGTATCGATGTTCCTGGACAGCGTTAGGAGTAAGCTGACTCGCACCGGTGGGGTTTTCAGCCACTAACCTCTTAAAAGCCCACAAAGTGACGTAAGGGCTGGAATTAATTCCCCACACGTGACGAGTGAAACGAAAGATCTGAATTTCACCGTTGTCGATGTTGTTGCCTCTAAAACAAATAATATGAAACCACTTTTGTTGACTCTCTGGTAATTTAATTTGAAAGAAACATTTGCTCACGTCAGCGACGCATACAAACTTTCCCATGCCAAATCGCATTAACACATCAACAAGGTTATTTAATAGATTTTCTCCAGCCCAAACTCCTTGGTTCAGTGATGCACCCTCGCTCATAGTAGCCGCGCCATCATAAACCACTCTAGGTTTGGCAGTGTGAGTGACAAAAAACAGCAAATACCACAACGGTCTTGATCGCTTGTCTTTTACACTTCCGGCAGGCACAATCCACCCATTATCTATGAGCTCAGCAAACGTGTCGCTAAGTGTTTGTTTTAGGTGGGGGTTTTTGCAAGCAGTGCGGCGCATAGACAAGGTGCGTTTTAGTGCACAATCGTAATTACTGGGCAATGTTTTAAACACCTCAGATTTGAAAGGCACAGGTATTTCATAACAACCATTTCTAACTTCAATATAAGGTTCGACTAAACTGCAGGTAAGTTCATCATTTTTTGAAGGTAAGATCTCTTCATCAAGAGACCTGTATTCACGTAAAACCTCTTTTACTGTGGCAAGCTCTTTTCGAAGCCCACCACAGACTTCATAGTCCAAAGTTTCAACCTCAGTCTGAACCAGCAATGCAGTCACATAGTTCGAGCTCCCACAAACTCTCCCTTCACTAACAATGGGACCCAAGCGAGTGAAATCCAAACTTGGGTCATTCGAGGACCGACCCTTCTTGTTCTTTTAAAACAGTAAAGGTGCGTTCACACGTGCGTAGTTGTGATCGGGAAGTTTGTTAGTTTTATTATGTTCAGATCGCGATCGGCGATTTCTACTACGCGCAACTTTGTGCAAAGTTGTGCGTGTTTTGTGCAAAGTTGTGCGTGTGCGCACGTGCGATTCGATCTGCGCTACGCAGAAATCGCTCTAGCGATTTCAACTACGCGCTAATGCAGATTGAAATGTATGAGCCCGGCTATTTACGTTCAATCAAGCGTAACGAAGCGGTTTTACCAAGAAGTTACCATCAGCGATAAGCAGTCAATCTGGCGATTTCAGTTTCACTGCGCTGCGGCTCAAAAATTGCGATCGCAATTTTTAAACCATAATTTGTCCGATATGTATGAAGCGCCATTTGGAAAAAACTATACGTTTTGTGAACCATGCTTTTTGAGTCTAAACAAGCTCAAAAAACATGGTTCACAAAACGTGTAGTTTTTTTCCAAACGGCGAATTTGTCCGATATATAAGTCGGAAATACCCGACTTGTTTTGCGTGTGTTTTTTGGTCCGACTTAGAGCACAATTTGTCCGATATATAAGTCGGATATTTCTGATGTATATATCGGACTAATTATAGTCCAAATAAGCTCGAAAAACAGGGGTCACAAAATCGTTTTTTTCCAAAAGGCGTGTGGCGCGCCGTTTGGAAAAAAACGATTTTGTCCGACTTAATTTGCGCGTGTATTTTGGTCCGACTTAAAGTACATTAAGTAGGACATTTCCAATATACATATCGGACAAACTATGGTCTAAATAAGCTCAAAAAACATGGTTCACAAAACGAATAGTTTTTTTCCAAACGGCGCCCCATAAAGAAAGCACTGGAATTTTTACACCTTTAAAGTGACTAAACACGCTAGTATTCACAACATGTGGTAAGGTGCTTTCGTCATCCGAAAATTGCGGGACAACAAGTGCATTTTCAATTTCAAATTGATCATTATCAATTACCGATTGCAAAGTAAAGTTTATTTTACCTGTACAAATGAAAGGTTGGTCTCCTAGAGTACGGATTGTAATAGAGCAGTTGGGAATCACTTCGAGTCCGAGTTCTTTGCTTAACTTGTCCGAGATCAAAGTCGCCTGAGAAGCCGTGTCCAGCTGCGCGTATGACAGAGTAAAGCAACCAGTTTTCGACTTAATCACTTTAACCGCGCACGTACGCAGCAAGACTGTGCCTCCATCAGCAACTTTAAACTTACGGACTTGAACACTGCTTTTAGTGTCGGAAGTTTTGACCTCATCGACTCCGTTAAGGTACGTTTACACGTGCGTAGTTGTGATCGGGAAGTTTGTTTGTTTTATTATGTTCAGATCGCGATCGGCGATTTCTACTATGCGCAACTTTGTGCAATGTTATGCGTGTGCGCGCGTGCGATTCGATCTGCACTACGCAGAAATCGCTCTAGAAGCGATTTACGATTTCAACTATGCGCGAATGCAGATTGAAATAGCCTGGCTATTAACATTCAATCAAGCGTAACGAAGCGATTTTACCAAGAAGTTGCCATCACAGATAAGCAGTCAATCTGGTGATTCGAGTTTCGCTGCGCTGCGGCTCAAAAATTGCGGTCTGTGTGTAAACGCGTCTTTATTAGGCGTGATTTCATTCACCTCCGTCGGTCGATCAAAAACATAACAGTCATGCAAAGCCACAGCGTGCTTATTTCCGCAAAGAGGTCCACTAGTGCGGCACCTTGAGGAAGAAGTACAATCTCGAGCAAAATGATCATGTGACAGGCAATTAAAGCACCTCTTAGATTCAATAACTGCCTGACGTTTTTCCCGGGGTGAAAGCTGTTTAAACTTTTCACACTCCACAAGATAGTGCCTACTATCAGTACGTGAGCAGTAAAAACATATTGGAGGTCTCTTTTCGGGCTGTTTTGACCTCTGCCCAGCAAAGCTTTTGGATCCACTAGTGGCTACAGTCCCAGTGGTGCTACCAGCAGTCGCGTTACTTTGCCTAGGTCCGCCACCAGAGTTCACCGTCACTTGGCAAACACGAAACTCGCCCCGACCACCCCTCTGCTCTTTAGGCTTTTCTTTTTTCATCTGACTTGAAAAATGCTTGAGCATAGTCAGACGAGGTCATCTTTCAGTGTCACAAAATCTCGTAGAGACTCAAAACTTGGCTGACACCATTCGTTTTGAGATAGTCAAGGTATCGCCTTTATAAAAGGTTCGGCAGTCGATTAGCAGTGTCAAGCAGCAACTGCCCGGTAAGTCTATTATATTCACCATGGGCATAAGCAAATACTTCCGTGGTATTCAAATCTTTATTAAAAAGCTTAAGTGAGGCGGAAGTATGGCTAACTTTGGGACCATGACGGATAGCAATGATTTTGGGTTCTGAGGTTAAGCCTCCCGTCACACCATACCTCTGGCGCAAACGACTTAATGCTTTTTCAATTCGTTGAGCGGTTGTCATGCCTCTCATAGGTGTGCAAAATAAATTTATCATTTCACGTGGTTGACCTATGCATGAAGCCCGTAACACCTCCAGCCTTCTTTCATCATAAGGACTTAATTTCGTCTATCAGACGACGCACTTGATTTTCATAAAAGACAAACGCAAGGTTTGAGCCATCATATCCCATTTGGGAAGCTAAATTAATATATTCATTTCTTCCCTGTCTTTCTAAATGCGTGTGCAGTACAGTATCTGCGTTACTAGCATAATGATAAGGGTCAGGCTTGCCAAATGGTACCCGACTGGGAACATTCCAGTTTTTTCGAGTGCGAGGAAGTGAGTCACTACGCAACACGGGATCTGATTCTTTTAAGTACTCGTCATTACTTCGAGCAACAGTAGTGCGTTGACAGCCTTCCACCGCAGATGCACGCTGCGGCGCAAAACCACAAGAATTCGGGTTCTTACCAGCTGAAGAGCCGACAGCAAACACGTCATTAAGATGATCAGTAACAGCGGGTTTAGTTTCTAACGGCATAGCAACATTAAGCACGGGGTCAGGTTGCAATTTTGTCATCTTTTTCGTCACAGTCATATCCTCGACCGTAGATTTAACAAACGGATCAACATTAAGTTTAACTTTATCAGCGTTTAAGCTAAGCCTAAGTTTAGGGTCAATTTCTCCCAATCGTGAATCACAAAAATCATAACCGTAATTTTTAGAAAAACTTATTCTACTTTTAGATCGTTTAGAGACGGACGAACCCCGTTCAGAACACACTTCAAGCTTTTCTTGAGCCTCGAGGTGTATGGCTTCAAGGCGCAACTTTGCCAGGGTTTCCGCTTCGGCTGCCTCTGCGTCAGCCATCGCTTCCGCCTTGTGCCGGAGAGTTTCGGCTTCTGCCTCGGCTCTGCGTGATTCCGCATCGGCTTCGGCTCTGCGTCTGCGTGATTTTGCCAATTCCTCTAAAACTTGAAGCTTAGAGCGTCTGCGGTTCAATTCAATCCGTCGCACTTCTGACGATTTACTTGACGATACGCTTGTATGTCCTGCAGTAAAGCAAGAAACACTGTCTGTGGGTTCTAGATCGTCATTAACACTGCTTGCCTCGTAAAATAAATCATTTTTACTCGAGTCACCGTACCGATGTTTAAGTGTTTCAGTAAGCGTCATACATGTCTCATATTTGTCAACAATTTGCTGCGAGAGTTGATTACGTAAATCGGTATCATTAAGGTCACAAACAGCTTTGCGAAACTTTGCGTATTCTTTTTCCATTTCAGTAACTTTGCGATACTCAATATTAAATTGCTCTTTCGATGAACAAAGGTTCAACGCAGAAACAATACGGGTGATTCTGTTCACCAAGCGACGATGAACCAATTAAAGTTTACGAGGAACATTTACCTCCACATAGCGCAACTTTTTACTTGACTAGCTTTAGCATGGTCAACGGTATGATCGCATTTATCAATATTAAAAGTTTCTGGGGCCGAGTTAAACCCTTTATCCACAGTCTGCCCAACTTGGGTAGGTAAAACATTGCCACTTAAGGCTAGAGCATCACCAATGCCTTTAGGCATAGCGCAGGACTTTAAACTGGTGTTAATGTTATCTTTATGATGGCTTATAATACGCCATAAATAGTAGGGGAAAGCGGGGAAAAGTGGACCGCCTAAGCCCTAGGTTGCGTAACTGCTAAATTTTAAAAATTATTTTGATTTTTTTGTTTTGAGGGTAAGCGTCAGCATATCTTGTCCGTTCTAAAACCAAACTTTTTCCCCAAAATCGTTTGTTTAATTCGAAATTTTTTGATTCAAAAATACCTCCGATGTTCCACTTTACCCCTTGCATGAGAGGTAAAGTGGACCCAGGGCCGGATTTAGACAATGAGAGGCCCGAGGCTATTTTGGTCACACTCATTAAAAGAGCGAAAACATAAAAGGTCTACACGTCGTCAGATGTCTTGTTTTCACTGTAAATATTGGTGAAGAGCAAAAAAAAGGTCTTTGTTGTTCGTGATGAGACCTCTTATTTTCTCCGAGGCCCCTCATTTTCTCCAAGGCCCTAGACTTCAGCCTGCTCAGCCTTCACGTAAATCCGGCCCAGAGTGGACCGCAGCAATTTTGAGCAATCGTGGTATTTTTTCAACGAAAATCATCTATTTACAACTAACAATAGTTCACCAGCTGCACATTTTGCATATTTCAATAAAGACATGGTTCGCATATAAAGTTGTCGTCTTCTTCGTCGCAACCAGCGCAAGCTACGTGGGCCCACCGCAGGCATTTAAAGCACTGAATCCATCCGTCATTTTCTGACGATTTCGAATACATCTCATTACATTAACTAAAAGCACTCAGCATCTGCATTACTTTCACTGCGGCTGCAGGAGCCCTACTGGTCCACTATACCCCTTTTGCGTAACTTTTCGATTTTGACAGTTAGCCTGCTTTAGGCTAGAGACTAGCATGAGGAAACCCATGTTGTCCGTGCGTTACATAGTGAGACTCCTTCCACACATTTAACAAAACTTTTCCAATGTGAGTACAAAATACAATGTTAGTTTAAATATATACCTTTAACTAGATTAAAGGGTCCAAAATTCGATTTCCAAGCCTTTTCTAGTTTTCTACTCTAAGATACCTAGAAAAATAGCGTCTGCAACGTTCTATAGTCACGCTTCATTAAACTTAGGGGTAACCAGGCCATTAAACATTTTTATAAAGAAGTTACGGGTATGTGCCACTTTACCCCGCCGGTCCGCTTTTCCCCACTTTCCCCTACACTGGAACACAAAAAATATCACTACTAAATAACATATAATGCAGAGGTAGGTATAAACAATAACGTCACCGTTTCGAAGTCCTCTCTGGAACAGTATTGTTGATAATCAGCAACGGCTCAAAATCGGAAACGTACGAGATCTCCAAATGACGATTGTCCACCACGACCGACGGGATCCAAGACAAAAAGTTGCCAGCGACGGAAGACTCACAAATGGATTGCACTTATGCACCGGTGAAAATCATCAGTCGCAGCACGAAAGCAAACGAGAGGTTACCTCTCAAGAAACCAGTGGGAAGGAACAATGTCTGAGATTCACGAACCAAAAAGGGACCAGCAGAAGGAACCGGGAAAAAACGAGCAAAGCCAAACAACAATACCGAAAGCCAGGGAAAACGGAATGAATCAACTTTTGAATTGTTCGCTTAGTTGAAGCCAAAGTCCGCGGATGAGGATGGTGACAACATGGATTCTAACCAGTGTTGCCAATTTAGCTAGGCCTACTTGGTATCTAGATCTAGATACTTTTTTTGTCCCCTTAGATACCAATTTTTTTGTCTAGATCCTAGCTACTAAACTAGAAACTTCTATGACTATCCAGTTAGTTTATTGTTTTATCTCTTCGCGGAAGAAAGCCAGAAATTATCGCTTTAATTTCGTGAGCCGTTTTTCCGAGTGTTCAGCTCAGTACCAATAGCTTTTAGTGGCCTAAATTTACACTGAACTGAGTGAGCAACACAATATCCGGATTAACTGCGGTACATAATGCACAAGTTAGTTTTTCTGGTGTGCACAAAATCCAATCATTTATTGAAATTCTGCGAGTAGCCTGCCAGTACTTCAGTTATTGTATTTATAACTGAGTTAATCTTAACAAATTTTTGAGGGCTATGTTCTAAAAGATGATAGAGAGAGCATTTGCTAATTCTAGAAAGTTCAGAACTTCTGTTTCAAACTATTAAGTGTTTTAGGCTTCGCCGCTACCCAGTACACAATACACATTCGTCTAGTAGATTTTTGGAATTTTGTGGTGTTTTGTTGAAAAACTTTGATTGAGCACATGAGCAGTAAATTTTTTAGATTGTTTTGTGAAAAGTTGCAGTGGAGTAAGCCTACAGTATTGAAAAGGATAGGCGTAGTGTGCTGTGCACAAGATTCACATATGCTTATGCTAATATATGATTATATCTAGCCTACACTGTTAGTGCGTAAGTTGACCAGGAAGTTCATGAAACTGCTAAATTCAAAGTTCAGTCCATTTAACACCATTATAGAGCCAATTGCTGAAAGCTGATGATATGACTTGACTTGCAGATCCATGATATTTTTCTGTTGTGTTTATTTTCATTCATTTTCTGCTTGAATGTGTGGCTATGATGTCTTTCAAGGTGTTTCGATGTCACTGCGACTAAAATGTGTCTTCATTAGGCAGAATATTTCTCGAAAAACTGAATGTGTGCTATTATTAAATGCTGTATGTAAGTTGCTTCATGTCAGACTCCATAATATTGCTTGTTTTTTGTCGTGTTAACGCACTTTTTGTAGTTAGATACTAGTCCAGATACTTATGTTGTTTAGACGTGGTTTAATCAAAAATTTAGCTACTTTCTAGATACTTTCGATCACGGATATCTAGAACAACGGGATCGCTTACTTCAATATCACACTGACAACAGTGGTGCTAAGAGCCATTGTAGAACGGGTTGTTTGAAGTTGGTGTAAACTATCCAAAAACGATGAAATAAAAAATTTCTGCCGTAATCGTTTTTAAACCATTATCATAGTAGCATAAAAATTAATCTGGGTTCGATTCCTGCCGGCGGCGAAAAGAAAAGTAAGCAATGTAGTGAGTCAAAGTAAGAACGCAATATTCAAAATTATCGTATGCGTATTAACATCACAATTTTTGAACAAATTCTAACTTTACTCGCTGAATTCTAATGTTATTTTTACGAAAGTCAGAAAATCTACGATGTTTGCTATGTTTTTTTTGCTGAAAAAATAGCGAAGTCGAGGCGAGTTAAGTTACATATCTTGATGCAAACAAGAACAAAAACTTTTTAATGCTACGATATTTCAGAAAAACGGCATCGTTATTATATTTTAGCATGCATTCAAATGAGCGTTGGGCAAAAAACAGTTGGCCTATACCAGGGCCGTATCCAGCCGGACCAGCTTGGGGGAGCGAAACAAATCTCAAAGGGGGCGAAAAAAATGACCTTTTTTTCAACGATATAGCCATCCTAAGGTGTTTTCTGAAAAATTAACTGGGCTACGCCCCCAGCCGCTGACGGAATTTTTGAATTTTAAGCAAAAAATACTTCATTCTAACGCACTTTTTATTAAAAAAAAGTACTTGTAACTGATTCAATAATACTGGTAGCAAAAGGACCAGAAGCAGAAATCATCGCATAAAGCTGATACAAAAGTTATTTTTCATTGGTCTCATGGCCAAAGGGGGCAAAGGGGGAGTTGAACTCTTCTCGTGCACACGCCACTAGACGTTCATGATGATTTAGTTGTATCAAACAATCAATTATTCAGCTTGGGGGTCTGAAAGAGCGTTGTAAGCTCCCCCAACGGGGTCCGGGGCTAAGCCCTGGAAGCTATTGCTTTTTCTGCTTTTAAAATTACTTTCCTGAATCAACTTTGAGGTTTTGAGGCTATTAGCAAATTAGTTATTTTGCAATCAGTGCGCCTACAGGCCTCAGAAAAGGCTATTAGGCCCTCTCAAATACAACGTGTTAATATAGTCAATTTATGTTGTTTATTGTACGCTTTGGTAAAGTACTGGAGTTTCAAAAAGTTCTTAGCAGTAAATACTACATGCGTAGAAAATATAAGCACCCAACAAGCTAGTGTGTTTCAAAACATCGGCTTCATGTTCTGGTTGGGACCCATTTTCAAGCTTGACTCCAGAAAGGGGTAGGAACATAGGAGGGTAGCCAGACCCGAGTGCCAGGGGAGAACAAAACTATTTCCAGGGGAAGCAGAAAATTATTTTTTTATTCATCTAATTCGCATACTACTTTCTCCACTCGAAACTCCACCAAGAATAATTTACTTCTACCGCGATTTTCTACTACCAGAGCTCGAAAGTCCGTAAATAAGTATAAGGTCCAAAACTTTGGAATTCCAGAAACTCTTAGACAACAATCGCATAATGGATACAAAAATGCTTGCAAGAAAATTCTTTTGGATAGCTACATTCAGAATCAGATATTTTAAATTTGAGCGTTTTGTTTTCTGTCGCTCACTCTATACTGTAAATAACAAATATTTTGTGTATAAAAATAATTCTTCACTAAGATTTTTTTTTAGGGCTGTTGCTTGACTAGAAGACCATTGGTCCCTTCGCAGCAGCTGCCTGTTGCTGATTTTTTTTTATTGTTTCTCAGTCTCACAATCTCGCTGCTGCATGTTTTGCTGTGTTCTGTGTCGTTTAATGAGCAACAAAAATAAACCCGTTCTTTCTCTTCATCAAAACAAAGTAAATTCAATTATGACGTAATAATCAGAGCTAAGTAATAATCGAACATCGCGAGCAAAATGGGTACGCAAAAAAGGCAAGTTGTAGGTTTGAAACAAAGTCCGTATAACTCACGTATAAGTTGAGCGAATCATTCGTTACATTGTTAAGCGACAATGGAGCAAAAATGTGTCCAAAAAGACAATCGCCTGCCTATCTTTCGTAATGTAAAAACGCTTGAAAGTGTTACAAAAAAGATCATAACTTCGGTTATGCTTGTTGAATTTTAAAAATTTTAACTGCACCATGAAGCTCTTGACTTACGCTATCGTTTAAAACAAATTTCAAGGAAATTGGTTGTGTTTTAAGCACTCTACATTGTAAATAATTGGACGGAGATATAAATTTTTGTAGTGGTTTTTTGACTAGTAGCATTTCTTTTTTCATTTTATTCATTTTAAAACATAAATATAGGGCAGATTTGCAAAGAGTTAATTTGATTCAAATTGAATAGGTTCAATCACAAAAATTTAAACTTCACTATGAAATTAGCGTAGCTATTGGTCGTGGTTTTTCAAACCCTTAAAACTTTTTCGCAGGAAAATGATTGCGTAAATTGTTTTAAACCTCACGTAAAATAAGGCTTCACTATATAGAACTAAATTTTTACAACCATGTTTGGTTGGTAGTGTGGTTGTTAACTTCTGTCGTGTTTCACCCCCGGGCTTTGGACCATCTGTTAAACGAAAAATTCAATAAGCAAAATTCAAGCGGGAAAAATATACCGGTATCTATTTTACTTTTTGATTTTGCTGTTTCATATCCATTAACATTAATTTTGTTAGCGACATGGCCTAGCGGTACCGCGCGCAGGTGACAGATCCTACGTGACGGGTTCGATTCGCGGCTGGAGCCGATCGCATTTGACATATATAACGGGTGGCTGCTGACTCGAAGAGCGCAAGCTCACTTCGCAGTCTCCTTCAATTACTGTTGAATTTTCAGTTCAATATAGGCTAATTTGAAAATAACCCTCAGTTATTTCATAGGTCTACGTCGTTTCACGGCCGCAGCTTCTTGAATTTCAAACCTGGGGCTTTTAAAATCAAATATTGTGGGCCAGAATAAAATTAACTAGAGGCTCGTTTTACACATGGTCCAAGGGTGAATCATGATAGAAGTTAACAACCTCACTCCAATCTGGTGAATCTACCATGGTTGCAAAACCTAGTTCCACGCACGAACAGTGAAACCTACTTTTACATGAGGTTTAAAACAATTTACGCAATCATTTTCTTGCAACAAATATTTGAAGGCTTGGAAAACTACGATCAATAGCTAGGCTACTTTCATATTGAAGTTCAAATTTTTGTAATTGAACCTAATTAATTTAAATCAAACAATAACTTTTACTTTTTGCAAATCTGCGCTATATTTATGCTTTTAAAAGAGCAAGAAATGCTGCTAGCGTAAAAATTGCTTCAAAAATTACTAAGTATGTCCAAATTATTAACCATTTGGAGTGCTTAAAACACCATCAATTTTCTTGAAATTTGTTTTTAACGATAGCTAAAATCAGGAGCTTTACGATGCAGTTGAAATTTTCAAAATCGAACGAACGAAACTAAAGTTATGACCTTTTTTCTAACACTTTCAAACGTTTTTGCATTATAAAAGATAGGCAGGCGATTGTCTTTTTGGACACATTTTTTGCCCCATTGTCTCTGCTCCATTCCTGTCCGCGCAACTTATACGAAGTTATACGGACTTTGGTTTGAAAGACAGTTTTTAAAACAGCTGCGGATGCCGATCCAAAAGGTTCAGTGAGAGGGGGCCTTGGGCAATCGTTCTCTCCCAACACGTCAACAATTTATACTATTTGCAAAAGAAATTAAAATAATATTTTCAATAAGATTAAAGTATATTGAAACATTTACAAACAGCAAAAATTGTTTACTCCGATATTTTATCTATGAAGCCAAAGTTGTCACAAGGCTTATTGTTATTCACACATACAATTTTCTGTTTTTACAAGGAAGTTACTAAATAATGAGATTTCATAACTACACTAATGCACATTCTCACCTGTTGCATATAGGCTATGATTGTCCACGGAAACAGCCGGAATGAAAAACATATCTTTTAAAGATTTCATAACTGTATTAAACCATCATCTCAACTGATCCGAGTCTATTTTGTGCATTGGGACAAGACACACAACATCTATCCATTTACTCTGTATATCTGCATCGACCAGAACAGAGAAAACGAAACATGGACATTTATCAACGCAAGATCGGTATCCAGAGTGTGGTATAATGATAGATTACTGTAGTGATTGTTTTTACTTTTAAAAGCCTCTTTTTATAACTAAAATATGTAACTCTTAAATTAGATACTTAGTTAGTTAGTGCAGTCAATGGTCAACTAGTCATGGCAAAATACAGATATATACGCGGATATGTCAATATTTTTGTTTTATGTTTTTGTTTTTTTGGACTGGCACATTAACAGTATGACTGTATGAATAATTATTAACTACAAATATAATAGCCAGAATATTTTGAAACATAGTTAAATGAAATATCTCGGTTGAGTTACATTTAATGTAATAGTCAAATTTACCTGAAAAGTATCATTTGAATGTGTTTCAATTTGTCCTAGCTACACTGTTTCAGGCCTATTAGTCTATTAGTAATTAAACTAGGCCCTATCTAAAATATCCATCAATCATATTACTAAGTTTTTACTGAACAGCACAGCTAATCTTTTTTAGTTGAATTGTTTTTGCATGGGCTACACTAATCAACTCTAACTATTAACTAGTTCACTTCACTAAGCTTAGACAATAGGCACATAACCCTAACTTTACCCCCTCCTACTTGCAGACCTACCCCTAACTAATGATTTATGGCAGCAGGGTTTTAATATATAATAGCAAATATACATCCCCTAAACACTGGCTAATAAATATATTTAAATCATTTTAAAACAGTTGAAAATCAAGTCTAGTTAACAGGTACCAGTAAATGCGGCTACGGCAACTCTTATTCAGTCTAGTCTTATCATCTTCTGATAAGCTAGGCCTACTAAGCTTCTATTTACTAAACAAAACTGTTTTACTCTTCTAAAACTGACATTCTATCCTACAAGTGACGTTTGACTGCACCTCAACGCCGCGGTCGAACTTAGCCTAACCGGCCTCCAGTCCAGTCACTTGAGGCTCAGAATTCAGCAGTCAGCCCTACTGTTGTCAAGCGCAAAAGACAAAAAAAGCGGAGTAAGAGATCCCGATGTTCTAGATACCCCTGCTTTTGGTAAACAATCTAGATACTTGAGTGAATTCACATCTGGCAACACTGATTCCAACCACGAT
Source organism: Trididemnum miniatum (assembly GCA_964006365.1). Classification (NCBI taxonomy): domain Eukaryota; kingdom Metazoa; phylum Chordata; class Ascidiacea; order Aplousobranchia; family Didemnidae; genus Trididemnum; species Trididemnum miniatum. The sequence continues at coordinate 11,963,333 of OZ023238.1, forward strand.
GCCGAGTTCAAGATTCCAAGTCAGCAACACGACGACCAAAGTACAGCTGATTAATTTTTATGTTACGGAATGAGTTTTGCACAGCCTTTCGGCGATCCTTCACTGCACTTGTTACTGGCGACTACAAGCAAGAGATCCAACCAACTTGATAAAATAAATCTTGAATAAATAAAACCAAAGGAAATGTCACCAACGACTGCAGCAAAAATTAATCAAAGTTGACTCGGCTTACTGCAATTGCGACTTAAAAATAAAATAGCTTGAACTTAAAAAAATTAAAACGTCTTGCCTGTTCCACATACACAAAGTGTTTGACCCAGGGTGTCAGTTATGGCAGTTGACAGTGCACAAAAAATAGAAAAAGGTTGCAAAAAAAGGCGTGGAATTACAGCAGGTTGCTTGACTGCAAGGAAGTTGCAGCTGCAAGTCTGAGTGCCCGTCATCGACAACACACGAGCGATAAGGTTGAAATGAGGGTTCAAATCTTGGTGGGGATTATTACCAAATAAATTTTTTAACTGTGCTGGAACAGATTTACTGAGTCTTACGCTAGGGCTACTGGTACTACAAGACCGGTGCTAGGTGTATCGGTTAAGAGCGTCCACTTGGTAGCCGGTAGACTGGGGTTTTATTCCCAGTCGGGTCATATTAAAGACTTTAAAAATAGTATTTGCAGCTTTCGCCCCAGGCGCTCGGCACAAGCGGAAGTGCGAAGGGTTTTGTGTATGTGTTGTTCGTCATGTATGTCCCTTAACAGCATTCAATCATTCATGATTGAAAATTGTAATGGGCCGACAATTGAAAATGGCCTAAACAATGTGTGCTTGCACCCGCTGTCCCATACCTTTACCTTTACTGGTACTGTAGTAACACAAATGTTTTTCAAAATACCGAGTGTGCGTTATTATTGTTAAATCATCCAGTATCTATGTATATGTTTTCGCGGTAGTCCTATTTTTAGGATCTTTAGGATTTTGCGGACGCAGCCGCAAAATCCTTAGCGTCTTAAAAAAAGACCACCAGTAGGGCAGTAGTCCTTTTTTTAGGATCCTGTAAACTGTTTCTTTTTCGAACGTGTTTTAGCATTGTCAGCTCCATCATGATGAGTTATAGCCAATAAACACCGGAAATTATCGATTTTTTGATCGCAACCTAACCAAAATCAATTTTAAATGCGTAAAACGAAACGCGTCCAAAAAAAGACCACCAGTAGGGCAGTAGTCCTTTTTTTAGGATCCTGTGAACGGTTTGCTTTTTCGAACGTGTTTTAGCATTGTCAGCTCCATCATGATGAGTTATAGCCCATAAACACCGGAAATGATCAATTTTCTAACCGCAACCTAACCAAAATCAATTTTAAATGCGTAAAACGAAACGCGTCCTAAAAAAAGACCACCAGTAGGGCAGTAGTCCTTTTTTTAGGATCCTGTGAACGGTTTGCTTTTTCGAACGTGTTTTAGCATTGTCAGCTCCATCATGATGAGTTATAGCCATTAAACACCGGAAATGATCAATTTTCTAACCGCAACCTAACCAAAATCAATTTTAAATGCGTAAAACGAAACGCGTCCTAAAAAAAAGACCACCAGTAGGGGTAGTCCTTTATTAAGTATTTAAGCGGGTCTCGGTCCAATTTTGCGTTGGGAATCGACTGAAGTATTTTTTGGGTGGGTTGGCTGGCAAAATGATAGGTTTGGTTTCTTTCATGTGGTACAAATTTTTTCTACGCTACAGTGTTACAATTTTTAGGAATTTCCACCGAACCCTAAAAACAACTCCGTTGAGCCGTATAGGAGTTTGATGAAACTCAGTTTAAGAACCACTGTGAGATGGTCTGGTGTACAGCCTATATTCTAGTTTTGGTTTCGCCTCTAAATGCTTTACCCGGTGACGATCAACTGCATCTGCCACATAAGCTTTTTGTTGTTGGACCAGTACGAAAAGCTGCGGAAATCATTTACAAACGCACCAAACGCTGACATTCGCCAGGGGAGGGAGTAATATGCCGCACATTGGGTTTAATGGGCCTACAATTTCGGATAAAAGTCAAATGCAAAGCTTATGCCTGTACCTTCGCTATAAATTGTTTATTGGATGGGATTACTGACATTGCGACATTTTCTTGAATATGCCAATATAATAAAACGAAGAGGAAGTTTTGAAGCTGGCTAGCTGTTTATGATTGAGTTGGTATTATTGCTCTCATTGCCTGTGTCATCTTCGTCGTGTGAGCCAGCTTTTTCGACTCTTGAAATTGCCAAAAGCTTTTTAAGAAACACAATGGGACAAACACGTTTAAATGATTTGGTGGAAATGTAGGTAGCAAGCGAGGAGCTCAAAGCTATAAAAATCGGCGATATTCGCGATTTATATTGGTAGCAGGCATTAAGGCGTTAGTCACTGCTGATGTAACGTGTAGGCCTATGTAGGCTATTTGTCAGTAGACAATTTTATACCAATGTGGGTTATATTTCTTTGTCGGAAGTGAATATTATACCAATGTAAATAGCAAACTCGTGACATTTTTTATCGAGTTGGAGTTTAATAACAATTTACAAGTTTTAGTTCAACTTCGTCATTTTCAGTTTTTGTCAGTGTAAGTCTGAGTTCAGTAAATGTTACCGATTTCATGCTATATACATTTAAGTAGTTTTCAAAGAGTTTTAAGCCACTTTTATACCGTTTAGGCCAAGTCGAATGCTAAATCCAGGATGTGCTTTTTCAGACCGAGTTCCAATTCGATTTCTGATTTCGAGTTCGGGAAAAAATGCCTAGTTCAAGCTCAAGTTTGCAGCCCCTTTGGACAAAAATGGCTTAGGCCTACCGTATATGCGTAGCAGCACTTGCTATGGGCTTGCAATTTTTTGAATATGCCTAACATTTTTGGCTCTGGCAAGGGCTGTAAATAAAATTAGTCCTAGTTTCATCTCGCTCCCCTCCCCCCCCTAATATTTTGGTTGCATTTCATCACTGGTTCTACGTATCATAGAGATGATAACATAGTTAACGCGTTGCGTTATGTGCAACAAAAGTTGAGCAGTATAAAGTAGGCTATACTGCTTCTTGTTTTTTGTTAGAGTTAGAACAAATGGTGTACATTTTTTCTGTTTTAGTGTTTTGTTTTTTTTTGCGTTTATGCTTCACAGATTCACTATTTCACTCGTTTCTTTGATTAAGCTATCTATAATAAAATTATTTTTAAAGGCTGGGAGTTGGTTAATAACGCTGCTCGATCATCACTCGATGATGCGCAACGCGCGCTATTGCTTTTGATGTCATTCGTGTATCGTAAGCTTCTGTTGCATCAAATCAAATCTTCATCATACTCACAGTATTACGCCGAAGCATGTAACGAGTTGCGGGGCCCATCTCCGCGGCTTATTTCCCGGGCAACTCAGATCCGAAGAAACGTGGCAACGATGGCGAGTCGTTGGCAACACTGAGTTCGATTTGACCGCACGAATAATCGAACCCCAGATCTCCTGTACCAATAGCGTGCGCTTGACAACTGAGCCAACCAGCCGGTTATGGACAGGGTAACTATACCAGCCGCTTGCCCGAGTGATTAAAGGCATTGCTGTCGGCGCAAGTGGTTTGGACTTCAATTTCCAGGCCTACCAATTTGGACAGGATAACTATGCCCGCACCGATAGCAATGCTTTTAATCATTCAGGCAACCGGCTGGTACAGTTTTTTTGCCAGAATCAAATCAGCTATACATTTTTTCTGGACCTTTGCAAATAATGAACTTTTCTAATTGTACCGATACTCATTATAGTCGAGTAGCCCTGGTTTACAGGATCCTAAAAAAGGACTATTCCTATTGGTGGTCTTTTTTTAGGACGCGTTTCGTTTTACGCATTTGAAATTGATTTTGGTTAGGTTGCGGTCAAAAATTGATCATTTCCGGTGTTTATTGGCTATAACTCATCATGATGGAGCTGACAATGCTAAAACACGTTCGAAAAAGCAAACCGTTCACAGGATCCTAAAAAAAGGACTACTGCCCTACTGGTGGTCTTTTTTTAGGACGCGTTTCGTTTTACGCATTTAAAATTGATTTTGGTTAGGTTGCGGTTAGAAAATTGATCATTTCCGGTGTTTATGGGCTATAACTCATCATAATGGAGCTGACAATGCTAAAACACGTTCGAAAAAGCAAACCGTTCACAGGATCTTAAAAAAAGGACTACTGCCCTGCTGGTGGTCTTTTTTTAGGACGCTAAGGATTTTACGCATTTAAAATTGATTTTGGTAAGGTTGCGGTTAGAAAATCGATCGTTTCCGGTGTTTATTGGCTATAACTCATCATAATGGAGCTGACAATGCTAAAACACGTTCGAAAAAGCAAACCGTTCACAGGATCCTAAAAAAAGGACTACTGCCCTACTGGTGGTCTTTTTTTAGGACGCTAAGGATTTTGCGGCTGCGTCCGCAAAATCCTAAAAATCCTAAAGATCCTAAAAAAGGATGACCCACTCAATATGAGTTTGAGCCCCCCTACAAAATTCAAAGTGTTACGCCAATGATTTGTATCATAATTTACTCAAAATATCTACGGACACCCTGTAGGGTTTCACTAATCCCCACAGATGTTAAAAAATCCCTACTGTAGCGTGAAATCCCAACAAGTGGCAGCCTTGTTTCCACTGCTGCAATGTTTCTTTGGTGAAGTGTTGCTGAGGTACTGAGATGCAAAGATGGGCCCTGCCACTCGCTACGCGCTTCGGCAAAATAATGCGAGTACAATATATAAAGGTTTGAGTTTTTTAATCCACAATCCTAACAAAAGCACCATAATACAGTAAAATTAATTAAATTGTGGTATTCTTTTTGTTTGTTTGCTTGTAAACACACAATCTCCTGTTTAAGCCAGTTTGTCTGTTTTTTGATTTAAGCATGAAAACTTCAATTCGTTTTTCGTGGCATATTGTGTTACTTTGGGTGCACTAAAGCAAGGTGCCATCTTACTAAAATGTATTTGTACTGTACTGTTTTTGTTTTGGTACCAGTAAGTTTTTGTGAGAAGCTGCAATTCGTAGCAGTAGATTTAGGTGACCTTGTCTACCACTGCTTCGCTGCTGCACCTTTTTTGGATATTGGAAAACAAGTAAACTCATGTGCAAAATCAAAAATGAAAAACAAGTGCCGTATTCGAGTATAACCCGCCCTTGTCTGCTTGTGCTGTATGCCGATCAGATGGCCGAGTGGTATAGAGCGTCTGCTTCTAAATCGGTAGACTTGGGGTTCGATTCCGAGTCGGGTCAAACCAATGACTTGAAAATTGGTATTCACAGCTTCCCTGCTTGACGTTCAGCATTTAAGGGACAGTGTGGAGAAAGCCGGCAAGTTTACTTGTTGTGCCGTTGGGAAAGGCACTTAGCGGGATTCCCCCATCTTAGTGTGGTAGACAGGTGGCCGACAACTCCTAAGCGAGCTCGTACAGCGCTTCGTCGCTTTCTCGTGAAAGGAGGATAAATATGCCAATAATAATAATAATACCGTAAAATGCCCATACTTTAGCCATTTTTCAGAGTTATTTTGGTTTCATTTTTAGCATAGTAGAGAAACTTTTCTTACTTTGTACTGAAAATAAAGGGACTAGGCCTTACTAAGCATTAGTGTATTTACTTGTCCCCAATTAAGTGGGGAAACCCATTTTTTTTTATATTTCTTGAGTGGCTAAAGTTTGGAAGAATTTTCCGAACTTTAGCCAAACTCATATTTTGAACAGAAATGACCATTTAGGAGTCATAAAATGACCGTTTAGGAGTCATAGAGTTTACTTTAGCCACCCTGAGTGTTTTTAAAAAACATTTCTGCACTTGCTACGGTAAGTCCTAACACACCATTTTTTGATCAAATTTAATGAAAAAGAGCATATTTTCTGTGATGGCATTAGCACCTATTACATAAAAAAAACATCAAGACTCTTTGGCAGCTTAGAAACATCAAGAATTAGCACATTTAACATAAAAAAGCATCAAGACACTTTGGCAGCTAGGTCAACTTCACAGTATTAACAATTACATACCATGTATAGATATTGAAATAAGGTGGCTAAAGTTAGGTTTTCCTCGCAAATTCATGTCCTTACTTTAGCCACCCCCACAATAGCTATTTAGGTTGAAGATCAGAAATCAAAATGCAATGTGTGCATTCTGCTCTATATTAGGCATATTTTGGCACCATTAAGATTGAACAAGGATGATGCTTACCAGATGGTAACAAGTCACTTTTCCGGAGACCATTTTTTTCGTTTTTTAACGTTTTCGAAGAAATGTCATCCAGATGCTCCCTGATTGGCAACAGCAGGATGTTTTACCACAAATCTGACTACTAAGCTATGATGAAGTTTTGACTGCAAAATGTTTAAAAAATCTCTAACCGTTAAGCCTCGCTGAAAATAAATATTACAATTTTGTTTTTGGCTAAAGTATGGTTTGAGTCTAAAGTTAGGGCATTTTACGGTAGTGTGCATGACTGTATGATGCGCACCCCTGATTTCCCATAAAACAGTGGGATTTCTCAGCTAACTTCCTTGGCTAATTCAGCCCTTGTAAAAAACCTGCACCCAGACTTTGAGTTTATATTTTAATAGAAAATTTTGCGTATTATACTTGAATAAATACCGGTATGGTAGTGTAAGCATTGTGCATGAGCATCAAATTTATTTTTTTTACCAGGTTACCTTAGAGCTTATTTTATTTGATAATTTGACAGAATTAACACAATGAATGTGAAAACAAATGGCAATAATAAACCTCAGCATGAATCTTTGATTGTAAAGTATCTGAAAGTTGTTGGAGCAGTTTCACTTTATTGGTTTGTCAGTATTTGTATGGTGTTTCTCAATAAATATTTATTAAAGGTAAGCTGCATGCTGTGAACCTGTGAAGTAAACTGTATGCTCTGAGAAGAAACTTGTCTAATTTTTTTGTTCTGACTCCACATTTACATTAAAAAGTTTTGATTCTTAATTTTGATGTTGCTTTGGTAAGTATTAGTTTGTGTATGTGACTCTTTGTTTTTTTTCAGAGCGATTTGAATTTAAATGCGCCCATATTCGTTACTTGGTTTCAGTGCTTGGAAACTGTTGTTTTGTGCTGGGTTTGTGCAGTTTTAGCAAAAACGTAAGTTCTTTCTATGCAGTATGAGTTGCTTTTTATTTTGAATTAATTTGCTCATTAGTTTGATCGTAACAGCAGCCATTGTTTCTAATCTGCATGTTATGTAAAAGCATAAACAAATTGCTGTTAAAGTTAAAGTCTTGAGTATTTCCAAGGTGTACCTTTCATTCATGAACGTTTCTATTATTTTTAAAATTTTTGTTAATAATACAATATTTTACATTTTGCAAGTAATGTTTGTAACATTCAGTTCGTGCATTATGCAAACCACTAATCAGAATTTTTGGAAAATTCTGAAGTTTTGGTGTTAAACAAGCAATGGAACTAACGAATACATTATATTGTGTAATTGGCCTAATGGGTCGTTTATCCTTCGTGATGTTTCCAATTTTTGTCCGAAGGGAATTGCATTTGATGTACAAGATACTCATATGTATTGTTGTTAGTAATTTTGAGCACGTTTGTGTGATGTGGCTTTAGGCGAATTGCACACGGCCAGTTTGTTTGAATATTCAAGCTTTTGGGTATGCTTACTTCCATGATAAGGAAATCAGTTGCTCTAACAAGGTTAGAAAACAGTTTTGTCAAATGTATAATTGTTGTGGTAATATCGCACCACATATATATTTGTCCTTGGCTTTGTAGATTTTCGGTATCCTAGACTCGTGTAACATTGTATGAGATAACAAAAGTTAAATGAAATCTTCCTTATGCTTGCGGTATTATGCCAAAGGGTGTAACGTGTGACGGAGCCCATCTGCGTGGCTTAGTGCTTGGGCAACACAACCCCGAAGAAATGTTGCAGCAGTGGTGAGCCATTGGTGACATTGTGTCTGATTTAAGAGGCCCTGGAATTGAACCCCAGACCTTCTGCACCGAATAGCGGTGTGCTTAATTAACTGCTGAGCTAAGGGGTCAAACACAGCAAAATCAGGATGATTCTAGATCAACTATGTTAGTATCATATCATAGAATTCAATGTTTTGTTTTGAAAATGTTGCAGATCCCCATTTAGTAAAGTTTGTATAAGTGCATAGGCGTCGATTTTTTGTTGAAGTAAATCAACTCCAGGGGGCAAGAATTTTTAACGTAATTTATTCATTTATGTGCTACTGGAAATCATTTTGCAGCCTGTTTCTACATGAAGCTCATGGGCCATGATAGTTTGTGGTAGCAAGTTTGCAAGCATTTACGGCTTTTGTACGAGTCGCGCTGTCGCTAACATCTCGCGATGATCACTTTTTACAGCATGTGGTGTCGCGCTCTCACCTTGACACATCGCTTATTTTAGCAATAACAGTACAAAAAAATGCATTGCGGTTATCACGTTCACGATTTAAAAAGTCAGTCAGTTAATTACTGTATTTAACAATGAATCAAACAAAAAGTGTAAATGCTAAAAAAAACATATGTTAGGTTATTCATACGGCATTTGGCTTTTTTTCCCGATGCCAGCGACATCGGAGCGACGGGCAGATCTTGGGCGGTGTGTACAAAGGCAAGTCCCTGTCGTAACTCCCAAGAACATCGAATGAAAGCTTGAATGAAGAACAGTTAATATCAACTGGCAATTGCAGCTTTATAGTATATTTACTGCCCGCAACAAGCAATAAAACAAAGCACATCACGTAACAATTTGTTTTGCAACGGGTTCATTTTTTCAGTTTGCCAACTACATGAAACCATGTCGCGGCTAATGAAATAACAGCGCGTTGCATTACCGCTTGTCGAGTGCTTGTAAAGCACTTATACATTAGGCTAAAAGAAGTGGCATTGCATTTACGAACTCATTCCAAACTTGTTGCGGCGAGTTAAAGTTCTGCACACAGATTCATTGATGGCAACATTGAGATCAAGAGCGTTAGCGTCATCACGGTGTGTCTTCAAAATAGCCAAGTCATTCAAGCGTTGCTGCATCTGAGTAGGGCGCAAACATGTTTTTAACCTGCGCAGCGTGGAAAGCGACTGTTCAGCTTTGCATTTAGAATTGGGAAGAACATTATAAGTCTTCAAAGCACAGATGAAATTTGGTGCAATGTCTGCAAACGCTTGATTTTGTCGTATATCTTCAGTGATTTCGGTACTGAAATCGAACAACTTAATCTCTTAAACCGAGCAAATAGCATAAGAGTTGACGTTCACGCACAGTATTTGCAGAATTCCAATCACCGTAAAACTCACTCACTACTTTTATGTCGCTACGTGACATAGTTTTATCTTTCAACAAGCATCTCAAAAATTTTTGATGTTTCGGAGGGTTGTGATAGGTAGCGTCGTAAGAGAGAATTTGTAGCAGCTTGAAAATTTTTTTCGCATAAAGTGAAGTAAAATTCTTCTATCTCATCATCTGTAACGACGTGACAGAGTCTTGGAGTAACCGGCAAACTTATCTTCACATCCAATGCTTGTACTTTACTTTGTGCAAAAAGATGCTTGCCGAAAGTGTTCAGATCAGATGTCAAGGCATTAGCAAGTTTTTGAATTCACCCATTTCAACCTCTGGTGGCAACAGGGCTGGCAATTAAAAAACCCACCCAAAAAAACCCACTTGTTGGTGGTTTTTTTTGGGTTTTTTAAAATACAATAGATCTCACATGTAATAAACAAGTCAGGGCCAGTAATATATATCTATTATGTATGTGAAAGTCATTAAACACAAAATTGACACTAGGCTTTCAGACGGTAGAGCAAAATTGACACTATTACCCACTTCAAAGGTCCACAAAAGAATGGGGCTTTTATTAGAAGTAGCCCGTTTTTACCAATCACCACTCAGCGAGGAGGTGTTTGTGATTCCTGATTGGAAGAAAAAAAGCTGTGGCTTATAGAAGTCTGGTTCTTTCATGGACATGTAAAGTGGGTATATGTGCATCATGTATAAGCCAGTCACTGGAGTACCCTTTGTGACAAGTCTTGTTTTCCTGAAGCAACAAATTTCTTTTTCCTGTCAAACTCAAAAGCAAAATATTTTAGTTACAATATGCTGGTTTATTTTGCTTTGAAAATAAACACAAACATGCAGTTTCGGATGAAATAAACAAACTCAAGTAATAATAAGAACAAATGAAGCTGCAAAGTTTTACACGAAAACAAAAAGTCAGCAGTACTGCAGAATCTGTCTTAGCACCATTTAACAACAAAAAAATGTCTAAATATCTTGATAACTTATAAAACTTTTTACACTATAACTTATAATAAGTGCTCCTGCATGTGCTAAATGCAGATAAAAATTAATTTACAACAAAATTATATTAATATAACATTAGCATTTTTAATTTTTATAAATCTGAAAAAAACCCAAAAAAACCCAGGTGGGTTGGGTTTTTTAAAAAAAACCCGGATTTTTTCCAGCCCTGGGTGGGAACTTAGCGTGACTGGAATTGGACATGAATGGGACGAATGATGCCGAAAAGTCTTTGTAGGAAACGAAGAATAAAATACGTTTCGTACTCTTCAAGATTGAGAAAGTGGGGGAAACGTTGATGAACGGACTGATCCCAAAACAGTTGTACCTTCGTTCATTTCTTCCATTATATTCATCAAATCAACATAATTCGCTCAGAATGCGTCAATGCAATCTTTGTTTTGTGAGTTTAATCAATGCCAGCTAATCATATGTCACTGTTATACTCCAATTGATAACGAATGTTTTTGTACTTATATTGTGGTCTATTAACATAGTCGGCTTACGGCTGCCTTCACAACAAAGTTTGCAGAAAATCACAAATCTGCAGTATACCGGTAACTGTCAAAGAATTTTGATAGTGTGGCTGCTTGTATCAGCGAGCTTTCATGATTTAACGTGATCGTTTTGTCGATGTAAAGCTGCTTCTACCGACAAGCGACGATTTTTTACCCCTGTCTTGTTATACTTTAATGTTTCTTGACCATGCGAAGCCATCTCGCAACTTCTTGGAATATAATCGAGTGCCGTGGACAGCACCTAAAAAAAATGTTTAATGACTACAACAGTTGAATACGATGGCAGCGCAATTTGTGGATATCTGAAAAAGTTTGTCAATACATAAGTTTTCTAACATTCTTCGTTGTATTTTTTCTTGAAATTATATTGGCGTTAGTGAATGTGACAAAAATTGTTTTGGTAATTACCGGTTTTGTGTCAACCTCCATTTGTTTTGTAACGTTTTTTCATTCTTGACGATCCTGACAATTTTTGCTATTGTGCACATTTGCTTGTTATAACGAAATGGTTAGGCTTAAGCATGGTAATTTTCTGAAAAAACTAGCGACGCGATTTGAAAGACAACTCAAGCAAGCGTAGGTGTTGAACTTCCATTCTTCCTACTGCGCTAGCAGTAGCACTGCCTCGTTCAATTTTATGCCAAGTCGCCAGCTACAGTAGTTGGCATTTGCACATTACAACATATTTTTGATGCGTACTCAATGCTGTTGTAAAATTTGATTTTTATGATTTTATCTTAACATGCTTCCACTCAACACAATGCTTGATGAAAAACCGAGGGGGCCAGAGATATCCGGCCGGATAGTACTTCGCTATCCGGCCGGATACCGGATATTTTCAAAGTTCAGGAAAATTGCGTGGAGTAGACTCGGTAAAAATAAAATTTACCTTTTCGATCTTTGTGAAAAAATTTGGTAAAAGTTTAAAAACTTTAATTTTGTTTGGACTCTGCACAAGAAGTAGAACCGAGTCCAAACCTTAGGCTGCGTTGGTAATTTTTTGTATCAATTGGATATAATTGCAAGTGTTGTCATGAGGAAAGCCACTTCAATGGTGTAGCAGTGAGCAATAATTAATCGGCATCAAACCGAGACGGTATAATTTCGATGACCACCACTGTTGTCTCCCGTGAAGGCCATGCAAATAATTTACGTTTAAAAGCCTGTCTTCTCTCCTATAACTTGCACGTTCGTTTTTTTGTTCAAAATGAAAAAAACCAACGCAATGAGTAGCCGACATAGGTGCCAATTTTTTCGTGATGGCAAACGGCAGGGGGAGAGAACTTTTATAGAAACTTTGTTTTCTACGTTCAAAAAACGACGTTTCAAGGTACCAGTAGCATTGTAATGGATGTATTTCTGCTTTTAAATGTTGTGCGGTTTTGTAACGTTAAGTAAGTTGAAGTCTTTAATTCAATGAACGTCCTTAGTTCATCAATTGGCTGTTTGTGTTAAAAGTTTGACGTTATTCACCCATCATTGCAGATTCACGGCAGGATCGATTTTTTGCAGTAATTTTATGGTATTTACTATAAACCTTGGGTATTTTAGTAGCTCTGATGATAGCGCAAAGCAAGTGAAAATTCAAATTCAAACTTGCCTTTTATCGACCGCTTAGCGTAGTGGTGAGAGATATCGCCATCTGTGTGAGAGGCTCGCCACTGTTGCGACGTTTTTTCTTTTTCGGAGTTCGAAATTGTGTTGCAGAGGCGCAGAGATGGGCTCCACCACTCGTTACATGCTTTGGCGTAATACCGCAGATATAATGACGATTTGATCGTTTTTGAAGTTTGCTTTTGATGGGTATCACAAATTGCTCACTAGCGCAAAACCGCGAAAATCAACACAATGTGTGTAATTGTTAACTCTACTGCTTTACTCGTAAAATCACGCCGCTGACGCAGGCCACACGCTTGGCAGTTTTCCTCTCTCTCCCTTTATATGCAGCATGAGCGCAAAATTTCGTGAAAACAATGCTAAGATTTTGCGCTGTTGTATTTTGGAAGTGTTTAGCTACCTTGCAATGTGCATGCAGTCAACTTTTCATATAATAATGAAACGGTACACGACATTTGGGCCCAGACATCTGGGCGCGAGGGCATTTAGGCGCGAGGACATTTGGGCACAGTGCCATTTGGGCGCAAGGACATTTGGACGCGAAATACGTTCTAATGCATTTTTAATCAACTTTTCGTTAGTTTTTTTTTTTTAATTAATAAAAACTATTTTGTATCTGCAACGATCTTATCCAATACTTAATTTTCTGTTTGCGACGATCTCATAGAAGAAATTAAGATGTGTTAATTAACGGCAACGTGTATCAAAAAAGATGGAGCAAAGTAAAGGTCAAGTTAACGATAGATAAAGACTCATTTTTACGATCAATTGTCTAGCAACCTAAGGTAGTGATTAAAAGTTTTAGATCAAGGAAAATGTCCACGCAATGTAGGACAGCGAAATTAAAAAAAATTAAGAAGATGCTTAACGCAGTTATGATTTGTAAATACTTTGAAATGGAAGAATCATGTTTGATAAAATATATTATGAGTCAGCTGTTATTTGGACACAAAAATTATGATCCATTTCATTCGTATATACAGGGTGATCCGAAAGTAACTCCCTATTCTAAAATAAAAATGGTTTGTTTTTGAAGTGTAATTTCTTCATTTATTAAACATGAGAAAAAGTGCATTGCATGGACTTCCATTTAAAATTCAATATCTTTTTGTTTGTTTATTTAGATGTGGTTAAATTTTTTAAAAATTATTATTATATCACAATTAGTATGTTAATTTACAAAACATGATTTAACTTTATTTCAAATTTAAGTTAAAATTATAAAAATATAGAAACAAGAGCATAGATGTAATTGCCGCAGACTGAGTAACTTACACGCAAAAACTGAGAAAGTTGTCGGTAAATTTGAATAAGTCATAGTTATTTTAGAATAGGGAGTTACTTTCGGATCACCCTGTATATTGGATTGATCAAGTACCTTTTCAAAATCATGTTATTTTTTTAAACGAGAAGTTACTTTTCTTACGTTTTCATTAAAAATTTGCTTAGTACTAATCACGCATTACCGTGTCGTTCAGGGTTTATACGGTCAGGGAAAATCAGGGGAAAACATCTTTTTCGAGATGGTCAGGGAAAGTCAGGGAATTCAATGGAAAAGTCAGGGAAAACTGGGAAAAAGTCAGGGAGATTTTTTTGGAAAGTTCTTACCTCCTATGAATCAAGATCCATTGTATATTTTAGCAATTGTATGTCAAACAAGCTTTACTTCATACTTTTCTCTTTATTTAGACATTTTCTTATTATAAAAGTAGCCTAGAATGTTTAAAAAACCGAAACAAACTTATTTCCAAGATGGTTGGTTATCGTCTGAAGAATTCAAGGCATGGCAATTTAAAGCTTCAACCAAAGGTGAAACAAGATGTCGACTGTGTCAGACAAATATAGCAACATGGGAATCAGGCATGTAGGAGTTATGCTGGCAACAAATCCCATGTGGAAAAAGTCAAGGAACGGGCCGTAATTGTACACGTTATTAGGCCTGTTATTCTTTGCTAAAAGAAATTTTTCTTTTCTTTGCTAAAAGAAATGATATTAGGCCTGCTAACTTATCTTCTTGGCTAAAAGTTTTCTTTAAAAATTTCTTTGCTATTTGTTTACTAAAAGAAATGATATTAGGCCTTCTAACTTATCTTCTGAAGAAAAGCAGCTGCAATCTTCCCTATATACAGGAGATTTGGTTGAAATTCAACCATCCTGCTGTGCAAATAGTCAAAGTACGAATCTACTGGTCTTTCAAGATGGAGGAAATACGGTGGGTTCTGAAGCATGTCGGTGGATATAGTGATAATTTTGTTACTGGTTCTGTGAACCTATTTCAATCAATGTTTCCTAATAGCAAGATTGCTAGCATAACGGAACTTGGCAAAGACAAATTACTGTAAAATATGTTGTGAGTTATGGTATTGCACCTTAACTTCACACAATTACTGAGAGAGCAAGTCTCTTCATCAGAATGGTTTGTAATTTCAGTGTTATTATTGCTGTGATTTTCTTAGATTTTTTACTTAAAGTAGTGCGGAGTGCTGTGAACTGCGAAACCAGACACTTGTGAAATATGTCACTTTTCTTATTTTTGGTATTCAAGCCAAGCTTCTTGCAATTTTCTAAGATACAATTACGATAGGTCACCTGTGAAATCCTTATTTCTGCTGCTGCATTGACGTTTTTGTGAGTGTAGGCATTAGGTGCATATAGTTATTTTTGCTGTTGGTTGATATTGTAGCGTTCGTTTATATTCTCTAAGTCAGGGAAAAAGTATGTTTTGCAGGATTGGGTCAGGGAAAAACATAGGGATTTTTAAACGAAAGTCAGGGAAAACAGGTGCGATTTTGAGAGAAGTTAGGGGAATATGTCAGAAAAATTCCGTATAAACCCTATCGTTGCAATAGTCTTATTCTCACGCGTTTCCGTCGTTCGAGAACGTTGCAACAAAAATGTTTTAACTTTTAGATCTTTTGTTATCTTAATTTCTTCTATGAGATCGTTGCAAACAGAAAATTAAGTATAATATTAGATAAGATCGTTGCAGACAGAAAAGTTATTATTTACTTCAAAAAACTTGACGAAAAGTTGATTAAAAATGCGTTTGAACGTATTTCGCGCCCAATTGGCACTGCGTCCAAATGTCCTCGCGCCCATATGACACCGCGCCCAAATGTCTGTGCCCAGATGTCTCGCCACCAAATGTCGGGTTTCGTAATGAAAACACCCCTGAAGCCGGACATATGTTGCCCTCTTCAATATTAGACCTGAGGAAGCACTGTTCCTGCTCCCGCCAATTAGACGCCTGTGGTGGCTGACTGACTTGGCGTCCGATTTTCGGCAAACTCTTCACCAAAAGCCACACTTTTAACACAATTCTTCTTACTCGGAAATAAAGCCCAGCGTTGAAAACGTGTTGATACACAAACGTGGTGTCGTGGATCGTAGTTGAATCAAAAACGATGTGCAAGATGATCATTGCATCAACTTAGCTCCTGCCGCTGGACCGCGTTGCCGATTCGGCCTACTTAGAGTAATGAAGTCCATTCTTAATGGCGCAACGCTTTTGAAAGTTTCCTGCGTTTCACATGACCTCATGCAATAGTTTCATGGTTCGCTGGTCGAGCAAAACGATAGCGAGGAGCCGCAGAAAAAAAATCAAAATGTTAATTTTGGCTTAGTGCTATACTATTCGGTATCAGGCCGGATAGTGGCGCACCGGATATCCGGTAAGTTAAATTTGCCGGTATCCGGCAAATTTGCTATACAGCACATCCCTACCTAATATCATCATTACGTAACCCTAATCGTCTCACGTCGAATCGGTCACACCAAATAGTCCTGCTCCGGTGATCTTTAACCTCAAAATTCAAGAAATTCCAGCAAATTAATTTAAGCCCAGGGAGCACTTTTGAATGCTCTGTGGAGTCTTTGAATTCTGCAGAACTCTATTGAAAAGTGATCTTTTAGGGGGACTAACCTATAATGCAATGAACAAGGAAGTAATAATTTATGTTAAATGCTTGTATAAGCTGCTCTTTGCTTAAAGGGTCAAAAAACGTTAAAATCACTGATCTGCATGAAGCTGCTGCATTAAGAATTAAAAGCTGCATTAAGAATTAAAAGCTGCATATCAGCAAAGTCATGCTTACTGTACTTTTTTTCTGTGGTTTTCTGAAGTTCCGTTTTGTTGACTTGTTATGAAGGTGTGTTGACGCTTCAATTTGTTGGAATTGGTCAATAGCACTTTTAATACTCTCTGCCAACATTCAGAGGCCAAGATGCACTATAACGAAAAAACGCAGTGTCCCTCTGTGTTCTGGTGACGTTTGTGACCATCGATTTACTTTGTTCAGGTTTCCTCAATATTTGTCTTTTCCTTCTGTGAATTTTGACCAAAAATTATCTCGTGAAGCTCTTCCACTTAGTTTGGTGTTTATCGGGATGATAATATTCAACAATTTATGTCTGCGAGAAGTTGGCGTTGCATTTTACACCATTGCTCGCTCTCTTGTTACTATATTCAGTATAGTTTTCACCTATTTTATTTTAGGTTGGTATGCATACATTTTATAACCAATGTTTAATGCTTTGTGTGCAATGACTTCTGGTGTCTTAGATAAAAGTATAATATATTTAACAGATGTGCAATTTTTTGTCATATCAATGTAACTGCAAAGGCTGCAAATCAGTATCATAACCAACTGGCTGTGTTGTGTTATCCTATTGGTATTTTAAAACATAACTGGTCCCAGCCCAATAATAGCGATATTTCATAAGTCTTTATTCTCTCTGTGTAAAGCCATATTTTGTGTTGGTGCTAAGATGCGTCGTTACAAATGTAGTGCATTTTTAGCCAACTCGCATGTAGTTGTTTGATTAGATTTCACCGATTTATCTTAGTTCCCAGTAGCGTAGCAAGAAATTTTAAAAGGGGGGGGGGGCATAATTTCCACACCTTTTTCGAGCGTATTTTTTTCGGCAGAACTGATTTGAAGCTGATTGAGAAACAAGAAAGGCTATATGGGGTCCGGGGGCAGCCTACCCTGGAAGATTTTTGAAAATTTACATGCTGGAATGGCTATTTTAGTCCTTTTTGAATAATTTTGAGGCAAATTTTGATTAAATTTCCGACCCTAATTCTGAGTGCTTTGCTAAATATGATGCATTTGTTCGCACATTTTCGATTATGCGACTATGCGTGCTTACAGCGTAAGATTTATCGCTGTCGAAGACGTTCAAAATTCTGGAAAAATTGCATACATCAAAAACATCTTTGAAAATGGCGGGTGGGAGCTGGATGCATACCCCTCATCCTACCCCCCTGGCCATAAGCTACAGAAATCATCAAAAGAGTCTGGCATGTTTCAGTCACTTGGCACCGTTAACTTTGTTCTTTTTTACTAAAAGGCAGAGTCAAAAGGGGGGGGGGGACATGGCACTATGCCCCCCCTCCCTAAATACGCTCCTGTTAGTTCCATACTGTAGGTAGGCCTTTTGAGTTGTGGTATGTGAAAATAGCTATGAGAACGTTGTCGTAACACAATTTTATGGTTGAATTACTCTAAAAGCTTTTATAAAAATGTAATTTATATTTGTGAATAGACATTATGTAACAACTATACTTATTGGTGCCTTGACTATGAGTATTTTAACTTGTTATTCTATTAAAAGGAAAGACAACTAGTGCGCGAGCACTGGCCTGCTGTGCGGTGATATTGTTTGGGTTTGTTCTCGGGGTCAATCAAGAAGCTTTGGGTGAGTATACTCTTGCTTTATACTGTAGTAATGCAAAGCATGTAGAGTTGGATCAATTACAGCAAAAAATTACAATTACACCTGCAAACATATCAAGTATTTACATTACTTTGAACTGAAAAACTTTGATTACATTACCGTACTTTCGCTACTGCAATGCGCACTTGAAAGCCAAAAATTCTCTCAAAAACTGAACATGCGCCTTATCATCCAGTGCGTCTTGTGTGTGGATGAGATTGTACTTATACTGCGAATCATCTATAATGTTTCAAAACAAGCGGGTAGCCCATTGAATGAATGCATTACTGGGTGCTCTTCAATCAACTCATTCTGTTTTTGTTTTTCGAAAAGTAACTACCGTTTTTTAAGTCGTTTGTTCGTTTTGTTTTTTTTAATTTAGAGCGTGCGAAATGTATATTACGATTTGTCTGATTTATTGCCCCTGACAGTCCGGTGCGTCTAATGTAAGAAAAAAAAACGTGTTTGCTGCAATTTTTCGATACTGCGCCTTGTACCCTGTGCGTCTTGTGGTCGCGAAAATACAATATATTCTCGGAAACGTGTAAATTAATTACAATTACAGAAAATCGAGAAGTCCCAATTACAATTATAATTTCAGTTACATGAAATAGTGTAATTGATGGCATTCAATTGCCAAAGACATTTGCGCCTATCCTGCTTGGATTGCATAATCAATGTATTGCGGAGAAATAAATGTTAATTTATTCAATTCGTATTTTTTCACTTTTCGAATTACCCAATGTTGCTGCAAGGAACCAAATAGGCTCTATTCAGTGTGATTGACTTTAAAATCACGCAGAAATTATTTCATCGAATGCTTCCATAAATATGGCAAGAAAGAATGTTATCTTTAGGACTTGACTTGCCTATGCAGTTGGGTATACAATAGCTGATAAGTAAGAATGTTCTCAACTACAATCCTAATCAAATTTTAATTAAACTTCGGGTCAGTTGGCTGTTTTTTGCAACGGCTGGTATTTAAATTTTAAAAGATGCTTCGATTGTATTGTGGAATTAAAATTAAATGAAAAGACAGGACATCTAAATTCTAAAAACTTTTCTGATCAGATCGAATGTTAGTGCTCGGTTCCCGTGTATTTTAAATAGGGTTGAAGCCAGAGCATGCACAAATGTGTGTTTCCTGCATGTACGTTATTCCATATAAAGAAATTATTTTTTGAATATAACGTTCAATACAACTATTTTCTTTCTTGGGACGTAGCAAAGTACTTGTTATGTTTTTTTTTTAACTTTTGTGAAATCTCAAAATGTCTTTTTTAGGTTCTTTATCGGTTCCTGGTGTGATTTATGGCGTAGTGTCAAGTTCAATGGTAGCTTTAAACGCGATTTATATCAAGAAGATTCTTCCAAGAATGGATGACAATATTTGGAAATTAACTTACTATAACAATGTCAATGCTTCAATCTTGTTTATTCCGTTAGTTATTTTTAGCGAGGTACGAATTTTTTACTTTTGTAAAAGTGCTTTGACAATTTACTACCATTTAGTGCGACTTATAAACAAAAAGAGAAACTGAAAATTGCTTGCGTAACATTGATAGAAAAGACACTGAATTGAAAATTCAATTATTGTTAACATTGAATTAAACAAAATATTGCTTTAACTGACAATGTCATATATATCGCTTTTCACTTAAAGCAATTTAAGACGTTCAAATATCAAGTGCGGGTATAGACTTCATTCTGGGTTATTACTGTAGTTAACTATAATTTTTAACTCTAGTATTCGGCATATGACATGGACCAGCTGTACCACTCGCAGCTCTTTTTGAACGTCAAACAGCACTTTTAACACACCTCTTGTCGTTTTATCAAACATATTTTCTGTAACTATAAACTTCCGGCATCCAGGAGGTGAAATGTGCTTTTGCACTCTTGTGCCCGTTTTCCTCTAAAAGAGCTCTATGTGTATACGCGTAGCCTATATACGCGCTTCTGATAATTTGAACCTAGTAAAAAACAATCTCCATCAAAAATCGGATGAAAATCGTATTTTGTTAAACTCACCTTGTACTCTTACAAAGATACGCAACCTGAAAACGTTAGATGCAGTGTTATGTTGCTTGTTAAATTTTTTCTTCCTTCGCCCCTGGCTCAGAGAATTGTTATTATTCTACGAAAAGGTGACATAATGGCTATGTCTCTTTCAGGTCAAAATTACATGGTCGTTCGAACGTTTACGCTTAAGTTGCTTCCAGTCGCTTCTTATTGAATAATTTAAATATTTTTGAAACTGATCATATTTTCTTTGAATTAGGTTCACGAAATCAGAACATTTGATCGTATTTTTGATTTGTTATTCTGGTTTTACATGTTTGTTGCTGGCTTCTTTGGATTTATCATGGGTTATGTGGTGGGACTGCAGGTGAAAGTAACTACACCTGTCACTCATACAGTCAGTGGGGTGGCGAAAGCTTGCGTACAAACAGTAATGGCTGTATGGTACTATGGTGAAGTAAGTATAACAGAGCAAAATTATGTTTACCATAAATTCAATAGAAAAGCGATGGGAGTGGTGGCCGTTTTGTAACGTTGCGAGTTGCATCACAAATCCCATATACTTGTATACAATAGAATCTTTGGGCTTTGAAGAGTAAATAGTTAACTGAGGCTGTTTTTAAATTATTGAAAACGCAACAGTGAAGACTGTTATCATCGTGTCGTTACCATCCACTACACATGTCAGAATTCTGAGATGCATTCGGCTCCAGCCTTGAGTCGAGTATGTCTTATAGGATCCTGTGAGCGTTGGTCCGCTACACTGTGCTGATGATTTTAGTTTGATTTGGTCCCGCCCAAAATTTTAACCCATTGTAAACGCTAACTTAGCTTTTGTGACTTCACTTATGTATTTTGACTGAACAATATTTTACTGAAACATTTTTACATTTGTCGAGACCAGTGGTGTATTGGCGTAAAGTAATGAGGTAGTTTTACTTGAGTAGACTACGTGAGAAGTATTACTAGGCAGCTAGTACTGAGTGATTTACTGTAAAATTTGACTGTGTATAGTATTTTTATTTCTACTTACGTTGTTTAATAAGATGGTAACGCTACCTCATTGGCTTGAAAAATGGTAAGTCGTAAAAGTTAAGCAATGTATCTCGCAGGTATTCAAATCATTTTTGATAACAGAATCGGCAGCACTAGTATATAGTATTTTTTTCGAGAAGTTTTATGATTTCAATCAGTTTTTTCTTCATTTTTTGGAGTGGACATTGAGTTTGGGTTTTGCTTTTAAATACCGGTATTCGTTTAGTTAAATGCACTAATTATTAGTTTTAAGACTCATTACAGTACTTTTTACTCCAAGTAGTTTTGGCCCATGGTTATGTACTTTTGCTAAACTGGATTTCTTGACGCTCTTCTAACACTACTGGTTGGGCTGGGCTGATTAATATTACGATTACACTTGCAGGTAAAAACCCTATTTTGGTGGTTATCCAACGCTTTGGTCTTGCTTGGTACTATGTCGTATTCAATTGTTAAAAGTATCGATATGAAAGTTCTAGCAGAGGAACCAAGCAATTCCCGGAGAGAAAACGTAAAAGGCTCCGCTGTTGTGTAGTGGTTTGTATTGACTATGCATACAAGATGTTTTCATTCTTCTAGTCATTTTTTGCAGAATATTAGCTTTTATGTTTGTAGTAGAGCTCATTGTATGGAAATGCTTTGTTGTTATTTATGAGACGCTGAAGCATGAAGGTAATTACATAATTATTCTAAAAAAACCACTAGTGCTTCAATCTTGTCGTTCGATGATACCGTTTTTTAATACCCCGAATGCAGGTAAAAAAAATACCGTTTATAGTGTTGAGAGTTTACACTGGGGTGAAGTATCCCTAGTATACGCCGAACATTTAACGTTTAATTGGGTGGCTTTTGTTTCTTTTTGATATCGGAATGCATTCGACGTAACTCGAAAAGTACACATACTATACACGGCCGAATTTGGAGTCAAACGATTCGGAAGACATGTTTCCTATCTGTGTGCAATACAATTTGATGCTCTACCTCGATCAGAAAGCAACTTATTTAAAAAAATTAAAATTAATGATTTATGGATAGAAAAGGATCAAAAAATTCTAATGCGCATCCATAAATCATTAATTTTTTTCAATAAGTCGTTTTCTGATTGAGATAAAGCATCAAAATGTATTACAGACAGATAGAAAATCAAGTCTTCCGAATCGTTTGACACTAAATTCAGCCGTGTAGCATGTGTGCTTTTGAGGTTTTAACCCTCAAAAAATATTTCGAAGTCTCCCTCGGGCGTGAAGAACTCAAAAATGTTTTTGCAGTGGGTTTCTTTGCCAATTTGTACCCTGTAAATCGTACAAACTAAGAGTTTGCGAAAAAAAATGTAAAAGCGGGACACCCTAGTGTGATGATGTGGTAGAGTAACTACATGCGAAAAATAGTTGAAATTGAATGTCATGTATTTTTGAAAACAATTTTTGAGATTGTAAGCCTTGTCTGTAGCATAAGGAGTGTTCGTAAATTTACAATGTTTAGATCAATGGTTCTTAAACTGCATTCCACTGAACCCAAAAGGTGAAACATTTCCAATGGGCTTATTCATGCTCTTTTCCGGGTCTAAACGTTTAACGTCTTTGTACTTTATTCAAAGCTGCATCTCCCCACCAAAATTTCCTGGATTGGATCCTGGTCATAACTAAGGGTTCGGTGCTTGCCTGCATGACACTTGTTGGGTTCGATATCTCCAAGTTTAAGAACCACTGGTTTTGACAGTTCACATAGGTGGTTTGATTTAAAAGAGATCTGCAAGTTTGCCTTTCGACAATGACAATTACTCTGCATTTGTAATTACCATAGAATCATGGACCTGGAATGTCAACCACTGTTGTTTGTAATTAGCAAATTTAATGCGTATTGTGCAAGATAGCTCAATGCCCAGACTTGGCTGTGATATGTCTGATGCTGTTTTGATCGCATATCGTTTAGTTTTTGCTGCTTTTGTATGTATGAATTGCATTTGCACTCACCTGCTGGCATATCTAGATAAAGACTTACGAGTTAATGCATTGGTGCTACTTTGCTTATTTGTCAATATTGGGAATGTTTTTGCGTTTTCAGCGAATTTATAAAAATATGCAGATGTGCATGAAAAGGCCGCGAACACCAATCCTGGGAGGCCTACTCGTTTTGGTTCGTTCACTTCTTGTAAAGCTTGTTTAATGTTTTCTGGATCAGATTTTCTGGTGCATGTCGAATGAGTAGGCTGAAGATCGATTTGTGTTTGCAGGCTTCTTCGCATATTGACGTTTCTATCTCTCTAATAGCAACCGTATTGCAGCAACAGTTTATTACACTCAAAGCCAGGAATTTTATGGTTTAAGTCACAAAATGTAGGAAATGAAGTATTAAAGCAATGACATTGCATATGCCAGGCGAAGTATGCTTACTGGCGACGTTTTTAGTGGTGTACGCTTATTGAGTTATCGACTTGTGTTAGCATTTTGTTGCCTGTTTGATTATCCTCCTATCACGAGAAAGCGATCAATGCTCTATACGAGCTTGCTTTGGAGTTGCCAGCGATCTGTCTACCACACCAAGATGGCTAAGTGTATTTCCCAACGGCACAACAAGCAAACTTGCCGTCTTGTTCTCCACACCGTTCCATTAATGCTGAGCGTCAAGCAAAGTCATTGGTTTGACCCGACTTGGAATCAAATCTAAGTCTGCAGCTCTCTAGGCAGACGCTTTGGTAAAGTCGATTTCACCCAGAACTAAGTCTAGCGCCTGGCGGTTTTATGCCTTAGGTCAGAAACGTAAAGAACATATGTTGCGAAGCAAAAGTTAAGGTCAAGGTTAGGTGCATTTAAAACACCTTTTACGTCTTGCACAGTAAAGCAAAGCAGTCCATAACGCAATATTATCTACGCATTACGTCCGTTAACTAGGTAGCTGGTCACCATTATTCTTGCTAAATAATATGACCAAGAATGCAACGTAAGAAAAAATTTAAAAAAAGATCAACAAAACAAAGCAGCACAATGATAGCATCGAAAACACATTTAAGGTAAGAGCTTGGTCAAGAGCGAGATCATGACAGCGCAGAATTCATCAGTACAACTTCTGTTGTTTCTAAACGAAATAGAAATCGATTATCACACAATCGTAATGATAAACTACTGCATCACAAATTCGAATCAACAACACATTATATATTACAAAAATATATCCGCATTACTTTGAATATGCTCAATGAAAGTCGTTTAATTTTCCGTGAAAAAAGACACCATAGAACAGGGGTGGGCACAGGGCAAGTCACGAGCCCTTTTGGAAAATGTAATGTTTACTGGCGTCGCTCTGCAATTAAACACATCTAGGAATTTGTGCAGAGATGCAATTTTGTGTGTAGTTTTAAAAACAATTAACCTGTTTAGTTATAAAAAAACATTCAACCTTCTTCAAAGACAGAAGCTTAGGCCCGGAAAAGGGCGTAAATGAGCCCTTTGAAAATGTTTCATTACAGCGGCGTACTTAGTTCAGAGGAAGAGGCACCAAATTTCGTCATTCTTTCCAGCGTAGTTTTTTTTTTTTTGGCAGAAATAACATGAAGCAAATTGAGGAGCAAAAAACACTCTAGGGCAGTGGTTCTCAAACTGGGTTCGACCGAACCCCAGGGGTTCGGTGAGGCTGTAGCAGGGGTTCGGCTAAGATCAGAATAAGTTTTTGCAAAAAGGCATACAGTTGTAGTAAATGACTATCTCTGCGTGGAATGATGCATCCCCCCACCATACTCTTTCAACGCTGTTTTTGATGAATACAATTTTTCCATAATTTCAAACCTATTTGATAACAATCATCTTTACGCCTTAAGCACGCATAAATCAAAAATGTGCGAACAAAATGTATTATATTTGGTGAAGGACTTAGAGTTAGAGGCGAAAAAATTAAACAGAATTTGCCATAAAAATTGTTCAAAAAGCTCTAAAATAGCCATTACAGTGTCTAAATTTTTGAAAACTTTCCGGGGAAGCATAGCCTACCCCCGGACCCCCCTAGAGCCATATTTTTGTTCCTCAATTTGCTTCAAATTAACTTTCCGGAAAAAAATACGCTTAAAAAATGTAAAAATTTTATGCCACCCTCCACCGCCTTAAGAATATTTTGAATACGCCCCTGACGTGAAACATTTTCAAAGAGCTTATGCTTTTTTCCGGTTTAGACGTCTAACGTCTTTGCACTCATTTAACATTCAGCCTAATTCAAAACTGCATCCCCTCTAAAATTTTCTGGATCCGCTCCTGGTTATAATTAAGGGTTCGATGTATGCTTGCATGACACCTGTTGGGTTCGATACTTCCGACAAGTTTGAGAACCACTGCTCTAGGGGGTTCTGGGGCATGCTCCCGCCAAAATATTTTGAAAATTTACAGGAGCACTGCAATGACAATTTTAGTGCTTGTTGAACAATTTTCAGGCAAATTCTGCTTAGATTCGAAATTATGGAAAAATTGTATTCATAAAAATCATTTTTTGTGACGCATTCCCCCTGGATCCACCCCTAGGCACATACATTCAAATATAAAATTGTAAAGACTGCGACGTCACCATACAGAGTATTACATTTGACCGGTCTAGCCTTTTCTGCTTCCATATTAAGCACTTATGCGATCGATTGCTGCCCCGGTGTTGCGAGATATGATTGCGTTTTGAATGGGAAATTAAAAAAGCAAAAGTTCCAACACTATGAACAGTAGGGTGTTTCATTTTTTCACCATTTAAAAATGCTTGGGGGTCGCATGTAAAGGAATTTTGAGCACTGATTCCAAATAAATAAAAAAAAATTAATGACGTCATTTAGGGGGGCAGGCCACGTTGTAAACTTTTTTCGGGGGGATTTTCCTAACTCGAGAACGGAAAAGATAGCGCTTCGAGATTGGTGTCAAAATGCGCAGAATTGTCGATTTCCTACACCATGGCTACTCACCTGGCAGACCGCGGTCCAAATCCAGATCTGAAGCTGGACCCCAATAAAGTGTTAGAATATCGAATATTTTCCAAATGAAAACATAAAACTTTATCAGGCAACAGACCTTTGAGCTCCGAAAAAGCATCGCAGCGGTGGCAAATCCCTGGCGGCATTTAGCTTCAGTGGTTCCAAACAGTGCCGGCGCCAGGCCAACTGAGGCCCCCCGAAGACTTCACGTGGGGTCCCCTTTATCCGCAGGCATAATGGAAGATAAAGGTGGTTTTACACAGAATGCGATTTTCAACCGATTTTGCATTTTATGCATATTCGTGCGATTTTTGATGAACAAACCCGACAGATAATTATGTCGTTATATAAAATGCGATTGCGTCCCATTTTGCATGTACGTACCCTAGTTTGAAATCTACGCACGTATTTTGATACCTTTTTGCATGTAATTTACTTAGTTATCAGCAGCAGTTGCATCAATCTCACACTTAGTTGATGCAAGTGATTCATAGTTGTAGGCTATGCAGGCATTTTTAGACTTCATCTTTATGGCTTTCTTAACCCCATTAAGACTGGGATTTTCTGAGACCTAAGCTGCTTTTGTCATTGCTATTCAGCTTGATTGCTATATGCTAGTAGGCCTATGTTTTACTTAGTTGTAGCGGCAGGGGTGTGTTTACAAAAAATATGATGCGATTTTTTGCACGGAAAGTGACGTAGGGCTTAGGCTTCGAAACTGTTAAAAGGTTATGAATTTATGATGTACTGTAAAGTAAAGCTTGCGCAGCATTCCAAAAAAACAACCGTAAGGTTCTTCACAAAATAACCGATAAACTGCTTACCTCAAAAAATAGAAAAAATTTCGTACGACAACGAATGGGATTAAAATCGCATTTGGTGGAAATAAACCCTAACTCATAAAAACTTATATAAGTTAGCTTCTAAAACTAGCTGACCTTTAGACGTATAACCACGAATTTCATCGATATGGAACCCAAATTAGGACAACTGAAAAACAATTAAACTGCCTGTGTACAGGGCTGGTGAAAGGGGGAGCAGGGGGTACCAAGTACAGGGGCCCGTCGAAGGGCCCCGCGCTTAATAAACTTTTTCTTGAGGGACACTCGAAGAAATGTTGGAGAAATTATGTCGTCGCTTCGTTAAGACCTTTTTTTTGGAGACACACGAAAAAAATTTTGGATAAATTGCGTCAGCGCGAAGTCACGACGTTTTTTTTTTTAGAGAACTAATTTTGGTACTGGGGGGGCCCCGCATCATATCTCTGACCCGGGGCCCGGATTTTCTCTCAACGGCCCTGCCAGTGTACTACTAAGCTAAAGATGCAATACCGTACCTAAACCTTCCATCTAACCTAGACAGCCTGAAGTGCTAACAATGCTTTGTAGTCCGAATAAAATTGTGTTGCTTTTTTGACGTCACAATAACACTTTGACGGTAAGACAAAAATAAGCATTTCTTAAAATTAAGGATATTAATTACCCTGTCCACATGTTATATTTGTGTGGGCTTGTTGCATCACAATAAAATTTTGATGTCATAATTTAAGAAAGTGATTATGACATCAAGCCCGTATCCAGGGCCGGATTAAGGTAGTGCGGGGCCTGTAGCATAATTTTTGCGGGGCCCTAGTTTTTGGAGACCCGGCCGGAGGGCAATCAAACCTGATTTCATTTTTAGTCTCATTGTTTTATACCAAGGGCTCTTACCGGAATTCACTGAAGATGCGTAAATGGCTTAAATTTGCTGTAAAACTCTTGTTTTTTATTATGAAAACAATTTTTTACAGACACGAGACTCAAATTTTGTGAAAGTTTGAGGAGGAACAACGCACGCATTGGCACAGCAAACCAAAATTAAGATCAAACATTTTGTTGTAGGCATTAATAGTAAAGGTCTGTACCGTTCTTATCAAAATCCCAGACGCAACAGAACACTAATAGGGAATACCTTCTTCATGCTTGTTCGCTGTTTTATTGGTTGCTTAGCCACTTGCATTTTTACCGTAACACTGTAAGTTATATTTTGAGGAAGCTTATGATTTAAAAACATCAAAGAAAAAGTTAGGCTAACAATCCGCAAAAATTTTATAAGCCAGTCCTAGCCGAAACTTTTTTACATTAGTGTAGCCCAATTTTTTCTGAAATTTGAATCATAATTTTGAAAAGCGCGGGGCCCCAAAAAGCAGGGGGCCCGTAGCAAATGCTACTTCTGCTACGTGGTTAATCCGGCACTGCCCATATCAATTTGGGCCTAAAGCCCACATAAATTTGACATGTGGAGTGTGGACAGGGTATCAATATTTTCCAACATGTAGACATTCAAAATAAGAACAAATCTTTGAAATAAGGACGGTATGGAATCCCTGTGTACAACCAGGGTTACCATGTTTTCACTGCGCAAAGGAGGACAGGATTTTTTAAGGTCATCACGTTCGCAGATGCCCATGCCCCAATTTTGAAGAGCAAAAAAACAAGGTCATCACGTCCGCAGATGCCTACTTTTCCGCCCAAAATCAAGTGAAAGAGCATAAAAAAGAAGGTCATCGCGTCCGCAGATGCTCAATTTTCCGCCCAAAATCAAAGGAAGAGTAAAAAAAGAAGGTCATCGCGTTCGCACATACTCAATTTTTCGCCCAAAACCAAATAAAGAGCAAAAATAAAAATGGTCATCGCGTCCGCTGATGCTCAATTTTCCGCACAAAATCAAATGAAGAGCAAAAAATATATAAAAAGGTCAAAATATTGAGGGGATGCAGTCCCCATCCCCACGGGATGTACGCCCTTGCACACAAGCGATTTTGCCTACCGTAGCTTCAATTTTAAACAGGAGCAGCGCAATCGGAGTCCAACATTTTTCAGCCCCCGGTACCCCCACCCCGTCATCACCTTTCTACACACACGAACACAAACAAATTAACGTTGCGTCGTAACACGTACGAAAATTATTTCCACAAAACGCCACGGTGTTCAGGGCGGGGTCCCTGACCAAGCCTGGACCCCCCCGGCCAGGGGGTTCGAAGGGCGGTTCCGCCGGTCCTGGTTCCAAAAGCCCACGGACTTTATGCATCGCAATTGAATTTTTGATGTCATCATCACTGGTTTTAATTATGACATCAACAAATGATTATGAATTAAAAAATTGATTATCATGCAACAACCCCGTTGGCCTTTCCAACCACATGCAGTCAGGGTAAATAAACCTAAATCAAATCTTCATTATACTACACCAAAGCGTGTAACTAGTGTAGAGGCCCACCTCCGCTGCTTTGCGCCTGGGCAACACACCTCTGAAGAAACGGTGGCAAGCCATTGGCGACACCGTGCTGATTTGACCGGCCCGGGAATCGAATCCCAGACCTCCCGCACCGATAGCCTGCGTTTGACAACTGAGCTAACCAGCCGGTTGTGGACAGGGTAATTATACCAGCCAGTTATGGAGTGATTAAAGGTATTGCTGTGGCCGCGGGAGGATTAGAGTTCCATTTCCCGGCCTACCAAATTGGACAAGATAACTATGCCCGCGCCGATAGCAAGGCTTTTAATCATTCAGGCAACCGGCTGGAGTAGTTTTTTTTTTTTTTTTCTGCTGGAATCAAACCAGATTAAAATTTTTTTCTGGACCTTTGCAAATAATGAACTTTTCCAACTGGACCGATCCTGATTATACTTGAGTAGCCCTGTCCTATACCCTTTTAAGAGACTCCATAGCTCTAACTTTATCCAATAACAAGTTATTTTGAAAAAACCAATTGTATGATATTTTTGGCTTTAAAATCGTTTATTTTATAACCAAACCCAGCTCTGAATACTCTAATTCACTTTTTTTTATTATTACGCATTATAAAAATTGGTTGAAAAGCAATCAAATACCTGTTAACAGCACTAATAATAAGTTAATAACATTGAACTCCATGCTGTACAAAAATGTCCTCAAACGATGGATTGTGCAATCCATTTTAGTTGGCTTGTCCGTGATCTTGGTGTTTACGATCATCATTAATTTTCCAATTCTTCGTACATCAAATCAAATCTTAATCATACTCGCGGTATTACGCCGAAGCGTGGAACGGGTGGCGGGTTTCATCTCCGCGGCTCAGCGCCTGGGCCACACAGCTTCGAAGGAGAGTCGCAGCAGGGGGGAGCCGTTGGCGACACGGTGCCGATTTGACTGACCCGGGATTTGAACCCCAGACCTACCGCATCGATAACGTGCGCGCTAAGCAACTGAGCTAACGGCCGGTATCTCCGTTCATTGCATCAGTCATTGTTTTGAATGGGCGTGATTTCTGGTAGTTTTTTCCTTCTCTTCCCTGCTGGTTTAGGTTCGTAGTGAGAATCACGCTTATCAAAATGGCAGATATCATCCTCATATGAAACATCGGATTTCAAGCTTCTCAATTTCTGAGGCAAAACAAAACTGTTCTTAAGCAAGGAAGTGCTACTAGTCGCGGGTTGATCTAAATAATCCGGTTCATGTCTTTGCTTGAATTTTTTGCAATGCTGTTTGTTTCTTTTTGTTATATATTGCATCTTTTTGCGTCGAGATTATCATTCGTCTTTTGCTTCTTTGGCTGATGATAAGTTCCATTTCCTTCTCCGGAATGCGGTTTTCCCATAGACAGTTACACAAAGCTTTTCCTTTTCACAGCTTCGCAAACTTAGCAATATCGATTTGCGTAGTCAACTAAATTTGCTTTTTACGGGCGCATGATGCTTAGTTGTCTTAGCTATTTGCGTGGTTTAAAACTAACCCACGATCGCGTTCTGCTTCGCCGTGCTTCTACAGTTTACAAAATCTTGGATTTTGCAATTAAGATTTGGTTCTCGAGCGCTTGTTGTCTTGCCGCGCCCTTCCGATTAACAAGCTGTACAGTACATAAGCTTCGATTTTTGTTAGTTTAGTTAAAGCGAGCTTTGGCTCTCGCAGTTGTGCACCTGATGAGTCTGGAAGGACGAAAAAAATGATAACCAGTTACCCTTTTTCGTGCTCTCAGCGTTCGTGTACACCCGGCCCATGTCGTGCTTGCATTGCTCGGTGTCGCATACAATCACATTTGCACTTAGATATAACGAACAACAAAAGCATCCATTTTTCATTGACAACATCTTTGTTTTTTAACCTGGCTCTCCTTCGCGCGGCATCGAACTTTGTAATATCGTTGAATTAAGTTTGTATTCGAATTTACTGAAATTGGTAAACTTGCTTTCTCCAAAACATTAGCCACATCATTTACTGCGTTATTCTTTAAGTCATTAATCCCTGGAACTACTGTTAAAAATTTCTGATTGTTCGCCACTAAATAGGGATGGCCATAGTCGAACCTTAGCTGATTCCGAATCGAATCAGAATCACTAATGTCGAATCCAGAAGTTCGAATCTTCATTTCGAATCCAAAATTTGGGAGGCTAACAAAATGAGCACAATGCAATGCTGCAAAATCATCAACAAGTGTACTTAAAAAATGCACAAGATACACTATCAGATAAGCCTACTTGCAGCACATCTTCATTCATATAAAGAAAGATTATGGCCTCCACATGTTCGCCTGTCAGTCTGTGTCGTAATTTTGTTACGGTAAGGTCGGCGCTTGAAAAAGCTCTCTCTGACGGAGCTGAGGAAGCAGGTACAAAGGTGCGTTTACCAATACGCGGCAATGCGATTACCATCACAAATAATACTGGCCTACGATTAACGCGATATATAATTTGCAAGCCTGCGTCAAGCTAGCGGATTGTTCCATGATGTCATAACAATCAAACGTCCATTGTGTCACTGTCGTCGTCAAGGTTGTTTCAAATATTTTTTGATACCGAGCGATGAAGCGGTAAAAATCGTACAGGTACAATTCCTTGATATCGCGTCGTTTTTATCGCGTTGCCGTACCAAAATGAAATAAACTAAAAACTAGGTAGTCGCGTTGCCGCTAGCGGCGTATCGGTAAACACGGCTTAAGGTGCATTTACCGATACGCGACAAAAATTTTTCGCACCTTCTTTGTTTTATTTTACTGTACACCGATCACGCGAAAACCTGCGAAATCCTTTTACATTTACTTACATTATAATTTTAGTCGCGTTGCCGCGTGTCGGTAAACGCACCTTTAATACGCACGATCGTCACGAACAGCCATCAATCATTGGCAATTGCGTATGTTTGTCGCATAAGCTTGCGCAGTAGGTGTGTGCAGTTTACACGCGTGTATGCATCACCGCTATCTACGATATCATCGCACCCTGGTCCCTGTTTAAACACGCGTGTGCACCACTGCGCTGTTGCTGTTATAGTGCAAATGCGTGACTGTGTTTATACTATTAATTCTCCGAGATAAGTGACGCAACTACATTGCATTGATATGTTTTTTTCATTTCGAATCGGCAGTATCAAAAAAGATTCCGAATCATTTAGGATTCGGATTCGGTAATGGACATCCCTACCACTAAGGAGTCCTGCAAGAAGTACTAATGACTAATAACTTCAGCATTTAATGGCAAAACAGAACACTTCCGTCCAACTTCTTAAGAGTTTTATCAAAGACTTCGCAGCATCAGAGCTTTTAAACGCCATGAGTGATCTCTGCATCTATACTTAATTATCAAACTAGCTTTCACTCGCAACTCTTAAATCATGAATGATCAACTTATAACTTTTTCTATCTTATGCAAAATTCACTTCCATGGCAGCAATTTAAAGCGTTGGCCCTCGTCCAAAAATACTGCACAATCAATGCATTTCTTGCTATCAGCATTTTTTTATAATCAAAAGCAAGGAGGCATCTTGCATTTTGTATCCCAGAATCAACCCAATATTCTGGAAGTCCATTCAAAGCAATCACAGATCCACCGAACGAAGAATTGGAAAATTAATGATGATTGCAAACACCAAGATCACGGACAAGCCAACTAAAATGGATTGCACAGATCATCGTTAGAGAGCATTTTTGTACAGCATGGAGTTTAATGCTTTAATTTAGTGCTGTTAACAGGTATTTGATTGCTTTTCAACCAATTTTTATAACGCGAAAGAATGAAGAAAGTGAATTAGAGTATTAACAGCTGGGTTTGGTTATAAAATAAACGATTTTAAAGCCAAAAATATCATACAATTGGTTTTTTCAAAATAACTTGTTATTGGATAAAGTTAGAGCTATGGAGTCTCTTAGAAGGCTTTAGGAAATCGACAATTCTGCGCATTTTGACACCAATCTAGAAGCGCTATCTTCTTCCGTTCCCGAGTTAGAAAAATCCCCCCCCAAAAAAAGCTTAAAGCGCGGCCTGACCCCTCAAATGACGTCATTCTATTTTTTTTTTATATATTTGGAATCAGTGCTCATAACTCCATCACATGCGACCCCAAGCATTTTTAGTTACAAAAATGGTGAAAAAACGAAACACCCTAATGAACTGTCAACATTCACATAACGTAACTTAAGAGAAAATAGCTGAAGAGGGAGGGCCAAACAAAAAGTGGCAAAGAGCTACACGTTGCCCACCTCTGTTATGGAAGCTAGGTTTGCATCGACTGCAGCGACCACAGCATTTTTCTGCAAAAGCGTAAAAAGCAAATGTGCCAGTACAAAAAAATAACCATGCTCGTAATTGCATTTACTTGCATATTTACACTGTTACCACGAGAAAGCGATCGAATCGTTTTAAGTCTAAGTTTATTAGTATTTTTGCCTCCAACGACAACAAAAAACACATACTTCACAATATAAGTAAAAAAAAGAACACGGTCGGTTAGCGCCTGGGACACTGCGAGCAGACCTCAACGGTCATCGAGTAGAGCAGCCACCCCTCACTACCGAAGGTAACAGTAGTGGATAGTATTAAAATTTATGAATATTATATCAGGAGACGTTTAGAAACTAAAAGAAAGAAATGTGAGATTATTTCTGGGTTAATTATATGTTTGAAAAAGATGCGATTTTAGCTTGTAAGTAAAATGCCTTATAGGCAATTTCTGGACATCTGAGGGAATTGAGTTCCAAATTTTGACGAGCTCGCTTGAGAGTTGCCGCCACCTGCCTACCAGTAACCACTCTAAGATGGGATAATCCCGCTAAGTACCTTTCCCATTAATGTTTAGGGTCAAGCAGGGAAGCTGTGAATACCAATTTCAAAGTCTATGGTTTGACCAGACTCTAAATAAAACCAGAGTCCACATCTCCAACAGCAGACGTTATATCCACTCAGCCATTTGAGCAGCTCTTAGGCTTGCCGCTCGCATAATACCAAAGGAAAAGTTACCGTGTGACCAGTTTATAAACTACTGGCTCCAATACTGCTAATAAATAGCGCATTGCTTAAATAGTGCATTGGTAATAATTTTCGGCTGCATTACGATCCTTCGGCTTTAGCATGTTGACAGCTCAAGTTCTCGCCACAAATGAAATTTAAATACTGCCTATTAATTGTATCTCACCAGTCGCTGCCTGGCATGGGATCACTGGAGATACTTTGCACAGAATTTTTCATCAGCTTTGGAGCGGTCTTGAGGGTGTAAATGCTTGTAGTATTGCTAAAAATCATTGTGAATCGAGTTGATAGATTTATATAGTGAATCAAGTACAGCAGATGTAGGCTACTGGTAAATCTATGGTATAAACATATTATTATGGCTTCCCGAAAAGGAAGCCATATTATTTTTACTTGGCCATTTCTGCACTTTTTGACACTTCAAACAGCTGTAGCTGCAAAACGACTGTTCCAATTAAAAAGTGACCTGGAGTTCAAATGTTTGTCCCACCTAAGTCTACACCATGGCCACCCTAACTTTCCCCAACAACCTCCCACTTTCCACAAAAAAAATTATTTTGTCTTCCAAAAAACTTTTTTTAACACTTTTTTTGTGCAGCCTGAGGCATTTAAACCGCTGAAGCTAGTCTAGAGACTTGAAATTTTCAGGGATGGTAGATCTCAATGTGAACCTGTGTCTAACAACTTTTGGGGGGGGTGACGGTCAA
The DNA here is from genome assembly GCA_964006365.1 of Trididemnum miniatum. NCBI lineage: Eukaryota > Metazoa > Chordata > Ascidiacea > Aplousobranchia > Didemnidae > Trididemnum > Trididemnum miniatum. The sequence goes on from OZ023238.1 coordinate 11,998,458, forward strand.
GAGGATAAAAGTCAAAAAACGAAATTTATCAAATGCTAATAACTTTTGAATGGCAATAGGTAGGACCTTCAAATTTATAGAGCATATGCATATTAATGTGGGTAACAAAAATGTGCACAATACTTATCTTGACGTCACGTAACTTTGGGTCAAAGGTCGAATAAACAAATGTCTACAGTTTTTTCGTGCAACCCAACGGCTTTTGAACCCCTGATGCAAGAGACTTGAATGATAAACCTCAATGAACTTGTGTGTCAAGAGGTTGAAAAATCAATTTAAGAAATTGAAAGGAAATCTTCCCAAATGCTAATAACGTGTGAATGGCAACAGATAGGCTCTTCAAATTTATAGAGTAGCCTATAAGCATCTCAAAGTGGGTAAAAAAATATCCACAGTGATTATCTTCATGTGATGTGACTTAAGGTCAAAGGTCAAACAAGTAAATATGTTGTTTGGCTTATATCTATTGATTAGAAACTTGAAATTTTTAGGGTTGGTGTGCCTTACCAGGTACTTACACTGTACCATCTATAATACATCTATGTCACGTGACTCGGGGTCAAAGGTAAAAAAACTGATTAAATATACGAAACCTCACGAAATCTAATAGACTATAGATAGAAGTTTGAAATTTTCAACATGGATTTGTTATATTGTGGTCTCACTGTGCTTGGTGAATGGGAAAATCAGGTCACGTGACTTGGGGTCAAAGGACAAAAAACTAATTAAGTTTACAAAAACTAATAAACAACGAATATGTAATTGTGTTACATTGTGGCATTACCCTACTGGATGTTTGGGTCTGCAGAAAGTTTTAACGGGAAACCATTAGTAGTTGCTTGTAACTGCCATCTAGTCATATAGAGATATTTTGGCGGAAGATATACTTAAAGACCGACTCTACAGTAAATGGCGCTTCTTTAGTATGTCAGTCATTTAAGGCCTACTGTAATATCTTAATGTTTGTCAATATTTATAGCTACTGTATAAGCACGAATCTCAAAAGGTAGAATCACAGCCACTGAATTTGATTGTTCCTTATTTCGTATATCGACTAATACTACTGCTTGGTAGGTCAAGGAGAGCTCACTTTTGCCATTGTCATTCAAATATAGTTTATTTGCCCATTCAAAGGTAATTTTAATTGCACATTTGTGTGGTGCCCTTAACTGACAAAAATGCAAATCAAAAAGCGCTCAACTTAAACAACCCAGACTGTAAGCGACTGGCAACAGGCGGCTGCCAATCAAGTTGATTTTATTTAACCAGCAATGCCGGGGCACAACCGGAAAACTGATCGTCTCTACTAGTCTGTAAGCTGAAAGCTGTAACTTGTCACTTTTTTCCGGCTAGCGAGAGGCTAATTATTTTTTAGACAATTATGTACAAAAATGTGTGAATAACATATATTTAAAAGTTCTCCACTTAAATTCCTGCAGTATTTTTACAATCTAACTTTAAACTATGCGGATGAATACAAACATTTTTGTTTTTACCTATGACGTTTTAACGACGTAACAAAGCGTTTGTCCAATGAAATAATGCACAGTTAAGGCGTTTCCCCTTAGTTTCCACGGAACTAGTAATCTACTCGGTTTGCAAAAGTACTACAATGTGAAGTCAATTACACTATGCTTAGGTTGAAAGAAAGCAGAAACGAACTTAAATCGTTCAAGGTCAGTTTTATGCTGTTTAAAATTAATATGCAAAATAAATAAGTGGGAAGACAAGGGAATCCAGATAGCTAGTGTACCTTGCCTACGAATGATACACTGTGCAACTACTCTAGTCTAGACCACGAGCAAGCCAATATACCGGTACTGGTATAGACTAGTCATTGTTCAGGTGTATTCAGTTAAATAATGCTATTCTACGGGTAGGCTTATCGAAAAATCACTTTAGTTTACCAGTACCACATCCAACTTTAAACCAGTAGATTTGCTAACTAAATGGGGTGGTGAAAGGCAATGTTGTTAGGTAAACTGCCAGCAGTGTTTTTTAAGGAAGTGTCTAGGCCATTGGAAAACCCTTTATAGAAGCAAACAAGGTGTCTGGTTGTAGCAGCGTTTTAATAATGGAAACCGGTTCAGCGTGACAACGACATCACTTATAGAAACAAAGCAGTCCGGTGCTGCGGCGTTTCCATTATGGAAACCGAGCTGGTGCTCCAGATACTGCCTTTTTTAAGGCGTTTTGAGGAACCGAAATGGTCTCGCAAAATTGTCTAGTGGTCTCTCAAAATCTGCTTCTACATCAGTGTAGAAAACTGTGTTTTACGTTACACGCACATAGGTAGCCTGGACTAGTATCTAGGTAGGTATGGCTTGCTCTTTACTTGTCAAGTGTTTGGAAATCTGGGCACTTCACTATGCATATAGCTGTCAATGCTCTAATGCTTAAGCAACTTGACCAATGGTCATAACCCTTAGTCCCATCATAATAATTTCTTTATTAGCTTATACCCAAGTATTTGGTACCGATACACATGAGTATCAGTACTTGTATTGATACATATTGGTACGGGTACTGGTATACCAAACTCTATAGGGCAGGATACTAGATACTGTTCTTGTCTGTATCCTTGCCAGTTGTTTGCTTTTTTTTTTTTTTAGAATATCTATACTGGTACTTAAGTCACTGGCAAAACAAAAGTTTTGTACGGTACTAGGCGTAGGTACCAGTACTGGTTATCGGTTCTTTTGCGGGGTTCATTTTAACCTGTTTAAGGGCATGTTAAATGAAACTGAAAAGTATGTGCTTTTAAGCTAGTTTACCATAATGCTAGTGTAAAGCACTTATTTATTCTATGCTTGTGTGTGGTGGTAATAGGATTTTTGAACAGTCTCCTGATTTTAATTACTATAGCAGAATTTCGCTTTCTAACAATGCAACTCGGCAATTGTAATCTTTAGTTTAGCCTTATTGGTCAAACGTGCATAGTTCACTATGAGAGTTTAGATGCCAGTACCTACGGTGTTGTCAAGGAGCTGACTGCCACTCGGCTGAAAATTTTGAAAAGCAAATGTGATAAGCGGGAAGAGTTTAACCTAACGGAAACAGAAAAGAAGTGAATTGTTTAAAATGGTGATGCTTGTTTTTCGAACCAAAAGTTCTGCACAAAGATATAGTCTAAGAATAAACACCTACTTATCACAACGTCTCTTACAAGCGGTTTATTGACAACTAAAGATTACAACAACATAAAAAACGAATTGGAATTGCTGATCCCACTACTTCCCAAATGATATCATCTCCAAAAAAATTAAGATCTAGTAGTCAAATGAAACCCTTTGAATTATTGATGAAGGTTTGTGTGATTAGATTTATTGTTCATTAATTGAAAGTAAACTTAACCACTGAATTTATTGTGTAGTTTAGCTCATTTGTATTTTTGGTTCTTCCAGCATTTTGTAACGACTGATAATTTTTCTGAGCCAGTATTTCATTTTGCAAATGTGTCAGCATCTGCACATGAACCAACATTCTACGCGTCACTTTGGATTCTACTAAATTGCTTTTCTTTTTATGTGTGACAACCAATTTGGCTTCAAAGCAAGGCATGGTACTGACTAGTGTGTTTTTGCTTTAAAACTGGTTGCGGCCTATTATAATGAACAAGTTAGTCCAGTGTTTTCTGTCTATGTTGATTCGTCAAAAGCTTTGATCGAGTTAGTCACAATTTTTTTTTTTTTTGATAATTCAATTGAACGTAATGCACCTTTCTGCTTTGTTTGCTTAGTTTTTGGTACTCACATCACAAATGGTTGTAAAATGGGAAACTTGTTTTTCATCTTTTTTATGCTCAGTAACGGTGCATAAGACAAGGTGGTATTTTGAGTCCTTGTTTGTATGCTGTACATACTGATGGCCTGTCTTCTGCATTAAATAAGATCAGAGCTGGTTGCTACATTGGTAACCATATCAATAAATCACCCAATGTTTGCTGATGACCTTTGTTACTTTTCTTGGGAGTGCTAAGGGACTACGCAAATAGCTGCAGGTGTACAAAAAATATGCTCTGACTCATGAAATTAAATGTAATACGGGTAAGACTGTGGATATGCTTTCTTCTCCTTTGCTTACTAAACTTCCAACCTAATATCAAGTTGGATGGCCATGCAATTAAATTTGTTACTGATGTAATAAAAGTATAAAAATGATGCTGACATTACCAGGCAAGTTCCTTGTTCATACAGTGATGCAAACGGCTGGAGTGAAAATCGGCGAGGATTTTTAAAAACGCTTGTCAACGTCTGGGGGTCGAAGCCCACCAGAACCTCCAATGGGTGCTTTGCTTTTGTATTTCCAGTCTTCATTTTATGGTGAGAAGAGATACGTATTTTGCAAAATTTAGTAGGTGGAGACTGGAGAGTGAACACAAGTGTCTTCTCAGACTAATTCGCTTACAAACCTTTTTTCGGATGAAAACGGGGTTCTACGACCGGAACCAGGGGTCTGGGGGCAGAGCCCCCAACCATCAACGGATTTTTACAGTTTTCACACATAAAAACACTCATTTTAGCAGACTTTTTTTGGAAAAAGGAGATACCTGTAAACTGAGTGAAGTCACAATAAAAAATGCAAAAATATTTTAGTAGTCCAGTCTAAATATGTAAGGAGGCTGCAACCACTATTACTTAAAGTAATTGTAGACTGACAGTTAGGTTTTAGCAGCTTATTACAGGGCTAAGAGGGGGGGCTATAGCACCGTAACCCCTCCCCTCTGCGTGCGTATATGCTGCTACCACACTGCAACCAAGGCTGCCATGGCTCAGCGGTTGAGAATATGTTTAAACCATATTTAATGAATCAGACAAACCAATTCCCTTTTCGACATCAAAACACAACACTAAAGAAAAAATAAGCCATCAATCTCTGATTACACTGTAGCATTAGATCTCAATAGTGAAAGCCATCACAAATTATCAATTAGTTTCATACACACAACGTGAATATGCATTGTGCACCCCCAACCCCCTCCCATAACCCCCTAAATTGTCCCAACGATTTTAGACGAATCACGAAAATGACTATTTTGGCAACAAAATCGACAAACTCGCCGATAAGCGGAAGATTTGCATCACTGTTTATATTGTGCTGCTAACACCATTAGATCTCAATTCCATATTATGCTCTGAACTCAGGGTATCCCTGTCTGAACTACAAAAAATCCCTGTCTGAACTATAAAAAAAATGTATTTTGCGCGCCTATGTACTCAGCTCATCTGTGGTGTAATTACTTACGGTCAAGTAATAACAAGATTCGAGTCGCGTGTAACAATGCTTTTCGATCATTACACGGTATACGAAGGTATCGGCATGTCAGCACTCGATTGTGTCAAGTTTATGCCAATATTCCTACCTTTGACGCTCATATGCGTAAGGGTGTTTATGGTTTCTATCGACGAATTGAATTGTCTGAAAACTTGATAATTATTGCTCATTCAAATGTGTTATTTCGCTTTAAAATTTTTAGTCACGTTAACCCATTTGTGCCGAAGGTTGAAATACTTGAAAATTTTTTATAAAAACTTGAGGATTGCCTAATGAACATCTCTAAAAATTTTTCCGATTTATTTTTTTAAATTTATTGCGTACTTTTTGAGATAAAAGCCGTCCTACATGTAGGACGCTAGGCAAATCCGTTATCAAAGTTTGAAGACGCGTGAGCGTAATGCGTACGTGTTGTGTAATCAGTTTTTATTGTTTGCTTTGTCTGTTTGGCTCGAAGGAATAATGTTATAACGATCAGAGTATTTTATTGAAGTCTGACTTCGATGAGTAACCTAATAAGCACAACAAAATTTTCACTAAGCATGAAATTGATAAGAGCATTTTAGAGTTCTCAAAACAGTTCTTTATGTATGAAAATCACAGAAAAGACATTACTTTACAGACTATGATAACCTTTGAAGCATGTTACATGCAGGCCAACATCGCATTTTTTACATCTTATCGTAGTTTTCATGTGACAGTGGCAGCATTTCGTTTGTCCACTTTGCGGTATTACCCAATGCTTGTAAACATCACACCGAATGTCCTATATAACATTTTTTTGAGGTTTTCCCGCATTCCTTTTTCAGGCGGCTTGCCCTAATTGAGACAAATGCGTTCTAACAATAGGGCCTATATCGTCGAAATTGACGCATATCTATTCGATTTTCAATATTGCAAAGTTTCTGCAGTTGCCACGCGTTGTTGATGGAAACATCGAGCCTATAAAAAATTAGACACCAGTATCATTTTTTTACCTCTCATAACAATTCGATATATATAGGCCCTGATTAGACGAGTAGACGTCATTGATCAGGTTTAGATTGATAGCTTCTATAGCGGAAAAATGAAAAGCGGTGCTATCTTTCGCAAAACTGATAAACTTGTTAATGCTAAGCGCAGGTGGGATTTAAAAAAAAAGGGGGTTCAATGGCAGAACCAGATGAAAGAGCTTGATAACTAGCAAGTTTTATTTATCTATTTGAAAATTTAATAATCTATTTGATTGTTTTGGAAAATACAATAGCGTGAGATTGCTGCTTGAGATTATGGTGTATAGCGCATGAGAATGGCGACTTGCAAACTTTACTTGAACATACGCTGTAGCGGTATCGCAGCGACGCACATTTTGCTATCACGTGTGCCTAGCGACCTATATGTAGGACGCTAGTATTAGAAATAAAATTTCTCGAAAACTATAAGTTCAGAAAAATTTGAACATTTACCATGGAGCAGGAAAATTACTAATAAATAAATACACTAGATAACTTTTTCGGAACTTCTGTGGCAATGCGTAATTATTGGCTCAACTCTGTATGCACTCTCAATATTTTCAAAAACACGAAATAAACGAATTTCAAAATGACGTCACGTCTCACCTGATGAAGCAATTTTGAAAAAAACTGTTGTCATATGTGTCAAATTTACTCATAAACGTAGTCCAACTTCAACTATATTCAAAAACATAATATGCAAAGAGTAATCCTAAATTAAGCAAGCGTCCTACATATAGGACGCCAAGCACAAATGGGTTAAAACAATGTTGTGTTGTGGCGTTAAATTTGCTTTTGTTATTATTATTACCAGTACCGTATTATTCTTATTATTATTTTTTGGGTGTGTTTGTGTTGTGTGAATACATACCGCATCGTTGTGCCTGAATTAAACAAATACCGTAAATAAATAAAATTTTCAATGTCAAGTAATAGATGTATTTAAACCGAACTGATCTATGCTGATTAAACCTCTTGCGAAAACACAACACCTAATGGAGTAAATGCAAAATCATATCTTCGCATCTAGATTTTTGGATTAATGCTTATTGAAATGCACTTTAAATTTCCTATTTAGAACTGAGGTGGTGAAAGGATAGATTTTTGGCGTCAGAGTTGCTGGGACTTAATATGGAATGAACGCTTGGTCAAATAGTAACGACGAACTGCGAAAGATCTGTTTTATCCAACCCCATCAGTATGTTCTCCGTCGCCTACTATCTATGCCCAATATCACTTTTTGAGCTTGATATAAGTCTTGAAATGTAATTTATAAAACGGCTTCGAACCAAAATCGAATTAAGTCAAATTTTCCTTTATTATCTTGGACCTATACCCACGGATTACTATTATCGCCAATCGCTTTGGCGTTTAGTTACCTTGAAAATATGGGGAATACCGTAAGGTGTTCTTTGTTGTGAGTGGATAAGCGTGTTGCACGTCACTCGACTCAACTAAAACGTTTGTATTCATGCGCAATTTTTTGAAAGTTAAATTACTAAAATACTGCAGAATATTTTTGGAGGGCTTTTTGCTGAAAGTTTGTGTGACCATACACTTTCATAATTTTCTTTCAAAAATCAGCCCCTTGAAATTCGAAACGAGCTCCTATTTTAAAGCACGTAGAATTTTCAGCTTACAGACTATACCAGCAGGCCGAAAATCATAGAAACGTGAAAATTGATATTACAAAATTCTATATTATACGAAGTCTTGGCTGTCTTGCTCAGCCAACAAAAGACATAGCAGAAAACATTAATCATGAGCTAGACTACTGGTCGTTATAACCTAATGTGCATCGCCTACAAATAGAATCGAAGCGTTAAAAGTCTAGTAGCACAATCTACAATGCTAACTGCTAGGCGAAATCTACACTAATCTACTAAAATGAAATTTAGGCTACAAACAACTACGCCAAACTAACAAACTATAGCTATGTCGCCTGACTGACATACAGCAATCGCAAGTATTACGCCAAAAAATCCAGATGCCAAAATATGGTAATCGATCAAAAATACTAAAAATAAGTTTAAGATAACGTCGGATCACGACTTTTAGGCGCGGACGGTTAGTCGCGAGCGGTTAGTTACCAGGACGATTAGGCGCCAGCTCTATTTATATCTCTACGCATAACGTAACGTTCTAAACTCGACACATGCATTTTTTCGGTTTTTTGAGGTGAATTTTTTTTTTTTTTTATTTGTTGAAATTCACAGGTTTAGTTTGAAGGAAGCTGAGTAAAAATACAGCAGAGCTCTGTAAATGGTACGTGTTTACCGTAGCGACGTGGAGATGAGATACATTTGTAACATATCCTAATTAAGTTATGACCGTGACGTTTTATAGCAGATGTAAAACAAATTGCTGTTTCAAATCAAAGTTACTTTAATCAAATCTAGAGACATTTCACGCGAAAAATTAATTTTATGAATATGCAAAATCATGACGGAGTTAACACGTTCTAGCATCATTAGGAAGCGCAATTAAGTTCCTAAAAAGATCTTCATTATTATCTCGTATTACGTCAAAGTATGTAACGAGTGGCGGGGCTTATCACCGCGGCTAAGCGCCTGGCCAACACAGCTTCGAACCATGGAGGGAAACGTTGCAGAGGTGGCGAGCCGTAGGCGACACTGTGTCCTATTTGAATAGGCCGGGAATCATACTCCAGATCTCCCATACCAAAGTCGATGCTCATACGGAAAAAATTTGAAGCTTAATACATGTGTTGCACCACTGCAACATTTTCCCATAGAAGTGACAAATAATTACGCTCAGCAAATAATATTCGACATTACAGAGGTTGCAAAAGTGTTGAGATTGCACAAAGATATTCTGAGATTCGTATATAACGATTGTCTTTTTATTTACGTTGATTAGGATGCATGTAATTTTACTGCAGATAATATGAAAACTGTCAAATGCGCAAAAACATTCACTGAAAATTATTATATAAAACTGTAAGTAATTTTAATCACACGTACCGATAGTTAATGGGGAACACTTTTTACTACCTCTGTAATATCGAATATGGTATTGCTGAGCGTAATTATTTGCCACTTCGATGTATTAAGCTTCAAATTTTTTTCCCTATTAGCATCGCCTTTGGTATGGGAGATCTGGAGTTTGATTCTTTCCAGGCTATTCAAATTGTACACAGTGTCGCATACGGCTCGCCACCTCTGCATCGTTTCTCCTCCGTGGTTCGAAGCTGTGTTGGCCAGGCACTTAGCCGCGGTGATGAGCCCCGCCTCTCGTTACATACTTCAACGTAACACGCGATAATAATGAAGATTTTTTTTGAAAACTTAATTGCGCTTCTTAATGATGCTAGAACGTGTTAATTCCGTCATGATTTTGCATATTCATTAAATTAATCTTTAGCGTGAAATGTCTCTAAATTTGATTAAAGTAACTTTGATTTGAAACAGCAATTTGTTTTACATCTGCTATCCAATGTCACGTTCATTACTTATGTTACAAACGTATCTCATCTCCACGTCGCTATGCAGTAAACACGTACCTTTTACAGAGCTCTGCTGTATTTTTACTCAGCTTCCTTCAAACTAAACCTATCAATTTCAACAAACAAAAATTCCCCTCAAAAAATCGAAAAAATGCGTGTGTCGAGTTTAGAACGTTATGTGTTGGAGATACAAATAGAGCTGGCGCCTAATTGTCCAGGCGACGAAACGTCCTGGATACTAACCGCTCGCAGCTAACTGTCTCGCGACTAACCTTCCGCGCCTAAAAGTCGTGGACCGAGATAACGTCGGGGACAAACAGGACGGCGAACGACTACACCAGACCGTAATAGAAGAATTAAATACAATAGATCCCGATAAAACAAAATAGATGTTACCGCAGAAAATTGATTCGTTCTGATGACCCTGATTTCTACATAAAACTCGTGAAAATGAAATTTCTAGTGTAGCACTTTTAATTGGATCAAAAAATTTATACTAAAATTATACACCATAAAAGTTGTTCAAAAGAGACTAAAAATACAGTATGCAATGTTAATGTTACAAAGAATTCTTCACGGCAGCACGCCCCTTGAGCTCCTACCTACACTAAACATGGCTTCGCTACTGACAAAGCAAAATTTTAAAGGCTCAAGAATCACCTTAAACCTGAATGAAAATTGGTGAGCAGAATTCATGTAGCACACGAAAGTTGCGATTACCCCTTTAGCATTTTGTTAACGTAACAATGTAATTACGTAGCCAAACGACTTTGTGCCCTCCCCCCCTGATTTTTTTCTGGCTATATTCAGGCTTACAGGCAGTACAGCAGAGGTTACACTAGTTGGCTACTAGCACAAAAATCATTATTTTTCTTTACTTAGTAGCATATTTATCCTTCCGTCAGAATAAAGCTTTCAGAACGCTAGCTAACGAGTTTGGTTAAGAGTTGTTGGTCTGTCTATCACTCTTTAAAAGAAACTCCGCTTAAATGCTTTTACCAACCGCATTACGAGTTAAACAGTCAGTTAGCTTTGCTCTCCACACTATCCCTTAAAATGCTTAGCTCTTCCAACAGGGAAGTTGTGACTAACAACTCAAAAGTCTTTGTTTGGATTCAAAACTGAGCTTGCAGCTCCATAGGCAGACACTCTAACCACTTGGCCTTCTAAGCTGTTGAGAAACCGCAAAGTCTTCACGGAAATATTTGCAGTTCCGTACCAAAAAACGATTTGATGAGAGGATGAGTTCACTATTTCGACGATATTAGCAAACTTGTGCTAATACACCTATTGCAGTATCTAGAACAAATGCGATAGGCTAACCAATTTAGCACTCTGAGTAAAGCTTAAGACGGCAATGCTGCTTTTCGGCCTCTGCATTAGTGTTAATTAGTATTGCTTTATTTTTGTTGCTGCTCTTTCACTTCATTGATGTTTTTGTATGCTACAAGATTTTGTTAAACTTGAAAAAGAGAGGGACAAAATTGAACTAGCCCAAATTCCCACTTACACAGTTACAGTAAACCCACCCCTGGGACAGCCCAATAAGTTAGTTTCATTTATCTCTTTAAAAACTTTCCATTGATATTAACCAAGACAATCGTCAAAATAAAAAATTAGACTTTTTGCTCCACCAAAGGCAGTTAAAATCTAGCCAAATAGATAAACAAGTAAAACTAAATGTTAATTACTGCATTATTTGGAACAAACTCAAAACTGCCAAGAAGTATTGGTCAAAACCTGTTTAACAGTCAAAGCACAGTAACATATCGTGACTAGGATCTTATAAGAAAAATAATATGGTTTGACTTTGTTATAGTCTTCAATATAATCAAAGCTCTTACTACTTGCAATTAGCCAAAATATTACACTTTAACTTAGCATCATCTTGACAGAGTCAAACATTGATTGTGATCATTAATTTTTAAAATGCAAAAAAAGTTAAAATACAAACCATACAAAGCTTATAAATTCAGTGTATTGTTATGAAAGTTTCACAGGAAACGAATATAATTGTTGTATCAACCCTGTACTGTAATATTTTCTTACCATGCACTGGTGTGAACAACTAGACAATGATGTCATCATAGCGGAAAATGCTTCATCAAGAGTAGGTTTCATTTCATCCTTGAAACATCAACAAATTTTGTTAAAGACAGTATTAACTCAGAGGCAATGCAAAAACCAAAACCTCAATTTATGGAAAAATTCTGAATGATTTGAGTACATATTTCATAATATTTGTAATTTTAACTACTTTAATGACTAGAAACTCATAATTAAACCCTCAAGTTTTATGAATAAACCTTTTAACTGCTACATTCTGGGGTAATGTGACATTGTTGTGACCAGAGCTGGGCACTCGGTACTTTAATAGTAATGACGATATTGGTACTGATACTTTGCTAAAAAAGTACCGTCGATATCGATAACGGTACCGGTGCATTTTTAAAAAAGTAATGACGATATCGTTACTCGATACCAATTTTCGGTACTTTTGAAACAAAAATTTTTTTCTTAAAAATTAATTTTTGTTTTTGTCTTGCAAAGCAATAATATTAAAACCTTATCGAGCTTTTTGTTGCATCTGGTGCTAGGGTAAGATCTGAGTTGTAGTTGTGCGTGAATCTTAATATTGCAAGCAAACATTTCGGTAATATCAACGAGGTGACAGCGGCATGCACAGTCGCACACTAAAATAAGCATTTTCATGTATGGCAACATATATACACTGTTGATCTCCTGCATTAGTTATGAGGCTAGGTATGAGGAGTATCATCATCACAAACTCGCCCTGGAGAGCAGAAACTTTTGTCACACCCCTGCTTATTCTGGCTACGTTGCTACATTCGAACAATACTAAGGACGTGAAAGAGCTTATGGCCCATTAACGAAAAAGTGTTGCAAAGGTTTTTGCTGTGTGAATGTCATCATTGTGTTGAAGGAGAACGTTTTCATTTTCAATGCCATTTTCAGTAGAGGTTGGTGTATCAGTAGCAGCATACTCAGAACTCTAAGATGAATCAAAATCTACATTTTTCTCAGAATTTCCAAGTCTATAGTTTTACTTTGATTCAATGACACAGAAATAAATTTTTTCATATAGTCTACTCTAGAGGACCAGTGGTATTTAGTCTTTTTTACACAATCCTCCCTTTTTGGAAGGTGTGGGTCCAAATTGCCCCAAAAGCATTGATGAGCAAAAATAAAAAAAGTCTACACGTCCGCAGACATACTATTTTTCCACTGAAAATCGTTGAAGAGCAAAAAAAAGATCTGCATGCAGCCCGCAGTTTGCCCAGCTCTGGTGTAGAGGAATTTTTTTTACAATTTTTATAAAATTTAGTTATTTGCAACACATTCGTAAAAGTTTTTGAAAGATCATTAAATAGGTACCGGTATGTTGCTAATAAATCTGAAGTTATTTCTAAAAATTCACCACAGTTCAGAAACATCTACAGTATTTAAAACCCGACAGTCTGTTTCACCTTATCTTATTCAAATAAAGTAGATTCTATTTGAATAAGATACCCCTGATGATCCCTCTTGGGTGAAACAGACTGTCGGGTGTTAAATAGATGTTATTAAACTTTATTTCTATTCAGATCCCAAGTGTATTTTGATTTACCAGTACTAGTTTATACCGGTATATACAACCAGCATTGACATTCAACAGTGCAAAAGTCCATTAAGCCTATACACTGTATAATACTATACTAAACTACTGACTAACTTCAGTTCTTAGAGAGACAACTTTCGATTGCGGATATTGAAAATTTCGTGACTGTGTTTTCTTGAGAACTTTTTGAGCTTGATCACATGAACGCAACAATGTTGAAGAAGTCCAGCTCCAATCATTATTACAAGTGCACATATTTTGACAATAAATTAATAGTGTCTTGAATACTAAAAATAACATTAAGATATATAATAAGGTTAAAAAGTAATAAAGTATATGCCAAAATTTAACCTATGTAATAACAGCTACAGTCTAGCTCAACGCACTCGTCGTTGTCATTTGGCGGGGCATCTCTTCCAAGACATATGGAAGAACCAAGGCCGAGGGTTTATCCTTTTACCACCCTGGCCACCAAACTGCTTAGGTCAGATGCTGATTGTAAGGGACTTCAGCCAGCATCTTGTTTCGTCATCCAAAACCATTTGACCAAACATACCTTGGGGTGCCCGATGTATGGGACACCGTGAGATGATATGATCTGCGGTTTGTTCACTGGCACCACACTCACAATTCGCTAGAGGAGCGAGACCCCATTTGTACATGGACGAACAGAAACGTCCAACACCAGAACGCAGACGGTTGAGCTTGACCCAGGCTGCCCTCGGCAGACCCATACTTAAGGGTCTGGAGCTAGCCTTGGGAATGAAAGCGTGGAGTGACAATGCGTTGGCAGAGTACTCCATGTCCCATTTCGTGTTCGTCCACTGGGATGCGCAAACGTCCATCTCAGAAAGACTGTCTAGTAATACACTCTTCGCGCACGCGTGGGAATTTAGCAAAAGCATGGGAATTCGGAGACGGAAGTGAATTAGTTATCAAGAAAATGGTGCAAGTAATGCAGAATCGGGTAAGATTAGACAAAATAATGGATGGTTAGTGAGGTTGTAACATTCAAATACTTTCAGATTGCTAAGTTTATTGCACTCTAGAGTGAAATTGGCTAATACTAGCTCTAGCTGACTTGTACTAATCTGCTAGTAGTCAGGTAGTGTAGGGCTAAAGCTGTACAGAGGATAAGTGTAGGGTCAGTTGTTGGTATATTGGTACGGGCGGTTGCATTTGCAAATTTTCATGTGGTAGGCAGATAGGTTATGATAATGTGTAGGGTTAGCCATCAGCTGATCTGTATGAACCATAGCATTTGTGATGTAATAGCAAAGTCAATATAATATTTAATGTTGAACTTTACCTGATACTGCAATAGGTTATACAAACCAATTGCACTTGGCAGTAAGTTAATTTATTCTTAGATCAGTGATGTGCGAGTAAAAAGGAAAATGCATACACTCCAGTACATTTTTGTGGAGTAACCACATTAGACTGCGGTTTGATCAACCAACATAAATTTATGATTGTTGTAGCCTACTAATGCTGCTGGTGTTTTGCATTTTGAAAGTCCTCGGTTATTGCCCCTGGACAAGGAAGTTTAAATTGTTTTTTTGTTTTAGCATTGTGTTATAATGTTTCTTAGTGTAGCATATAGAGCAATCAAATGAATAGTATATTATGTACCAGTGCACTTGTCTACTACTACGTCAAAAAGATGTTGTGAACTTCTGTGATTGATTGCACATAAACAATTGCCAAGAGCTTATGTATGATAGGCAAATATCAATTATGTGTGGAGCATTTATCTCATTGGCAACCAATTTTTCTTCAATTCTGACACAACCTTGAAAATGGGTTATAAAAGATCTGGTTCTTGACAAAAAATTATGTAAACAAGACTTCAAGGAACAACTTAGCCAAGCCCTGACACAAGAGACAATTTCTACTGAAAATAGTGATGATGAAAAAAATATTTGAACAGAAGAACAAGTCTATAAATTTCACCACTCGACCAAGGTGTTAATGAACATAAGTTTGGGATATGATGACCCAATGCTAGACTAATCTGTTTGCTGGAGTTACTCTTGGCATAATTTTACCAACCATTAGGCTAATTGTTGGGTAATTGGGTATATGCTCAAATGGACTCTTTAATCATGTTTATGGTGATTTTTCTCTGTAATCTGTCATGATTTATGCGATATTTTTTAGTACTAGTAGTTGTAGTTGATTCCGGTACGCAGTTGTGACAAATGTTGAAATGTTTAGTTTGATATTAAAATATGTCACCTGGTGTAAGCATTGTGATGTAAGAATGATTATGTAACAATGGACTTAAATAATAATCACCATTTGCTGCAGTCTATTGCAGAGAGTAAAATATTTTGCACAAAATTAATAAATAGGCCACTTGAAAACACAAGTTTTATTATTGGGCAATCAAACACCTGCTGACAGCAGCATGCTCTACAGTGATAAAAAAACGTTCTAACTGTTACCTCACAATTTGCTTCATCAGGGCATATTAGTCAGTCAGAAACACCTGACTACCAGTGCTATGCATCTACAGACTACTAATGCTAATCTGACTATAGAATGACTGTCTGGAAATTACTGTCCGTCGTCAAACATCAAAAACCTGTGTCAGCAATTCCGTGTGTAATAAAAAATGCGATGCATTTTTAAAATGCACATTTGAGAGAAAACTCTCAGAATAATAAAATGACCAATAGCAAGTAACAAAAATGTACAACCACTGCTGCGTGCTGTTCCAAACTGTCAAAAAAAAGCACTTTAAAGATTGCAAAAGCTGCCAGTTTTACAATTAAAGCAGATACCAAACATTACTACAGTTATTGCACACAAGAAAAAATAGAGTGATCGTTACCATCAACAGTCAAGAAACGAAACGCCTCAAGCGATGCACACACACACAAAGCAAATGTTTCTACTGAAACAAAGCATTAGTCCTACATAACGTGATACATTTCCAGGCCTATAAAATACAACACACCACAACCACCGGTACTAATTTGGCTGCTAAGCCTGCATACTGTTCAGTAGCCAACATCGTAGCAGGGGCATTCAAGCTTTCTACAATTACATAAAGTCCCAGTCTCTTGCGTTTGTTTTCAGCAAAACAAACACAATGCTCTTAAAATGACAAGTTCAAAATTATTGTGACTGATGAAATGCACTAGCAATGTACGCAAGTCCCAGAGTCCCAAGGTAAAAAACAAAATAATCCCTTCAGTGCTCCTATGACAATAGGATGCTGATTGCAGTCGGCATTTGTTTCTTCAGTGTCATGAAACACCACGAATAAGATTTTGAAAAAACTTATAAATTGGAATTACAAGTGATAGAGTTTGAGGACTTTGCTTCAACAAGCATTTCCTCTATCGGTCGAGTAAACATTTATCAGCTTATGAGTAGTAATAAAGTACCGGTAGTCCGGTACTAACAAAAGAGCTGAAAAACATACCGGTAACATAAAATATGTGAGGTTGTGTTGCAAACGTTTTCTGACAAGAACCAGCATCAGACTAATAAAATCAATAAATACCGGTAACTGAGTTTATTTTTAAATTGTATTAAACTGATAATTCAGCAGTAATTGAGAGAGACTGCAAAGTGAGCTTGCGCTCTTTGAGTCAGCAACCACTCGATAACTAGGCCCACCGGTACCGGTGTACAGAGTTTGGCAGTACCGCGGTACTTTTTTAGTACTGTTATCGGTACCATCGATATTTTTTTTTAAATGTATCGTTTTTGGTACTGACGTTACTTTTTAGACCGTTTGACTCGATATTTTGGTAACTTTTTTTGAGTACACTTAAGAGAGCAAAAGCGGAAAACTTTCCGAGTTTTTGCGTTTTCGTATGCGTTTTCAGAATAAATGCTTTGAATTTGAAGCATTTATATAACGTTGGACGCAATTTCAATCGCCGACTTTTTGCGGTTTTCACATAAAAAACACTCATTTTAGCAAACTTGTTTATCGAAAAAGGGCATGCAGTGAGTGAAGTCACTATGGACAATGCAAAAATGTTTTTGCAGCTTATGTCTAAAAGCAGAAGCTTGGCTAAAATAAATAAAAGGCGACTGCAACCATTATTAGTTTGAAAAGCTATAGACTAAAAGTAAGGTTTTAGCACCTTATTACTGGGCCAGAGGGGGAGGGGCATGGCACCATAGCCTCCCCCTGCGTTCACCTGTAACGGCAGTTTTTTTAAATCCCCTGGAGGTGCTGTTATAGACGAATTCTACTGCCAATATTGTTAACAGTTGATTTCTGAATAAAAGCAAAATCAATAACAATGCAAATCAGTGTTTCAAAAAGTGCTGGATAACTGAGCTCAGTTTGAGCAAATATACAAATTCACTCACCACAGTTTAATAACATCTATTTAAAACCCGACAGTCTGTTTCACTCGAGAGGGATCATAAAGTGAAACAGACTGTCGAGTTTTAAATAGATGTTTCTAAACTGTGGTGAATTTGTGGAAATAAATTCAGATTTATTAGCAACATGCCTATTTAATGATCTTTCAAAATACAAATGTGTTACAAATAACGAAGTTTTATAAAAATCATGAAAAATTTCTCAACACCATAGCTGGGCAGTGGACAAACTGTGGGCCGCATGCAGATAATTCCTTTGCTCTTCACCAATTTTCAGTGGAAAAATAGTAAATCTGCGGACGTGTAGACTTTTTTATTTTTACTCATCAATGCTTTGTGGGGGCAATTTGAACCTACACTTTCCACAAAAAGGATTGTGTAAAAGTAGTTCAATACCACCTGACCACTGATCTAGACTATGTTGAAAAAAATATTTCTGTGTCATTGAATCAAAGTAAAACTATAGACCTTTGTAGATTTTGATTCATCTAAAAGTTATGAGTATGCTGCTACTGATACACCAACCTCTACTGAAAGTGGCATTGAAAATGAAAACGTTCTCCTTCAACACAATGATGAAATTCACACAGCAAACAACTTTGCAACATTTTTTTCGTATATAGGCCATAAGCTTTTTCACGTCCTTAGTATTGTTTGAATGTAGCAACGTAGCCAGATCAGCAGGGATGTGACAAAAAGTTTCTGCTCGCCAGGGCGAGTTTGTGATGATGATACTCCTCATACCTAGCCTTATAACGAATAAAGAAGACCAACAGATTATTATACTAAGCCTGCCGCTGTCGCCTTGTTAATATAACCGACGTGTTCGCTTGCAGTATTAGGATTTGCGTGAGACTACAACTCAGACCTTACGCTAGCACCAGATGCGACAAAAAGCTTGATAAGGCTTTAATTTCGTTGCTTTGCAAGATAAAAACCAAAACAAAAACTAATTTTTATTAAACAAATTTTCGTTTCAAAAGTACCGAAAATCAGTACCGAGTAACAATATCGTCGATACTTTTTTAAAAATGTACGGTACCGTTATCGGTACCGACAGTATTTTTTTAGCAAAGTATCGGTACCGATATCGTCGTTACTTTTAAAGTACCGAGTGCCCAGCTCTGCCGGTGTAGCCTATGTCAAATGTAATTGGTTCCAGTCATGAATCGAACCGTGAATCATAGGATTTGCAATCTGCGCACGGTACCACTAGGCCATGTCACAGACCAGTTTGAACTGCTAAAACTAGACTACCATATCCTTTGTTTTTCTATACCGGTATCGTACATACTAGACTATTGCTCTTTAAATCTTGAAAACAATGGATCGTGTTTGCCAAAGAAATTTAGTTCCATCCCAGCTAAACAGCTAGCCTATCAGCTTATTGTCATTCAAGAAAATAAGCAGTCAGCCTGATATAATTTCATGATCCATTTGTTGTTACCTAGTCTATCCTGCATCAATGTGTTTATTGACAGACTGAGCTGCTAAGCCAAGCTTACTTCTGGTAAGCACAGGTAGATTAAAGGGCAAACTACAATAAATTATTCATGCTTACACGCGAAACCTTCCTTAACACGAATAGCAGTCAGAACTAAACCTAATCAAAGCAAAATCCAGGTCATTTTAACGTTGCTTCCACTATCTTTTGGCTTGGAATACATGCATCCATCCATCTACTTTCGTCTCCGAATTCCCACGCTGAGAAAGCAAAATCTTAAATCTAGCAGTATGTGCGCGAAGAGTCTATTTCCGAGCAGCAGGTACAAATGAGTGTCTAGATTTCAATCTCTCCCTACGTACGTCCTGTGACTCATGAAACTGGCCATGTAAAATGCGGTCAGGGTCCAGGGAGCTGCGGTTGGCTAGGGAGAGTGTCGCTCCTTGGTGCAGCTGGCTGGATGCCTAAAAGAACCGGAAGGTAGACGGATGGAGTGGGACGCAGGCACCCAGTGACAATGCGCAAGGCGTCATTTAATACACTGTCGATGAGGCGTGTGTGCGCGCTGCGACACCAGACTGGTGCGCAGTACTCGGCAGTCGAGTAGACCAGAGACGGGGCAGCTGTGCGTAATGTTTTGGCGCCAGCACCCCAACCTGTTCCCACAAGTCGCCTCAACAGTGAGACGCGAGCACATAACTTCTTGCGCAATGCTTCCAGGTGAGGACGATATGTGAGCGATCTGTCCAGTTTGACCCCAAGATAAGTGGGAACTGGGCAGAAAGGTAAGGTCTTACCCATGTCACAGACCTTAACTCACGCTTAGCCTCTCGATTGTGGAGGTGAAAGGCCGCCGTCACCGTTTTAGTGTGGCTAAGCTTCAGTCGCCAGGTCTGGAGATATTCCGAGAGTGTAGTCATATCCTGGCTTAGAGTCCTTTCCAACTCTTTCCATTCTCCAGATGTATAAAGTATCGCCAGGTCGTCGGCATAGGCGAACTTCTTGGAGGTTATGGAAGGGATATCATATGTATAGATGTTGAAAAGGAGGGGGGCCAGGACCGATCCCTGGGGGACGCCATTTCTCAGGCGTCGTAACCTGCTAGGCTTGCTGTCGCCATCAGTTGTAAGGGTAAAGCTTCTGTTGCGGATAAGCTCCATAATCATACGAACCATGTGCTGGTCCGGCAGAAGCCGCAACAGCTTGCAGGTGAGGCCACGGTGCCAGACAGTGTCATAGGCAGCTGTCAGGTCGATAAAGACGGCACCGGCCTTCTTTTTCGCTTCGA
Source organism: Trididemnum miniatum (assembly GCA_964006365.1). NCBI lineage: Eukaryota > Metazoa > Chordata > Ascidiacea > Aplousobranchia > Didemnidae > Trididemnum > Trididemnum miniatum. The sequence goes on from OZ023238.1 coordinate 12,018,894, forward strand.
ATGCATTCTTAATACTTTGCGTGAGCAAAGTGACTTGATCCACGGTGGATCTTCCGCGTCGAAAACCCGCCTGTTCCGTGGGAGCAGAGGGTCAATAAGAGGTTCGACGCGAGCGTAGATAAGTCGCTCGAGAATCTTGTAGGGAACACAGAGCAAGGTGATCGAACAATAGCTCCTTGGGTCCTCTACAGATTTCGAAGGCTTTGGGACCGCTACTACTAGCGCTCTTCTCCAGATCTTAGGAATTTTGAGGTGGTGCAGGCAGGAAAATAGGAAGCCACGTAGCCAAGATTTTAAGCCATGGATTATTAGCTCCGGGCAAATGGAATCAGGTCCAGGAGCTTTGCCTGGTTTTAAATGTTGGAGGGCAGCAACGAACTCCTGATGGGAAAAACTCCCGGAGACATTCGCAAGATGTAATGGATCAGCCCTCCAAAGGTCAGACACTTCCTGTAAAACGAGCCGAGATGAGCGCCGATTCACACCTTCGTATTTCCCGTTTTTAACCAGCTGAGAAGCAATAGCATCAGCTGAAACGGAACATTGACGAGGGGATTGTTGTGACCTACCAGTCAAGTTGTTTATAGTATTCCATGACAGCCGGCTGGAGTGCGAAAAGTCAATGTTGCGGACCGTCTCTGACCAGCGATTTCTCCGTCGAGCCTTGTGAGTAGGGCTGTGGCAGCCCTATCCGAATCAGGGCCCTCAGGTGACTGCAGGAAATGCTGACAGAGGTCTTCACACTTCGCATCCCAGCAAAGTATGTGGTTTGATCGTCGACCACGAGGGATGCATTTCTTCGCCGCAGTGCTTATTACCTTGCAAAAGCACTGGTAAACCTGATCGATGTTCTGAGATTCAGGTGGCGGTATACTCTTGGCCAGTTTGTTGGTTAGGTTAGAATAGTGGTCCCAATTGGCCTTGCGGAAGTTCCATCGCTTTACAGGCTTGCTCGGTTTTGGATGGGCAAGTTTGGGTGGACTTATAAGCGAGGGTCGGTGTTGTGACCTTGGGAACTTTCCTAAGATAGATCTGTCAGGTAAGCGACTGTCCAAATCGACACTGGCAAATGCAAGATCTGGGTTGGTGTCTGTTTTCCAGCGGCCAGAGTGGAAATTGGCGGCTTCCTTGGGGCTATATAGCAAGGTGAAGTTGTTGGCACTGGCCCAGCCAGCCAGGCATTCACCATCTGGATTGCTATTATCATAGCCCCAGTCAACATGGTGGCAGTTGAAGTCGCCAGCATAGAGGCAGGGATGAGGGAATGCTGGAAGATCAGATGCTTGCATCCGTGTTGGAGGGGGTTTGTAGACGTTGACTATTTTATAGTTATCAACATCCACGCACACCCACTCGATCTCCGATGTTGGTGGGGACTGGTCGATTAGGATCTACTTTAGACGCTCTTGGACAAACGTAGCAAGACCATGTTTCCTGCTCAAGGAAAACCCAGCTAGATGGTAGCTCGGAAGATCTAGCCTTTCTACCGAGGTGTAGTGGGTTTCCTGTAAGAGGATGACGAGTGCCTCACACTGTAACGCAAGATGATGCAACACGCTCATCTTACTTGCAGTGAGGCCTTCGATGTTTAGTTGGAGAATGCTGGGCCTTTGGAACTTGTTGACGGTGCGCCGAAGATGCGCATCGCCATGTCCTGAAAAGGACGTTTGCCGCTGCCCAGCTTGAACATCGTTAGATGTCCCGCCGTTAAGGCAGATTCGGTTTCTGTCAGCCAGATTAAATAGCGTAGACAGAGTAACGCTCCGGGCTACGGGAAAGCATCTGCCATCCGGAGCAAAATGCTTAACGCACTAAATGCTTAAATTAAAAAAAACTAAATTTAAAACGCACAAAATGCTCAACGCACTAAATGCTTAGAATGCCTCTAACAGTCAAAGTATACTGAATAATAACTTACCAGTAATAGGTACCGTAACTTGTTCTTTCATATGTAACTTTCTCAGTCAGAAAATAATTTAAGCATTTTGTACTGGACTACTCTGCAGTGGACTAGGGTTCAACTATTGCTACATAAGTTAGTAATAATGGTTCGACTACTGGGATGGTCGCTACACCTGACAGTTCTTACTGATTTATTTACACCAAATGATTGCTTAAAAGATGAAAATTTTATTACCTTTTCCAATAGGCTACCCCCGATTGTTTTGTAGCTGGGAGTCTAACCGAACCCGAACCTAAACCGCGAACCGGTAAAAACCGCTTTTTTTCAGTGAACCCGAACCGAACCTGAACCGTTTAAATTTGAGATCATTGAACCTGAACCGAACCCGAACCTTTATTATTTGAAATCTGTGAACCTGAACCGAACCCAAACCTTTAAAATTTTATGGAAGTGAACCCACACCGAACCCGAACCTATAATATTTTGTGGACATAAACCTGAACAGAAATCGTTTAGTAACAAATTAACAATGTATAGGGTGCCGTTTGTAAAATAGGAATTGTATTCACTTTACGGACAATCAATGCTCTGTCTTACGCCAAGTCAAATGGTAGCTGAAAACATGCTTTCCTACGCCAAGTCAAATGGCAACGAAAAATAACATGCTGTCCTACGCCAAGTCAAATGGTAACGAAAAAAAACATGCATTCCTACGCCAAGTCAAATGGTAACCAAAAATGCATGCATTCCTACGCCAAGTCAAATGGTAACGAAAAAAAACATGCTTTCGTAAGCCAAGTCAAATGGTTACGAAAGAAAGTATGTTTTCCTACGCCAAGTTAATTGGTAACGAAAAAAAGCATGCTTTCCTACGCCAAGTCATATGGTAACCAACAATGCATGCTTTCCTACGCCAAGTCAAATGGTAACAAAAAAAAAACAAGGTTTCTTACGTCAAGTCAAATGGTAACAAAAAAACATGTTTTCCTACGCCAAGTCAAATGGTTACGAAAAAAGCATGCTTTTCAATGCCAAGTGAAATAGTAACACAAAACTATCTTGTTCTGAGCGCCAACTGTAACCTAACAGACATCACGTGTATGCCGACCAAACTACCTTTTTTTCTAATGGAATCCGAATAAGCGCCGGTTTTGCTGGTCTGTTCGGATTTGATCGGAAATCTGTTTGGATTCCATTAGAAAAAAGGTAGTTCGGTCGGTAGACACGTGATGTCTGTTAGGTTACAGTTGGCGCTATGTTACAGTTGGCGCTGTGTTACTCAGAATGAAATAGTTTTGTGTTATCATTTGGCTTGACGTAGGAATGCATGCTTTTTTTCGTTACCATTTGACTTGGCGTAGGAAAGCATGTTTTTTTTCATTACCATTTGATTTGGCGTTGGAAAACATGCATTTTTCGTTACTATTTGACTTGGCGTAGAAAAGCATGTTTTTTTTTCGTTACCATTTCATTTGGCGTAGGAATGCATGCATTTTTGGTTACCATTTGACTTGACGTATGAATGCATGTCTTTTTTCGTAACCAGTTGACTTGGCGTGGGACAGCATGTTATTTTTCGTTACCATTTGACTTGGCGTAAGAAAGAGCATTGATTGGTCCGAAAAGTGCGTACAATTCCTATTTTACAAGCGGCACCCCATAACACTGTTTGAATCTGAGCTGATTCTTAAAACATATTAATAAAAATATTTTTAAGGCATGTGCTGCAATGCATAACATTCTTTCTGCTTACTGGGAGTTTTTTCTCGTTTTTCCGGTAACTTTGCAATAATCTCAACTAAATCTAGTCAGGTTTTATATTTGTGGACATTTCGTTGGTACTGACGACCAACATCATCCGAACGATAAAGCACTGACTTATTCCAACCTTTGCAACATTCTTTCTGCTTTTCAAAATTTAATGAAGTTTTACATTTTTATTTAACCTTCATTGATTTGGGCTTGCAATTTATATTACGTTATTTTAATGATATAAAACCCTAATTCAGTTTTTGGCCGAATGAAAGATTTTGAAGTGAACCCGAATCTGAATCGCGAACCAGTAAAAAACGCTTTTTTTCGATGAACCCGAACCGAACCTGATCAACCTTTAAAATTTGGATTAATAGTGAACCTGAACTGAACCTGAACCTTAAAATTCTGGTTTCGATGAACCCGAACCGAACCCGATCCTCTAAATTTTGGTGCAACTGTATTCGAACCGAACCTGAACCCAAATGTTTGAAAAGTCTCAAACCTGAACCGGAACTGAACCGTTAAAAATAAAATTTCTTGAACCTGAACCGAAACCGGAGCGATATTTTAAATGGTTCGAATCCCTGTTTTTTAGCACATAGGCCTACTGAATGCAAATATTATTTTGCAGAAAACTTAGCTCCCTTCCCAAAAACCAAAAATACCTATCTCTTCTAGAGATGGGCGAATAGTAATCATTCGCTAAAATATAACGGTTAACAAGAAGTAACGGATAGTAACAGATTCGTTTTGTCAAAATACCGATTCCAAATTGTATTCGTTTGCCATGCAGGGCCGAAACTAGGCAATGGGTGGCCTCCCCCGCAATCATCTTCCGGAGCCCCGACGTCCAATTTTCCCCCAAACATCGGAAGAAGACCAAAAAAATAAAGATCGTCACGCTTTCCGACGTCTTTTCTAAAGTAATCACTTGGAACCGTTACTCAAAAGTAACGGTTAAGCACATCTCTACTTTAGAGAAGATATTCCATGCTTTTTATCCGCTGCTTGAATTCGTTGAGGTAATCACGAATGAAAGACCTTTTTTCTTTTTTTTTGGTCTTCACCTGATGTTTGGGGGAAAATTGGACGTCGGGAGGCGTGAAGACCTTCTTTTTTTTTGGTCTTCATCCGATGTTTGGGGGAAAATTGGACGCCGGAAGGAGTGAAGATCTTTTTTTTTTTAGTCTTCACTTGAAGTTTGGGGGAAAGTTGGACGCCGAAAAGCGTGAATACCTTTTTTTTTTGTCTTCACCCAATGTTTGGGGGGAAATTAGACGAATACAATTTGGAATCGGTATTTTGACAAAACAAATCTGTTACTATCCGTTGCTTCTTGTTAACCGTTATATTTTAACGAATGATTACTATTCGCCCATCTCTACTCGAAAGTAATCACTTTAGAACCGTTACTCAAAAGTAACGGTTAAGCACATCTCTACCAAACATCGGGTGAAGACCAAAAAAAAGGTCTCCACGCCTTCCGACGTCCAATTTTCCCCCAAACATCGGGTGAAGACCAAAAAAAAAAGGGCTTGATTCGTAATTACCTAAACGAATACAAGTAACGGATAAAAAGTATCGAATATCTTTTCTAAAGTAATCACTTGGAACCGTTACTCAAAAGTAACGGTTAAGCTCATCTCTAAAGTCTTCTCTACCTTTTGTTTAAACATACGTTCTGTAGTCGTTCGCCGTCCTGGGAGGTTATTGCAGGATTTTATGCGTTAGCGAGCCATTTCTCTCGCGAATTCTCTTCGGAGGAAAAATTCTCCGAGCGGCAGCCGAGATAACGAGCTCGTAAAGTTGGGACTACAGGTTGCGCTCGCAGAAAGAGCAGCTACTCGGTAAAGCCGAGTGTCTCGCTAACTGCTCGGTATGTATAGGCTTGTTGTGAGGTGCTAGATTGGCAGCTGCTGTTTGCTGGCTAGCGCCTATTTTAGTGCCAAAACTGTGCTATTATTACAAAGTTGAAATAGTTTTAACTTGGTTATAGCAAGAGTGTATGTAGTAATGGTGTCTACAGATGCATAAGCTTGTGGTGAGGTGCTAGACTAGCAGTTGCTGGCCATGGCCTCACACAGTTACTTGTGGAAGATACCACTACTTCATACTCTCCGACCAATGCTCCGACTAAGCCTGCAGCCAACGCATGCTTGCTATAGGCCTACTAGCACAGTTTTAGCACTAGACTAGGCGCTAGCCGGCAAACAGCAGCTGCTAGAGTAGCACTTCACAGCAAGCCTATACCGGTTCATCTGTTGACACCATTACTACATAGCCTACACTCTTACCTGTAACCAAGTCAAAACCTTCCCAACTTGGTAATACTAGCACAATTTTAGCTCTAGTCTAGGCGCTAGCCAGTAATCACCTGCTAGCCTAACTAGTCTTAGTTTAATGTGTGTGCATTTGTATGTTGACTATGCTTTGCATTTTTTGTTTTGTTTCTTTATTTTTGAAAGTCTGATTTTTTCTGTTGACATAAGTCATGTTTGAGATAGAGTGTAGCGACTTGATGAGCATTTGGCCCTTAATTTGCGTACATGAATAAACTTGAACTTGAATTCACCATTTCACAACAAGCCTGGGAGTTGCATAAAGCTCTAGTTGTGTCATAAACTAGGTATTAGCTATTGTGCATAAACTATGACCTAAAAAAAAGCGCTCTGCCATGGCTAGTTGTGTATGAAATTGTCGCTCGGTAACTTAACGTGCTCATTTTGTTTTCTCGCTACTTGCCGAGCGAGTTCGCCAGCTCGTAAAATCCTGTAATCCCGAAATGCGCGTTAGCGAGGAAAAAATTTTTACCGAGCAGTTTGCGAGCTCACAAACCACTTAACGAGCATCCTGTAATAACCCCCCTGTTTGTCCCCGACGTTATCTTTTTTTTTTTTTTTTTTTTTGAGGAGGAACTGACTCGGCGACCGAGTTGCCTCTCTGGCTACATTTTCATGGTTTTTCGTTCCTTCTCGTCGTGCAATATGGTGTATAATTTATATGTTGTTTTTTTTATGTGTTTTTTGATGCTCAGCAATAAATGACTACAACAACTACTACTGCTTAAACTTATTCCTTATGTTTTGACCGATTACCATATTTTTGGCGTCTGGATTTTTTGGTGTAATACTTGCGATTGCGGCATGTCGGTCATGCTAGTTAACTGTAGTTTGTTAGTTTAGCTTAGTTGTTTGTAGCCTAAATTTCATTTTAGTAGCTTAGTGTAGACTTCGCCTAGCAGTTAACAGTATAGATTTTGCTACTAGACTTTTGACGCTTCGATTCTATTTGTAGGCGATGCGCATTAGGCTTTAACGACCAGTAGCCCATGATTATGTTTTCTGCAGTGTTTTTGTTGGCTAAACAAGACAGCCTAGACTTCGTATAATATAGAATTTTGTAATATCAATCTTCACGTTTCTATGATTTTTGGCCTGCTGGCAGAGAAGACCAGACTTCCGGTTGTGCCCCGGCATCGCTGGTTAAATATAGGCTAATCAACTTGATTGGCAGCCGTCTGTTGCCAGTCGCTTACACGTTCACAGGGTTCAATTTGCAACTCCGAAAACTTTGATAATTGCAACTCCACTTTAGAGCACAGTTACATTGTCCACATCAGGGGCGCATCCACAAAATTTCAAAGGGGTGGTTCTAATTTTAAAGAGGGTTGAATCCCTGGGGGGGGGCTAATTTACGCGTTTATTTCGACAATAATACCTCTGCATGAATGTATTTGAAACTTAATAGGCCAACCATCAAAATTGTAACCCAGGAAAGAGCTTAAGTCCAGAGATGTTTTCTTTAAAATTTTGTTTGTGGGATGGGGAAACAGAAAAAGGGTAATCTTCTTGTACAGTTATAGCAAAAAAAAATTAACTTGCGGCTTGTAAATGTTAAATTGAGCATCTTAACATATATAAGGCAAACCAGCAATTGGTAGCATCTAAGTCAGGGGTTCTCAATTTCTCAATCGTTGCTCTTGGCCCCTTAAAAGGAACACTGAGCACAGAGTGTTCTCTTGGGACCCACGATAGAAATTATTAATGAATTAAAACAGATCGGGACTTTTAAACCTACACACTATAGGGGCCACGGTCTCTTTTAGAGGTACAGTCAAGGGGCCACGGCTCAGAAAAAATTGAGAATCACTGATCTAAGCTTTTAGTATGGAAAAAGTGTTTAACAGTGCGTTTTGAGAAGGGAAAAAAAAATTAGTGACAAACCGTGGATAACAAAGGGTATTTTGATCTTTATAAAAACAAAAAACAAATTGTTTAGACGTTATTTCAAAAGTAATGATGTTGACAAAAAAGCGTTTTATAGAAAATATCTGAATAAATTGACTCACATTAAATATCTTGCTAAACGAGATTACTATGAAAACTTAATCAAAACTAACAATCATAACTCTTCTCAAATTTGGTCAATTATTATTGTAAAAGAAATGATCGAATGTAAAAAAAATTCTACGAAAATTAAGTTGCCCTCTGCATTTCTTATTGAAAACCAAATGGTTAATTCCGATTTGCAAGTTTTTCTTGACAATTTATGCGAGTACTTCGCAAATATGGCAAAAAATGTCCCACAAAATAGTAATTCCTTCAAAATTTTTACCAACAGTTGCATTCAATCTTTTGCACACCCAGAAATTTGTGTAGAAGAGGTTAATGTATTGACAATATTAAATCCGGCTATGCCCAAGGATTTGATGAAATTCCTGCAAAATTTGTAAAACTATCGAAGTGCATACTATCTACGCTGTTAACCAAGCTGTTCAACAAATGTATAAAGCAAGAAACCTTTCCAGACTCCTTCAAAATTGCTCATGTTATCCCGATTCCACAAGTGTCTAGCCCAAAATCTTTTGATGATCTACGCCCGATTTTTCTTCTTCCAGCTTTTGTGAAAATATTTGAAAAGATTCTTGAGACCAAAATGACCAAATTTTTAGACAAAAATTAAATCATTACACCTTCTCAGTTTGGCTTTAGAACCAATATCGGCAGCGTGGCGTAGTGGTTGTCGGCAGCGTGGTGTAGTGGTTCGGAGCGTCGCTTTTACGACGACCATGATCGCAAGGTTGATGGTTCACCTCCCAACCTAGTCTCGTTGTTGTGTCCTTGGATAAGATGCTTCACGATGATTATCTCTGCTTGGTGGAATCTGGCAAGCAGCAAATTAAAAAAGTCAGAAGAAAATTCAAGCGGAAAACTTGGAAACAAAGGCAACTCCTAAGCGAGTCTGGATTCGTCCTACGCATAGCGCCTCCGTCGCTTTCTCGTGATAGGAGGATAAAGATGAAGAAATCAAAATCATCATCAATCAATCATCATCAATAGTTCCATCGAATTAGCTATAACTACACTATATGACAAACTTCTAACGAGTTTGAACGAAACCAAAGTTACTTTTTCACTCTTCCTTCATTTAAAAAAGGCGTTCGACCCTGTTAACCATCTTATCTTGCTTAAAAAGCTTTACCATTATGGATTTCGTGGACCTGCATTTAACTTATTGCAATCGTGTCTAAGTAACCGAAGAATCTGCACTATGACTGAAAGAAAAACTTCTAAGCTATGCAGTGTCAACTACGGAGTCCCACTAGGTTCTGTTCTGGGACCACTGCTATTTCTATTGTATGTACATGACCTACCCTACGTTTCTAAATTTGAAGTCACGTTGCTCGCTAATGATACCAATTTGCATCTCTCCCATAACAATATTAAATCTGCAAATACAAACAGCAAGCGAAGTAGTCAAAATCAATAATTGGATAAGCGCCAACAAATTAACTATAAATTATAAAAAGAGCTGTTTTGTGTTAGTAGGAAACAAGCAAGTAGCGGCATCCGACTTCAACTTGTGCATAAATCACATTCAAATTGAACAATCTGACAATGTTTAATATCTTGGCGTTCACCTTGATAGTAAATTATCATGGAAAATTCATGTCGAAAAATTAACTTGCACATTATCGAAAGTTTGCGGAATGATTTATAAACTAAGACACTATGTTCCCATATCCACCCTCAAATTGTTTTATTATGCAATGTTTCACTCAAATCTGCAATACTCGTTACTTAACCCTTTGAGGGACAGTGGTACCTATATGTACCATACACCTAAACTGCCACCAAAATCAAATTAGTGAACCAATCTCAGTTTTTTTTTTCATTGGCGGACAAGTGTTTAGTCCTGCTACAAATCTGTTTTATATTTGGCAACTCTGTACACGTTTTCCACTATTTTTGTTTGCTTGAAAATTAGGTTCTCGCATGTTTTGAGTAAGCGTGAGAATTAAGCTAAATTTTCTTAGAAAAATTCATGGTAGATTGTTTTTTTTTTTTTTGTTGCAGCTAAAAATCTGACCATTTTTCTTCAATATATCTTAGTCTCACTGTCATGAAGGCAGTTTTAGTAAGCTGAAATAGGTTTTACATTTTATGGTACATATATGTACCATTGTCCCTAAGGGCGAAATAAATACCCACAGGTCTTATATGCAGCTAAAGTGCAATTGTATTTGCATGTTTTGGGATATAATTGGAATTTGGAAGCTTCAGGCATAAAAGAGGTTAATGATATGCCTGTAATAACTCAAAACTATGACAACTGGCTGGTAACTTGGTACCGGTACCAGTTGACTAGTCTAGCCTAGTGCTAACAGTGTAATACCGCTAGATATATCTGCTACTTGATCACATTTATTGATAAAAATAGTTCCCATTGTGAATTTGTGTTTGGGTTACATTCAAATATTTATACTTGTCAATTCAAGTAAAAAATCTAGAGTTTTGACAGAATTAAGATTTGAGCTAAGCTCTACACAAGAGCCTGAGTAAGCCAACATAAACTGGTAGGTACCGGCTATGCTAGATATTGGTTGGAATTTAGCATTCCTTTGTATTTGTGTATAAAGTTATACATATAGCTATGAACAACCAAAGGTTGGATTGAACATGATTTATTATAATTCAATAAATACTGGTAACTTCTGGATAATGTGGGGGTAACATTTGCAAATCATTAATTTCAGATTTATTTACATATATATTTTATACTGATACATATGCATAAAATCAAAATGTCAAAGCATATCACTAGATGTGATACTTCTAGATTTTCAAATAAATGATGAAAATGTGGACCAAATTTTATTCTGTGACAAAAGCGACATTGAGGAGGCATTAGTTTTGGACGAAGAAGATATTGGATTTCTGCAACAAGATGTCGAACACTTAGAAGACAATAACAAGGCTAATGAAACCATGGAAGTTATAATTGAATCTTCCCAGGCTCAAGCAAGTTCTACACATACCAGTAAATCAAGTGATACCGGTAATGCTTCACAAGCTTTTGTCCAAAAAATAACATCTTCAAAAGAGAGGAAAATTCAGTGAAAATGCATTTCAAATGAAAACCAGCAAACTCAAAATCAGCAGTCTTCCCAGGTAGTTGATTTTGAATTTGGCAAAGTCGTTATTGATGCGAATGAAGAAGCAACACCATTTGAAGTTTTTCAAAAAGTTGCAGATTTTGATAATTTTGTTTGTAATATTGTCCTGCCTCAAACTGAACTTTACAGCCAGCAACATGGACATACATGTCAATGGACGTGACTGCTTTGTAGAATATCACGAGTGTTTGTAGGCTAAGCGTACGTATTCTTGTTTTGTGCTGTACTTGCCTGTGGATTTCTGATAGCTTTTTGTAGCCTGCTGTTGTATTTTGAATGCTTTTTATATTCTTTTAAAGTGATAGTTTTGCTGTGATTGCTTTGTACTGTTTTTTCGTGATTGCTTTTTGTGAATATTTTTGCACTGTATTATTCTGAATGCTTTGTACTGTATCATTGTAATTGTTTTTGTTGTGTTCTGCTTGTTGTTTTATTGCTCAAAAAAAAAAAATCTGACGCGTGTAACATCTCTTGAGGGTAGTATAACGTTTTTTGAGAGTCATAAAAGCCGCATCTATGCGCATCTAAGTCTTTGCTGAATTATTTTTAAATATTTGTATTTTCGTCGTAAGGGACAATGGTACATATGTGTATCATGCCGTATTTATAACAAACAAACAAAAAAATTTTTTTTTTGTTCAGCAATGTGATTTATATTTCATATGCGTTAAGTAAATAGTATTTAAATCAGGATTCTTCAATTTATTTCTTAGTGTCCCTTAAAGGGTTAACTGGGGTAGAGCCTGCAAAAGCCACTACCATAAACTTGTAATTCTTCAAAACAATACATTAAGAGCGTGTCTCTTTCGTCCATTGCACCATCCAACAAATTCACAGTATTCTGATTGTTCCGTGTTAAAGCTTGAAGATATGATAAACATAGAATTCGCGAAATTTAAGTTCAAGTTTAACAACAACATGTTACCAACTTCTTTCAACAACCATTTCATAAAGCCTGATGAAGTACACAACTGCAACACTTGGCAAAAAACTCGCAACGTATATTTCCAATCTTTTGTTGGTTTGGAGACAGGGAAAAAGACGCTTCATCACATCTGTCTAAAGTTATGGAAAGATATTCCTCAAACGCACAGGCACTGTTCTTTTTCCAAATTTAAAAAGTATTTCAAAACAAATGTACTATCAACGTATTGTACCTCTGATTAATTTTTTTCACTTGGTTTACTGAGCATATGATAAGTTTCTTAGTGTTCTTATTTTTTTACCTGCTGATTTTCTACGCTGCAAGCCTAACTGATTAAGTTGACCTTAACTTAAAAGTCTGATTGAATTTGTGCCATCATGTAATGATGATTTTATTTTGTTCTTTTTTCCCCCCTTTTTGTTCGTGAATCGTAGGCTGCTGCATTTGGGTGCGGTAGACAAAGGTGACCACTTGGTCTTTCACCGCTTCCCCTCGCGCTTTTGCGTCATGAAATAAAACTGATTGATTGAGACGAGGCGAGGTATAGTATGTCGTAAATGTCGTTTATAGTAGACAATAGCGACTAACTTTCAAAATCAATAAAATAAGCAGTTGTCATAAAATATATGCGGCGGACTGTGCAAAATATTTGTCTAGTTTTTAAGTTATTTTGAATTAATTACATGTTTTAATTCACTTTGTTTTGCTGTGCAGTGCAAACCCTAGCAATTTCTTTGCCAGTAAAATTGCTTTTTCTAGTCAGAGAAAGCAATTAAAACGTTTCGATTCTAGTTTTTAATGTGGCGATGCGATTTATAAGGTTTTACTTATTTCTCTACGCATCAACTTATCGGTGTGGGAGATAACGGTAATTGGAGTTGAGCTATTGATCATCCGAACTTTATCTTTTCGTATGCTCCAAAAAAGCTTAGTGCTCTCGCGGAGTTGCCAGACAGTGGCGTCGCCACGGGGGGCGAGAGGGGGCGACTGCTCCCCCAATGATTTTTTGATTATTTTTCCAAATCGCCTAGAACCGCTGAGCTTTTTTTTAGGGGCTAGAGGGGATGACCTCAGATGCTTTCGGCAATGTGATTTTTGTAACGAAATGTCTAGCTCCATCTCGTGTTCTAATATTCTTCGACATTTTTAATTTCGCAATTTGCAAACGCATGTGACAGAAGCAATCACTGCTTACTGTAAAAGACAATGGTTACAATTCATATCAATGATCAGCTGTTGTATAAAAGCCACCAGGAAAGGATAAGGTATCTCAATACTATGTGAAATCATAGTTGGCTTGACAATTGACATAATGTAATTTTAGGGTTGGAAATATCGATTTGAAATCGATAATCAATATCGATATTCTCTGCTTCTTCGTCATCGAATGCTAAAATTCTCTACTTTTTTTTCATTATCGATTGGGGTTTTTCCCTACTTTTGTGCGTGCTAAATCGATATTAATTAATCGATACTTTTTTTCTGAATAAGTTCTATCAAAAGTTTTTATTTTTTGTTATTTTTGGTACCTTATCTATTTTTTGTGGTGTTTGCAGGTAAATATTTTTTTACATCCGCATAAGAACAGTTAGCGTGCGGAAAATTCCGTATTCACCGTCACTTTTTATTTCATTCGAAAATATTACACGAGAAAACGCTTGCTTGACATTTGGTAGAGAAAAGGCAGGCCAGGGCCAGGCAGTCCAATGCAGTTGTGAAGCTAATAAAGTGGTTTTTGAATTTTTGTTCACCTGCTTTTTTTAATTTAAAAGATTACGTCTGATACTGGTAGGAATACTTTTGTGTTTTGAACATTGTAGAAAAGGTTTATAGTCAACAGCCTCTGAAGTAGGCCAAGATCAAAGGTATAGAGTATTCAAGAGAAAAAGTAATATTTGATCATTTTTATAGTGAAAAGGGAAAAGTGAGTAAGCCTTGTGATATTCCTGTTTCAAACTGCCCATCATAATATGCTATGCCTTCGATACCGACATTCTCCACTTTGCTTAACCTGAAACCTAGTCCCCCATTAGCATCAAAATATGTTGTCGCTGTCAGCTGAGTCAGAGAAAAGTATCAATTTTACGTTATCGATTGATTGACATTCTCTACTTTTTATTTTTGTTATCAAATGTAGGAATTCGCTGCTTTTTTTTTTTGAGGTATCGCATATCGAATTATTCTTTACTTTTTCATTATCGATTTCCAACCCTGTGTAATTTGACGAAGCCTACTCGTAAACCGTGACTAGTGTAACGTTTTGAGAATTTAAAGCAGCAGCGGGAAGTGAGGGCTTTTTATAATCAAAAATCCCTTAGGTTTAGCAGGTATTCATTATAAGCCTACTTAGATTGATTGGCAATCCAAAGCAGAATGTAATTTAGCCGAATAGTATTAAATTAACCACTTTTCTGATGAGAGGTACCAATAAGCTGGCCTCAAAAACTCCGAAATGATGGCTAATTTAAACCAACGAAAAAGGATGTACCGGTATCAATGACAGTCTTGTAGCCAGTGGCGTTGAAAGGGGGCAGGGGAGTACAAAGTACCGGGGCCCGTCATGTTTTCAGGACAGACCTGGCCAGAGAAAGCGTCATCGTTTGGCCAGAGAAAGCGTCATCGCAAGACAGACCTTTTTTTTTTGTTCTTCACTAGAGTTTTAGTGGAAAACAGGACGTCTACAGACGTGATGACCTTTTTTTTGTTCTTCACTAGATCAAAATAGGACGTCTGCGGAGGTGTGACCTTTTTTTTCGTAGACACATGAGGGGGCCCGCAATGGTGTCCTGCCCTGAGTCCCTCGCTGGCTTTCGGTGCCCCTGCTTGTAGCTTTAAATTAGCCACATTTAACCAAAGAATGCGAATATTATTAGATACCGGTAGATAAGATTTATATTAGTGGTTAGACATAGTTACTGCAAAACTTTGCTAGAGCATAAGGTGTTGGTAATTGGCTATTTAAGCAGCCTACATTGAAATGGACGACTCATACGATCCAAACAGGGGCGTATTTAGGGGGGGGGGCATTGTGCCATGCCCTTCCTTTGACTATGCATTTTAGTCAAAAAGAATAAAACTAATGGTGCCTAGTGACTGAAATATGCCAGACTCATGTGATGGTTTCTATAGCTTATGGCCAGGTGCGGATCCAGGGGGGTAGAATGAAGGGTATGCATTCTTCCACCAGCCATTTTCAAAAATGTTTTCGATGTAAGTTATACAATTTTTCCATAATTAACAAACTCTTTGATAGCAATAACTCTTACGCCTTAGGCACGCATAATCGAAAATGTGCGAGCAAAATGCATCATAGGCTGTTTAGCAAAGCACTCAAATTACGGATAAAATATTTTAATAAAATTTGTCTGAAAATTTTTGAAAAAGCACTAAAATAGCCATTACAGCACGTAAAGTTTTAAATTTTTCCGGGGGAGCATACCCGCGGACCCCCCTAGAACTTTTCTTATTTCTCAATCAGCTTCAAATTTGTTCTGTCAAAAAAAATATACCGCTACCAACAAATATCAATCAAAGAAATGCTGCAATAAACCATGGCAGAATTGTTTCAACAAAATCACAGAATGAATATCCCCGAAGTGCTAAAACTAATCGACCTTTTATTGTCGATTGGTATAAAGACCACTCTTCCTGCTCCTGGCTGGAATATCCCGACGTGTTGGAGGCTGTGTTTTGTTTTTATTGCCGTGTCTTTAATGCCGCAGTTAGTAGACTTATATGAACATCGTCTTGGGACATCGTCTCAGAAACACAGATAGGTAGGTCACATTTCATCTAAGACACGGGTCGGCAACCTTTAGCATTAAAAGAGCCATTTTGTATCGTTACCGTCAAACTCAAACCTATTCTGAGCCATAAAAATCAATAGTATTTTAATACATTAACTAATGCTACGGACATGACCATTTAAAAATACACAAAATCATACACAAAGTTTTTTATTGATTTCACTCAGTCAATGTCATTTCTGCCCCTGAACTTCCCTGCACAACTTATCCACTTCCGGTACGTAAGAAGACAATTTTCATCTCATGCAGGACTGCAAACTTTCATCTGTGAGACGTGAGCGATTTTTACTTTTGATGTGGTTCACGCTGGAAAAACTCAGTTCACACAAATACGTGGATCCAAAGATCGAAAGGACTCCGAATGCATACCTTTTCGCGTTTATATAAGAGAGAGGAATGGCGTTCCAAGTATTGAATATGAGCAAAAGAACGATCGTTCGTATGTGAAGCGTTTCTGGCACCCGGGCGTTATTTGTTTAACTTTCCGATTGATATATATAGGTCATTGATTGTTGCAAAATTTTAAGTTTGTGGTACATAACATGCTGGTTGCCACAGACGTACTTCTCTTGCTGTGAGTGACGATGGCTTCGCAAGGAAGTTAAGAATTCCAAGACAAGGCAGAGAGTTGTCTTTTGCTGGACTGAATGATGTATTGCAAGTCATCGGAGAATTCAGCTCGAGAAAGCGGGTTGGTGATTTCAGATTCATGGGTCAGAAGAAGGTTGCGTGTCCGTGCGTCGGGTTGTCACCAACGTTGAATCAGTCAATGGAACGATTGTTCGTAGGTGGAGCGCTTCTGGCGCCCGGGCGTTCTTTGTTGAACTTTCCGATTGATATATAAATTATAGATTGGTACAAGATTTTAAGTTTGTGGTACGTAACATGCTGGTTGCCACATACGTATCGAACACAAGTTTTTCCGGCTTTAGAAGACTTTCAATGTCAGTCCATTTGTGGTTTTGAGCAAGCATGGCTTTTTGGCGAGCAAGATCTTCCAGATTTGGTGTTAAGCTTCGGAACTTGGATACCCACACGTTTTTGTCGGCTATGCCCGCAAGTTCAATTTCAAGATCGGGCAGGCTAACATTTGTGAAAGATGTCATATTTAGCAACGATGGGTCGACATTTTTTACCGTTCGCGACTTATCCTTTGAAAACCGTTGTGATGTATGATTAGGGAGTAGTAATTGGCTTTATGCCTCCTCATTTCATTACATGAGTTCGCACTGCTTCTAACAAAAACCAGTTGTAGCCACTTTAGGTCAGGGAGCCACAGCTCAGAAGTGAAAGAGCCACACTGCACATGTGGCTTCGGAGCCGCAGGTTGCCGACCACTGATTCAAGAAAACCCGTAGATTTGACTTACTGTTTTACCTGCTACTTAGGAATCATTTGAAAAAGTTAGAATCAAACGATTCCAGCTCATTTTGTTGACTTGTCAGTAGCAGTATGAATGAAAGTAGGCAACTAATGGGAGTCGTTTTTACCGTAGAGCGAGACAGCGCTGTTTCGGGCTATTAACCCTCATCAGCTGCCCTCAGGCTTGACCTTAATCAACCAAGCACCCTTCCAGATTTGTACATCTTAATAGAATTTAACTTTTGTGGTACCTAACATCATGTTAGATAACCACTCAAGTAAAATTCCTCATGTGGCCAAGGTACACCAGTGAGACACAACGTCGTCCTACCTGGCCTGCTGAATGGGAAGTCAGAACGACTTCCACGTGTTCAGCAGGCCACATAGGACGACGTTTTGTCTCACAGGAGTCGTTTTCTCGCTTGGTTTTGAGGAAAAACTTTTTCGATTACTGTTTTCAGGCAAGCGTGAAAAAAGAGAATTAGATAATAAACAAATACAAATTGAAATCGTTATTTTGCAAAACAAATCTGTTACTATATCTGTTACTTCTTGTTATAACCGTTACTTTTCAACGAATGATTACTATTCGTTCGTTTTTAAGTCACGGTATATATGGGTGTTTATGTTTCTGTAAGTGTCGGCGGGCCGCATAAAATGGTCTCGTGGGCCGGATGTTGCCCATCCCTGACATAAACTAATGTCTTGGAACTGCAAATTAGCTTATAACAAACGTTGTAAAACATACTGTATAAATAAATAAATAACTCAGGTTATTTTCAAATTATATTGAACTGAAAATTCAACAGTAATAGAGGGAGACTGCGAAGTGAGCTTGCGTTTTTCGAGTCAGCAGCCACCCGTTAAATATGTCAAATGCGATCGGCTCCAGCCGCAAATCGAACCCGTCACAGAGGATCTGTCACCTGCGTGCGGTACCGCTAGGCCATGTCGCTGACCACCTGCGTGCGGTACCTCAGGCTTGACCTTAATCAGCCAAACACCCTTCCAGATTTGTACATCTTAATAGAATTTAACTTTTGTGGTACCTAACATCATGTTAGATAACCACTCAAGTAAAATTCCTCATGTGGCCAAGGTACACCAGTGAGACACAACGTCGTCCTACCTGGCCTGCTGAATGGGAAGTCAGAACGACTTCCACGTGTTCAGCAGGCCACATAGGACGACGTTTTGTCTCACAGGAGTCGTTTTCTCGCTTGGTTTTGAGGAAAAACTTTTTCGATTACTGTTTTCAGGCAAGCGTGAAAAAAGAGAATTAGATAATAAACGAATACAAATTGAAATCGTTATGTAGGCTGTAGGTGACTGAAACCGGAGCAATTAAGCTTTACACGATTCAAATGCTATGGATTGTTGGCGTTTAAAACAACTGAATTTTTAACACTGAACAGGGCCCCCCTAGTTCGAATTTACCAAGGCACCCCTGATAAAAAGTTGCTAGACTAACACTTTCATAGTTAGCCTACTGTAGTCTACAGTCTAAGTCCACCACAAAATTTCTCATTTAACTGATCATGCTCCACTTGAACAAAAAATATTATACATGCAGGCAAACAATACCAGCACTCGTTAACACAAAGATGTCTTTTAGCAATCAGCTTAACAAATTAATCTTACACTGGTACAGACAGTGTTAATTGCTAAGCTAATTGGTAAAGGATAACGAGCAGAACTTCGCTATTATTCGGTTCTTTCTCATACTGCATCATTGGGTCGATGGACTAGTTGTTTAGAACGCGCGTGAGATGTGAAGCGGATATCTAATTTTGGGTTCGACTTTCGTCGAGGCTTCGCTTTAGTCTAGAACAGGGTTTCCCAAACTTTCTGTTCATAGGTACCTTTGGACATTTTATGGATTTACTCGTGCACCCCTAAAAATATGTCATATCCAGAGTTACCATATTTTCATTGCGCCATAGGAGGACAGGTTCTTTGAAGGTTGTCGCATTCGCAGAAGTCCAGTTTTCCACCCAAATCAAGCGAGGAGCAAAAAAAAGTCATCGTGTGTTTTCCACTCAAATCCGGTGAAAAATAAAAATACAAAAAAAGGTCATCGCGTTCGCAAAAATTCAAATATCAACCTTTTTTTGCTTTTCCGATCGGTGCGGCCGGCCCTAATCTTGGCCCTAATTATTATCATCAGGTGATAAAAAATATAACCTAATGTAGGCTACCTCTTGAAAAGCCGAAATGTACCCCTGAGGGTACATATACCTCAGTTTGGGAAATCCTGGTCTAGAATCTCTAGATATTCTGTACAATAGCTTACTTTTTTCGCTGTCTCTGAAACAAGTTACCGGTACTGATTCGTGATAAATAGGTACCAATGTTATAAATCAAAGCATATGGTTTTATTCAGTTAACTACACGACTACAAAAGCACAAGACCAAGCGTGGTAGGTTACTGACTTCAGCTGTCTAATCTAGCAACTTTCCATACTGCTGTTGTTAGTAGGCTAGTTTGCTGATTACTTGCTTGCATTTTTGCATTTGTTCACAGTTGTAACCACTAATCATAACAGTATTTTATTAATAAAATTGAGAACTATATAGTTCATTTCATAATATCTCAGTAAAACTAAAGAACCTATTGCTGAGGGATGGGCAACCTTTTTCGGTAGGCGTCACAAAATCGGCTAAAATCAATGGCCAAATTTTTCGGCGTGCCAACCGACAGTCCGTGTTTTTCCCCCCTAAGTAAGGCTTCCCTTTTTCTCGGATTTTCAAACTCCCGGGAAACAAAAAAATTTCAGAACAATTCCCGGGAATTCCAGGATTCTGAATATCCTCGGGATTCCAGGGGTTCGGGATATTCCCGGGAAATTTTCGTGGGAATTTTTCTCGAGCCTGATTATTTTTGCTATTTATTTTGATTTTCAGCATTTCTGATCGAATTTTTGGCATTTTGTTATGTTGTTTTGACAAACTTAGTTTGAGTCTTCAATTTTTTCGACTAATTGAGGAAATAATTTTGATGTAACAAGCGTTTTGTTTTAAAAAATTTTGCAAATTTTGAGAAATAATTTTTAACGAGTAAAAAAAAATTTTTAATTTGCACTAACGCCCTTTTTATGTCGGAGTGATGGATATCAGTATCCCTGAAATTCTTACTGATGTAAAAAAACTTCCCGGGAAACGGGTAGTTTCAAAACCCCAAATTTTCCGTCCCGACTTCCCGGGAGGAAACACTACCCCTGAAAATATCGATGAAGAGCAAAATAAATAAAGGCTTTTGCGCCCTCAGATGTTCTACAAAAAAAAAAAAAATTAAAGAGCCATAGTGTTGTTCAATGAGACTTCTGCTGCTGCTTTTACCTTAACTCGTTTCCGTGGCCTGGCTCGCGTGCTAGAGAAACGAGCTCGCGTGCCAAGTTCGGCACGCGTGCCAGGGGTTGCCCATCTCTGGTATAGCCAGTACCGTGGGGCCCCAGCACAACATCAGAATGGCGTTTGACTCCATGACAAAACAAAACGGCAACCCTAACCATTTTAGTTATTAAATGAAAATTAAAAAGCGATTTAGGTACTTTTTGCAATTTAAGAAAATTGCAACAATTTAACACAAATTGCAGCAATTTAATTAAATTGCAACAATTTGACATAAACTGCAGCAATTTAAGAAATTGCAACAATTTAATCAAAATTAGATGAAAAAGTGATGCAAAATTTTATGTTGCAAAGCTTTACAAACGGCGCCCCATAGGCGCGACCAATCTCTGCAGCTTAACGCCTGGGCAACACAGCTCCGAAAAAACGTCACAGGTGTGGGGAGCTGTTGGCGACACTTAGCCTGTTTTCATATCGACAAAAAACGTGGGGCTTCTCAAAGTGGACCGAGCTGAGGACAACTTTCTGAAAACCCACTTTTTTCGATTGCCCACTTTTGCAGACCACTTCTTGAGGAGCGGCTTGGAAAGACTTCGCAAAAATTAACTCACAAAAACAAAATTTTACCTGACTCGAGGAAAACCCGTGGGCCAAAACAGAGATGGGCATTTATCGCGATAATTTATCGGCGATAACTTTTTATCGATTATCGTTCAAAATAGTTTGGATTTATCGATTACCGTTATCGCTTTTGTTGAATATTTCGTTATCGCCGATAAATTATCGCGATAAACGATTTTTTATGTACGCAGAGTTTAAACTTCAAAGTTAGTGAGTTGGCGCTATGGAAAAAACACGGTGTCCATTAAGACTTGTTGTAATTTTTAAAAATTATTTCTTCGTTTGGCTTAATTTCACGGCAGAGTCCGTGAACTGCTCTCTTTTCCTGAAAAATTTAGAAAAAACATTTTTGCAATTCGACTTACAAAAAAAAACTTCGTCAAACACATCGAAAATTTACCGCAACATTTATCGGAAAAATTTATCGGCGATAATTTATCGATTATCGATATCGCTTTAAAAAATTGAAATTTATCGATTATCGGTATCGCCCTGGGATTTTTTGAAGTTATCGATTATCGTTATCGCTTTAGTACAGAATGGTTTATCGTGCCCATCACTGGGCCGAAAACCAACAAAATGTGGACATGGAAACAGGCTAGCTGTGTTCGATTTAACCAGCTCGGGAATCGAACCCCAGACTTTCCGCATCGATAGTGATATGCGCATCTGAGCTTACCGGCCGGTAATGTTTGTAAATGATGAGTGTTGCTGAACTTGCTGCAATAGACTTCCACACTTTTCTATATTTCAACTAAGCTTAATTCTTGTCAACAAGCAGACTATAATACATTATATTCAATTACACACAACACACTCGATTTGATTCTTGGATCATTAAAAACAATTTGTTAAAGAGGGCCTACCGTAGTTATACAATCAGTTCTACTCACGAATTACTCACTGATATAAATCACAATTAATAAAACAGGCCACCAGTCAGGGACATAGTCAATAAAAAATAAGGGGGCAAATTAGAATAGACCAAAGATTGCATTGGGAAAGCTTGAAATTCTTGTGGTATCTTTGATTCAAATGTAGCATTTAAGATAAAGGACATTATAAGTCTATCTCAATTATAAAAAAAAAAATAGCCGACAACTTACATCACTTTACCCTACACACTCTAATACGAAAGATTGGGAGGTTAAATCGAGGTAATCCTTCTTGCTTTGACTGAAGACAAACATAACTTTCGACTTCAAATCCGCGTATATATCCTAACCTTCAGAAGGTGAAGCGTTAGGCAAGCTTTTACGCTTAGGCTAGTTACCCGTTTTATGAGTTTCAAACCAATCTTAGAATTTGTGAAGTGCTGGCTAATAACCAATTTCACGGCGAACAAAATACTCTTCTAGAGTAAATACGCAAAATATTTTAATTATTTTTCTCTTGATTAATAATAATTAATCATGGTTTAGTAGTATGCCGTGCCGAGTTGAAGAAACACGAGAACAAAACAAAGGCAAGCAGGATTGACTCAGCAAACAAGTAGAACGGGATAATGTAAAAACAATAAGCCAATTTAATATTCAGCTTTTTCACACTCTTCATGCCTTGGTACTCAAACACTTTTCAGGCATTAACGCATTTTTAAAATACCAGTACTCCTCAGTAAAAAATACCACTATTTTGATGGTGTTAAATACAAACTCGGAACGAACACTTTGAAGTTAAGCAATTGGGTTCAAAAACGGACGTTTCTTCAGTTGACAGCATGATGCTATCACCAACAGCAGTACAACCATCACAAAAAGCACAGGAATGAAAAAAACGGAGTCATAATCCACGAAATTCTTTTCAATCGTCACCACTTCTGTAAAATTGAAACAAGAATTGCTCCGACTTATTTTGTCAACAGGTCTACACTCGTGTACATTAGTTAAATTTCATGCAAATTGTAGATAAAAAACTATAAGTCAGCCAAAAACTCTTTTTCATGTATTCTAATTTGCCTCATTAGGCAATATGCGTTCTTCACAGTTCACACCAAGAAATTGCATTAGCTTACGTCGGCATTGTTTTTTTTTTTTGGGACTTAACTTTCCAATGATTTTACGTGAAGTCAAGTATGAAAAACACGCATTACCTAAAATAGGCAAAATATCGAGTTTACTGGACAGCTTCTGTTTAGAAAGGTCATAAGCGCAGTAGTTCTAGTGTCGTCTGGTGATCACACCAATGAATAGCTCATCGCCTGAATGGAACAGAAAACACGATAAAAAAACAGACCTGAACTCCCTGGTATACGTAGGTCGTCAAAAGGCAAATGACTATTACTGCTAACTTTTTCCTCAGAAGTCTACAATATTGCAATACCTTGGCAAGTTTTTTGATCACTCATTAAGATCTTTTCTCCAGTACAGGAACAAACTATTTCATCTTCAATCATAGAGCAGATGTCTGAACATCCTCCATTGTCCTATTAAAATCAATTATTGCAATCTCTGTGTGATAATGTAAGTTTAAAGTGACTTGTAAAAGCAAATGTCATTCATAAAGGTAAGTATTGATTCACACTATTCTTGCCACATTCATCGTTTTATAACGAGAAAAAAATAAATTAAGTCGTAAATAAGATAATTAAAAAAGTAAGATTGCTACGATATAACCAAAAAAGACAAGACCAAACAGAAAAAAGTAATCAACACTTGAACACAGTCTTTGCTTAAGCGGTGATATCGCGCTAGTAGACCTGCAAACTATTTGATGCTTCACGAGCTATGTTGATTATTTGCGTTCTTCTCCGTAACTTATACCTTGCTGTTCGCTACTGCAGGCAAATAAATATGGTTTTACAGTCAGGATTACTTCAGCAGTAAAAATAAATAGAACATGGAATGCACAGTACAACCTTGTGCAAATTAATCTGGGCAGTTGAAAAAACGCATGAATTTAAGACAGGGGTGCGCAACCCACGGCCCGCGGGTCACAATCCGGCCCTCCAGGCCAGTCAATGTGGCCCTCGACGATGGCAGGACAAAAAAAATTTTTTTTTAAATCGATTTATTTAGCTATTTGTACCGTCTATAATACACGGGTTGTGTTCAGCATTTTATAATTTTATACATATTTGACGGTGACTGGCCTTCGACGTTGTTAAAATTTTCGAAAGTGGCCCCCCAGTGAAAAAGGTTGCACACCCCTGATTTAAGACATTTTGCTTTTATTCGAAAATAGAAGAAAGCGCAGTTTATTTTTGTGGATATTGATAATCGAAATGTCCACCATTTGTTTTGAGGACTAGATCTTGTTTTTTCATCGACAGCCAGTGCGTTGCTAGGAATGGTGACACCCGGAGCGCAACTTTATGGTGTCACCCGTCTAGCAAGAAGCAATAAACTATTCAACGTTTAAAGGCTGGAGGCCAATGGAAGGCTTAAGCCATTGGCTTATCGAATTTTGTATTGCAAGATAGACATTGAGAACCCAAAGTAAGGACGAATTGAAACAACGCTGTGTTTTGTTATTGTAAACTAATTAGCGCTAGTAGTCTGTTGGCAAATTGCATTTTTTGCGATATTACGCCGAAGGGCACTCTAACAAGTTTTGGGGACCCATTTCCGCGGTTTCGCAACTCAGGAATACCGCATTAAGCCCACAAAAAAACGAGCTAGCGGTGGCGAGCCGGACCACCCGCCACATTCTATCCGATATAATTAACTTGGGAATCATACTGTACCTTAGCTATACAATAAGACTTCACGTTCCGAATCCCTATTACCACGGCTGTGTTACTCAAAACTCATGCCGCCAAAATGCACCTTGCAATTCATTACACACTTAGGCGCAATACCGCCAGGTCAGCGCTAGTAGTCTTAGCGAAAACATTGAAATCTAGCGGCGAAAACATTGAAATAAAAATCTTATGGCAAATCTTGTGGCGAAAACATCTGAAATAAACGAACAAAGTATAAAACGACTCTGACCAAAAATAAATCTTCGTTTCACCAATACACGCAGTTTCAATTTTATCCAATACAGATCTCTCTCTAGCTAAGACAGACTCTCATGACTTGTATATCGAATAAATCGGACCACAACCAAGAAAAAAGAAAAAATATTCGACAATTTCTACCAGTACCTGATACATTAAGAGGAAAACTCCAGTAGTCCAGAGGTGACGAACACGAAATATGCGACCGGCGAATCGATATTACAAAATTAAATTTGTTTTTGCGCAGATTTCTACCGAAAAATTGGCTTTGGGTTCATGAGAAAGTAAGAGCGAAGCTCTTAAAGTGACACTAACTTGTTCCTTTGATTTTGCTTCAAAACGGGTCACTGTCAAGCAGTAACGGGCATTACAACTGATGGTTCGCATCGACTTCTTAAACATTCTGCGCATGTTAGATAATTTCAATTCTCAGCATTTTAAAGGGGATTTTCAGCATACTAATGACACTGTAGGCCTACCACGTCATGGTTTTCTTGAAACGATGCTTTTCAACGCACTTTTATTTCTGACAAAAAGTGTAAGAGATTTAGAAAAGAACTAGGGTGTAGTAAAGTTTTAATTGAGATAATATTATTTTATCCCAATCCTTATTAAACTTACCTTCAATACAAATATAACTGATGGTGACGTAGCCACACGAGTGGATTACGTACCACAAAGGTTAAATTCTTTAAGAAATATTTATGCGGGATGAGAGATCCTGGAAGATAAAAGTTCCTTACCTGGGGGTGGCTGATGAAGGCCAATAGACAGAAACAGAGCTGCCCCGCTCTGCGGTAAAAAAATACAACAGATATTACAGGAACTTTTTGCTACCTGCTGACTCTGCTGTCTCCGACTATGATACCACTACCGCTTCTACTAACTAGCATTTAAAAGCGAGATTCAGGTTTTTCAGAAGCAGTAGACCACTTGATCTTTCTCGTTTGATTCGGGCGTTTTTCCTTGCCCGTTTATATTTAGTATACCGTTAACGTTTCTTCATTTTTCAATTCACCAATAAATAAATAAATTATCCCCTGTAGCTCATATACGTAATTGCTTATCATCCGTACTTGATATACCTATCGCTTCGTGGCGTAGCGAGAAATTCTAAAAGGGGGAGAGCATAATTTTTCATTTTTTTTCAAGGGTATTTTTTCGGCAAAACAAGTTTGAAGCTGATTGAGAAGCGAGAAAAGCTCTAGGGGGTCCGGGGGCATGCTTCCCCGGAAAAATTTGAAAATTTACATGCTGTAATGGCTATTTTAGTGCTTTTTGAATAATTTTCAGGCAAATTTTGTTTTAATTTTTTGACCCTAATTCTGAACTCTTCGCTAAATATGATGCGTTTTGTTCGCACATTTTCAATTATGCGTGCTTAAGGAGTGTAAGGCTTATTACTATCGAAGAGGTTCAAAATTACGGAAAAATTGTATACATCAAAAACATTTTTGAAAGTGGCTGGCGGAAAAATGCATACCCTTCACCCTACCCCCTGTATCCTCCCTTGGCCATAAGCAACAGAAACCATCAAAAGAGTCTGGCATATTTTAGTCACTTGGGACCATTAATTTTGTTCTTTTTACTAAAGGCGGAGTCAAAGGGGGGGCATGGCACAATGGCCTTTCCCCAAATACGCTCCTAAATATGGCCTACCTGATAAAAGCTTCTTTACAATATAGTGTGAAGAAGACCTCACTTCATTTTAAGAATGAGAATTCTGACGCAATATACTGTAGTTGGTGTGGCTAATTACAGCAATAAAAGTTTTCACCTAAAATGCGCGTTTTGATATCCCATTTCCTATCACAGATAAAAGCGTCGATATGAGGATAAAAACTCGCACATGTTTTTTCGCGAGCTTGTTGCAAACAATGCGATCAATGATAGCAATTGAATGAGACCTATAATTGCAAAACAAAAAATCGCTTTTGGCTGCGACAGCTTTTGTGCTTTTGAACGCATGAAGCTTACGTTGACGCTTGCAACAACGTCTTAAAACGTTTTCAGAAGCAATTTTACCCTGTTTTCATTATTAAATGGTGTCACCCCACATAGGTGACACCCGGGGTAAGCCGCCCCCCCCTAGTGACGCCACTGTCGACAGCATCAACTTTTTGCAGATGTTTTTGATTTCATCATTGTGAAACGATTTACAGACTGAATCAGCTTGGTTCTTGTAGTGCAGTGCTGCTTCCTCAAGCGATTTTTCACGATGGATCAGAGGCCTTTTATAGGATAGAGGTCTGGAGAATTACCAGGCCATTACAGCACTTCCTTTTTCATTTTTTAAAACAATTTGTAATAATCTTGGTCTTGTGGCCTGAAGCAGAGTTTTGTTGAAAAATGGCTTGAGGATGGGCTTACCATATATTTGCAATTACACACCGGGACGATTTCGAACAAACAAAATGCTAATGATTAACATACAGCTGTTTGCATAGGCGCACGCAGGCATAGCGCACGACGGTGCCATGCTCCCCCCTTGGTCCTGTAACTTTCAGTCCATAATTTTTCGAACTAATAATAGTTGCAACCTTCTTTTATTTGTTTTAGCCAAGCTTCTGGTTTTAGACATGAGCTGCGAATAGATTTTTGCGTTGTCCATAAAGACTGCCCTCACTGCATGCCCTTTTTTGTGTGAAAATATAAAATAAAAACAAAGTGTGCTAAAATTAATGTTTTTTTTTTTGTGAAAATCGTAAAAAATTGTTGGCGACTAAGGGCTACGCCCCCACACTCCCTTAGCCTCCAGCGGCTGAGGGTTTCCCCCAGACCCCCGGTAGTGCCGCCTCTTCCCTTTGCCAAATCGTGGATGCGCCACAGGCTGCTTGTTTGTTCAATTTGAAAAAGCAGCTATATGCCAATGAGTGTTCTTTTGTACTAAAAGTATGTTCACAGTTTCAACAATTTCGTTTCATTTTATTTTCATTTTTTATAATAAAAATGCGTTTTTAAACTGCTGTTGCTTCGTAAAAATAGTAACTACCCTGATTTAAATCACGTGTAAAATTTCGTCCGCCGTGGAACGTTTGATCGTTCATACTTCATTACTTTTGTGAAGCCTTAGAATATGTCACCATAGAAGTAATCCATGATGTCACAGAGCCGGTGGCAGAGCAGTCCACTTAGGGAGGCCGAGCATTTATCAGGGGGGGGCAAAGTTTAAAATTAAGAACAAAAACCGCTGTCTTCAAAAGAGTAAGCTTGTTGGTTAAGGGGGCCAAGCATTTCGATTGGGAAGGAGCAGGCCCCACTGGATTTCCTTGGCAACGGCCCTGATATGTCATAACCCCTGCTGTTTTGTTTTTCATTCATATTAGTTTGCCCTGCCATGACTTCTCGTTTTTGATCAACCTCTAATGCTGGACAATCTATTTTTCTGAAAGCGTTCAGCTTATTTTGTTTTCCGTATGTTATTTTGTAAATAATGTAAATAAATAATGTTAAATTATCGGCAATTATTAGCTGTTGCTACCACACGAATATTAAAGATCTTCTCTCTATCAAAGTTATATCTATCAAAAAAGCTTACAAATATACTGAAATCCACGAAAGCGATCCAGAAAGGTAACCTTTGCCGTGTTTCTTGTGCTTTATTCGGCCTATTCTATGGGGCGCCGTTTGAAAAATAACTATTCGTTTTGTGAACCATGTTTTTTGAGCTTCTGAGCTTATTGAGACCATAGCTTGTCCAATATATATCAAAAATATCCAGCTGATATATTGGACAAATTGTACTATTTCCTACTTATAAATAAGTCGGATATTTCCGACTCATATATCGTACAAATTCGCCGTTTCGAAAAATACTGCACGTTTTGTGAACCATTTGTTTTGGGCTTTAGACTCCAAAAGCATGGTTCACAAAACGTATAGTTTTTTTTTTTCAAATGGCGCCTTATATATATCGCACGAATTATGGTCTAAATAACTGGGACGTTTTGACCGACCGGTCGGGACGCCGGGACATGGCGTTAAAACGGGGACTGTCCCGACTAAACCGGGACGTATGGTAAGTCTACTTGAGGATGAAGGTCAGCCACTTCGAGAAGAGCGCTTTGTTCAATCCGTTAAATATCCAGACAAAAAAGATGGTTTGGAGATGCTTTTCTGTCAATGGCTCAGGAGCTCTCGAGCCTGTTGAGGGATGATGAACAGCAGAACTTTTTTGCCAAAAATAGAAAGAAGAGCATCAAAAGAATTGGCTAACCTTCAATCTCAAGTCACTTTTCAACAAAACTCTGCCTCAGGCCACATGACCAAGATTATCACAAATAGTTTCAAAAAGTGAAAATGGAAGTGGTGTAATGGCATGGTAATTCTCCAGATCTCAGTCCTATAGAAAACTTGTGGTTCATCGTAAAAAATCGCTTGAGGAAGCAGGACTGCACTACAAAAATCAAGCTGATTCAGTCGGTAATGCACTTAAGGTTTCACGATAATGATATCAAAAACATCTGCAAAAAGTGAAAAAACGATGAAAAAACTCTCGATGAAAAAACAAGTAGATCCAGTCCTCAAAACAAGTGGTGGACATTTCAATTATCAATATCCACAAAAATAAACTGTGCTTTCTTCAATTTTCAAATAAAAGCAAAATGTCTTAAATTCATGAGTTTTTTTCTACTGCCCAGATTAATTTGCACAAGAGTGTATGTATGCTCTCAGTTTCATCGCCAACGCCTAGCTTGGTCAGGAACTTATTGTGGTTTTCGTTCCTTGCACGACATGGATTGCAATTAATGAAATTACTTTTTCGTATCAGCCGGCAGAAAATTGAACGTCGCTTTTGCGATGGCCATAATTATAAAGAATTAATGTAAAATTTGTTCATTATTTCATTCCAGGTTATGACATCGCTGATCCCATACAAATTACCATACCATCCTACCTTCAAGCAGTTGAACCTAGCAACAGAATCCACACGAATAGGTCCATATGAATAGAGCATTGCAGCGTCAGTATCACGGCGGCCAACGTCCCGTTTTTCAACACATGCCTTAAAATAATTTTGCTGTTAATGGAGAATAAATGTATAGAACGCACGCTAGATATATAAAATCTAGTTACGTTGTTGCTAAATTACTGTATAGCATTAGATCGACCAAAAACTATCGAAGTAGGCTACTACAAGCAAAAGTTTTTCTGGGAAAAGAATGCAGTATTTCTCAAATATTGTAGGTGCATGCGGCCCATGCGTATTAAAAAGCAACTTGCTTTGCAAAAAAATTACGTGCCAATTCACATTGATGGACTAATTGGATTACATATTTTACTAGCTGATATGTAATGTAATTAGCCCATTAATGTGAGTTGGCACGTAAATTTTTTGCGTAGCAAGTTGCTTTTCAATGTGCATATGCCGCATACACCTACCTTTTTTACGCCATCGCCCCTTTTTGGAAGATGTGGGTCCAAATTGCCCCCACGAAGCACTGATGACGCAACACTACAAGGTCAGTTCTTGCTACAAATGGCTGCATCAGAAAAGCCTTTTACGTGATTTTGCATGCTTAAAAAATGGGTAAGTGATAAACTGGGTAGGCTGCGGCCTTTTTTGTCTTACTACGAGCCGCCCATGGTGTCGCCCCATTCTCCCCCTAAATTTTTAGTTTTCGGAAACAAAACTAATGTCATTTACTTGCTGGCATTATTCGTGGAAATTTTGTTTTGAAATTTTGACATCGCGCCTTC
Organism: Trididemnum miniatum; assembly: GCA_964006365.1. NCBI lineage: Eukaryota > Metazoa > Chordata > Ascidiacea > Aplousobranchia > Didemnidae > Trididemnum > Trididemnum miniatum. The sequence continues at coordinate 12,049,710 of OZ023238.1, forward strand.
TCCAAGCCTGGCTTATATTATCATTTCTCCTAGCCTACTAGACGCTAAGACCTGTGATGGCACTAACTAAAACGCTAAGACCTTTAAGACATTGCGCAGGCTTATCTCATTATGACATCACATCCGCACAATGTCATTAGTAAAAGTTTAATAGGTGCGGTAACGCATTCATGCACATTGCGGTGAAATTCTTGCGCTAACGGATATCGCGTCGAGGAAATTTTTTGTAATTTATATAAATTTTATATTTTTATAATGTGTATAAAATTTCGTTATTTGCAATACATTTGCAAAAGTTTTTAAAAAGATCATTAAATTTGTTGCTAACAAATCTGAATTCCTATTCAGAAATCAATTGTTAACAATATTGATAATTTTAAAATCGCCCCCCTAAAAAGTAAAACCGCTACAATTGCCCCTCTGATGGTCAAAATCGCCCCCGTTGAAGAGCCATGAGCAGGAGTATCAGAGGAGCCGAGAGCTCTCACAATGCCATGTCATGTTGTGCCATTTACCGGTTTTAACAGTTATTTTCCGGTCCTACTAAACACCGCAAAGGACTGAAAAACCGCAAAGGACGACAAAGGACTTACCATTACCAAACACCGCAAAAGAACGACAAAGGACCTCAAATTGATCCACTAAACACCGCAAATAACGACAAAGAACTTGGAATCATACCATAACAAAGAACGACCAAAGGCTTTAAATTAGAGTTAGGGTTAGGTTAGGGCTAGGGTTAAATTAGGGTTAGGGTTAAGGGTATCAAGTCCTTTGTCGTTCTTTGCGGTGTTTAGTAAATCAGTTTGAAGTCCTTTGTCGTCCTTTGCGGTGTTTCAGTCCATTGCGGCGTTTAGTAGGACCCGTTATTTTCATAATGGGTCCAACAGTCACGATAGCTTGTTGGCAGGTTAGTAAAGCAGAGCAGCTGCCACCAGAGTTGTCGAAACCAGCACTATGTTCGGAGAGTTAGAAAACATTTCGCTCTTCCTACAATACTATTGGCAACGACTCTTCAGCCTTTACTTTTGAAACAAAAGTCAATTCGAGAAGATTAACCAACAGTTTATGCTTACTGGAGCGCTGCAGTTAGATTCATCAGTGTCACTGTTGCAAATAGTGACTTGGCAATGGAGAAAGATCGGATCATCGATATTTGGCTTCCAAGCAAAGGAGCGAAACTGAAACTCTCCCGACGTCAGATCATTGTTACGTGTAACTATTGTGGCAGGGTTAGAATCAACGTCCACATCACTTTGGTTAGCGCAGCTGCAATTAAGGAATAAGAGTAGCGTTTAAAATTTTTGTTGCTTGTGTTTGTATTTAGTTGCATATTCATTCTCTTATCACTAGAAAGCGATCAATACGCCATACGAGCTCGCTTAGAAGTTGCCAGCCATCTCTCTACCACAGCAAGATGGGGGAATCCCGCTAAGTGCCTTTCCCAACGGCACAACAAGTTAACTTGCCGGCTAGTTTTTCACAGTATCCCTTCGATGCTGAGCGTCAAGCAGGGAAGCTGTGAATACCAATTTCAAAGTCATTGGTTTGACCAAACTTGGAATCAAACCCACGTCTACAGCTCCCGGGGTAGACGCTCTAACCACTCGGCATCTGAGTTGCCTAAACCCTTCTTCTTGGATGACCCAAAGCCATAATTAGTGCGCAATTGCAGTATTCTTAAGAATTGCTGCTTGCAGCACACTTGGCCACATCAAGAATGTTTGCGTCAGATTACGCTGGATTGAGATTACAATTTTTGGGTTTAGGCCTTAAATATCAAGTCCAATCACTCCGCAGACTCGATATATACAGCAACTATTTAATACACATATCGCTCGAAGTGCACTCGTCGCGGTGCTTTTTTCAAAGGTCAAATACACTATAAATGCGTAAGAGTTTGCCTATCAAACACACTTTTTAGGCTTAATCACTGCTTGTCTTTACCCTGATTGGATGAAAAAATATTTCGGATTGTCATCGGAGTTTTCAGAAGGAGTAGCCCAACATGTTTCCATCTGAAATACACATACACCTATTACTGGACGTCAACAAACGACGAAGTTCAAAGAAAATGCTTGTGATTAATTTGCTAAGAGTTCTACTGTATCTTCATATATTATATATGTTTTTTTCATTGTCACAATAAGGCTCAATTTTCTCTGGGACTCTCTGCTTGGTCAATCTCTTTAAGATTCTACTGTATTTGAATAAAATAACATAACACCATCTGAGGAGCCGACAGCAGGGAAACAAGCTGTAGTGGTTTTTATAGTGATTCTATTCAAATAAAATATGTTGCTTTCATATTTCCACACGATTTGTGCATTTCAAAGAATTGTTTGTAACGAGACAGCAAAGCAGTTTTTTTTTTCATTGGGCGCCATGCACACCTCAGAGTTTTTGTCTAAAAAAATGACATGTAACGTTGTTTTGTTATGTCATTCCATATACATGCATGGTGATTTAGAAAGAGTGGTTTTAGTTGTTACTCTGATTTTTCCACAATAATGGTATCAACAGACTCAACATCCTACATGTGGAATCTATGTTTCTTGTGTTAAATAGCACTGGGCGACAGAAAAATTTAGGTATGTAAGGCAAAAGTGGATTAGGGGTAAAATTTGGGGGCGCTGAACCCAAAAATGGCTTCAGTTTTGCCAAACTGTCTCTAGTTTTTGAGACATTTTATAACTTTAGGCGCTTTTTTTTAAGTGTGGTTTCGCCATTAGAGGGCACTGTATAGCCGTCATGCTTCAGTGAACGCTTTTAAAAGATGCTACTCTTTATTCTACGTTAGTTAAAAAAAATTTACGAATTAGAATGATTTGGGCCTGAGTAATTAATATTTTTGTATTTTGTGGGCAAATTACTGCCACCAAGCGGTGCAAATATAATCTGCAATATCTCCCAAGTAATACTTACGAATTTGAACAAAATTTTTGTCCATTTTCATGTATTCAAGGGTGAGGAATTCGTTTCTGCTATCAATTTGTTCAATATTTGAAACCAGTCGACATTGGAGCAGTTATTGGGTAAATTGGAGCATCTGTTTGTTGACAAATGACACGAAAAAGTTTATTGTTATTGAAGAAAAGTTCGCTTGTATGATTTTCGTCTATAGCTTGTTCAGCGCAATCACGAATCAATGTCCAACAATAGTCTGACATCATGTGTGTGTCCCTTCTGCCTTGGTATCTTTCTTCCATTGTCTTAATATCTTGGTGGAACCTCTCGCCTTGTTCCTCGCTAACGTCATCAAGATTTGCTGGGAAGTTGTCTAGATGACTGAACAAGTAGTGAATTTAATGCTCATTTTTGCACCAAGAGATTGAAAGTTTCTGAGCATCAGATCCACAATATGTTGGTAGTTGCTTGCTTTAGTGTTATCTAAAAACTCTCCCACCACTGAGACATATGAGCACCAGGCAGCACTTTCAAGTGCTGTCATGTGAAAAGTGAAGGCTTGGTCTTGGATCAATTTGCGAATTTGTGGTCCATCAAAAATCCCTGCTAGGAGTTTTTCCATGCTGAGGCCAGGAAACTTTTTGACAGTATAATTAAAACAATTGCCATACTTATCCAGAGCCTTCTCAAATTGCTTCATCAGACCCAACTTTATGTGAAGTGGAGGTAAGATAATGCGGTCTCGGTTAACTAGCGGTTCATTTATGAAATTTATTTTCATCACCCACTGCGAGATTTTCACCTGCCGGTCAATCCTTTTTTACTCAGTGCTGCGTAGTTGCTCGACTGTACCAGTAACAGAAAAAACAAGGATACTTGGTGTACCCCTCTTGTTGCCCCAACAAAAGATTGAGCATTTTAAAGTCTACACATATGGCCCAGTTATGCTTACTGTAACCCAATTTGTTCAAAACCACCTTCACATTCAGATAGTGTTCTTTAACAACCACTAAGTCACCAAGTATCCAATCGGAACGCATGCAAACTTGTTACCTTTATGTAATAACACACATTTTAAGCTTCGTTTGGAACTGTCAATGAACAACCTCCATTCATCGAATTTGTAATATGAAAGACCAATTTCTTTAAGAAGACCTTGGATGTCGCTACAATACACACATTCATCTTCCATAGTAAAAAAACGAATCAGACAGTCATCCCTGTTGCGATAGAATGTAATTTTAGTTCCCCAATCCAGTATATCATGTTCACCAAGACAAGAAGCCAAAATGTCGGACGATTCTTAGGAAAGATTGAGATTACGCACGAGGTTATTCAGCTGGCCTTGATTAAAAGGTTTTGGTTTTATGCTGAATGAAGATGCTTCAGTAGCCACGCTGGTACAGCTATAGTTACTACAGCTGCTCTCAGTATCTCCGATTGCTTCCAGCAGTGTTGCATCTGCAGTAAGATCGAGTAAGGAAGTGAAAACAGGAAGTGGAACTTCAGGGCAATGTGGTATTGGTCGTCGTGCAGACTCTACATCAGGATAGTACTGGTTTGGCCGAGTTTCGAACTTACGCATTTTGCACATCTATTATTTTGTTTACATTGACGTCCATTAGCCTACGTCGTAACCGGCTGCCAAACTTCGTTTTGAAATCACGACTTTTGGTACGCAACTAACTGTTTAGACTGCGTTTTTCTGTTAGATGAGCTTTGTCGATCTGACGTTAATACTTAATTTGAGAGTGCAGATTACTGTATACTGTAGAGCCATACTTTTGAGTTATACAGTAAAGTAGATGAGCTTTTTGAATCTAACTAAACCTTATTTGTTTTTTTTTGGATTCTACTTGAATAAGACTTTTGAAGCATTTAATCTAATCTATCTATTGAGTAAGCAATTATTGGCCGGTTATCTGTGCTATTGTCATCCGGAGATCTAAAGCTGCCCATTTATCTACAAAGTTATATTTAACAGCTCAGATGGCCGAGTGGTATGGAGCGTCTGTCTCTTGAGCTGTAGACTCGGGTTTGATTCCGAGTCGGGTCAAACCAATGACTTTAACATTGGTATTCACAGCTTTCCTGCTTGACGTTCAGCACTGAAGGGACAGTGTGGAGAACAAGCCGGCAAGTTTACTTGTTGTGCCGTTGGGAAATACTTAGCGGGATTCCCCCATCTTGGTGTGGTAGACAGATGGCCGGCAACTCCTAAGCGAGCTCGTATAGCGCATTGATCGCTTTCTCGTGATAGGAGGATAAATATGCAACTAAATAAAAAAAAAATATTTGATGATTCTACTCCAGTCCCTAACTCTCGTAAGTTTCATTTTCCGTTAATTTATGTTATAGTGTGTCAAGTCTTTCATTTATTTACCGTATTTTACGTAATGCAGGATTACGGCATTTCATCTCGAGAATATACGGATCACTTAGTAAATGCAAAAGTCGTCAATCAGTGCAGTAGAACAAGCTGGGCAAAAACTGCGATTTGAGACCAAAACAGTACCAATCTTTCTTCTTTCGCTGATTCCATCCGGTCATATCCGCTATGCAAAAATAACAGCCTTCATGATAATTTTTGGGTTCCCGCCACATCAAAGGAACCCCGAACCGCATGGATCTAGCTTTGCCTTGTGTCCAAAAGCGTAGCGTTTCTGTACTTGCAGACCTTGTAAGGTATCCAAGACTTGTCTTGGTCCTCTAACTTTATGCCAAAGTATGATTCAAGCTCTTTTGGTAAAATCTCTAACGTTGAAGCGGTACTTTGTCATTATATATTCTCCACAGATGTAGTAAAACGCATCTGGATTGTTGCGGCATTGTCTTCTTCCTCTAGCACTCAATTCTCTTTCACAAAATCTGTTCTCCAATCAAAATTACTAAGCTAAATTTTGTTGCAAATAAAAAGTGCTCGTTAATCTGCTTGTCCAATTGACCACAAAACTCCTCACTTATTCCATTTGTTTTGACGTTTCGAATCTTGTGATCTACCCTCGTCGTTACTATTAAAATTGCAGTTCAAAACTGAGAGAAAGCGGAAACGCGATTTTACTGATCTTAGAGTTAATTGTGACGAGAAGTTCGAGAACAGCTTTAAAAGTTTAATTGTGACGCATGCCGCATGGAATTCAAGGAAACCACTCTCACTGCTGGGTTGAACATTTTGATCAAAGACGCTGCGTTTCTGTAGTAACCCGCATTTCACTACACATCTATGCACTTTACGAGGCACTCGTTTCTTGCAATTATTACAACTTCGAACATCAATTCATCGCTCACTCGACTGCGGGGCCTTGGCCCCTTTTGACTCCCCTGGCTATAACTATGCTCTTATTGCGCTGATGGTAGGTATCATTAATAAAAGTGAAATTAAAGCCCACTGTTCTCAAAAATGTATCGAACTGATAGCAGAAATGAATTTCTTATCCCCGAAAACATGAAATTGGACAAAAATTTTAATTAAATTAGACTAGTATTTTTTGAGATACTGCAAATTATGTTTCACCACTTGGTGGCAGAAATGTGGCCCTAGAACATAAAAATGCTAACTACTCAGGTCCAAATCACTCTATCCCATCAATTTTTTTTTAAGTGGTGCAGAACTGCAGAATGAAAAGTAGCATCATTTAAAAGCACTAACTAAAGCATGGCAATTATACCAGGTTCTCTAGCGGTAAAACTACAATTTTTGGTCAAAAAAAGGGATTAATAATGAAATATTTCAACAACTCGAGCCAATTTAGTAAAACTGATGTCATTTTCGGGTTCAGCGCCCCCTAATGATCCTACTATGGCTCTAACATGTTTTTTGAAAAAAATTTTTGTTGGCCTGTGTAATTAATCAATTGTTTGGATCGGGGAATAGATATTATTGCGCAAAGGATTGATGTCATTGCATAGCCGAAAAAAAACGGAGCAAGAGACGCTGTCATTTCTCAAACTTCAGAAATTTTTGATTAAAAACCGATTGAAATAATGACGCCATAGGAGGATCAATCACACCTTCACCTATAAATACTTTCTAGCTGAACGACTTCTCTTGAGATGACTGTTAGTAGCAATATAATCACCAGTTGCATCTAACAGTTTCAGGAATGTTACGTAACCGTTGAATTTGATCTAAATTAAACTAATTTATTCGTTCCATTTATGCTTCGTTGCAATGACTTGTCTTCGTTAAGTTCTTATTACGTCACAGTACTTCATTTATGATCCGGCTAGTTACGGTCGTTTTCTTTTTAATATTTTCGACAAAGTCTAAAATTTTATAGATTAAAATTTTGCCGACCGAGCTGTTCTGTATGATATTATTCTAAAGTAGTTTATGTGCCGTAGCCAGAGTGTCGGTTGTCAGTAAGTTGTATTGAGCGTCGGGATTACTAAATGAGCTTAGTTAGCCAGAGTGTTGGACCCGCAGTGTCGGCAAGTGTCTTGTTATAGAAAACTTTTGACAATTGGCAACCCGTTTACTCTTTTATGAGTCAGCTTGGAGTGCAACGTATTTCCGAGGGTCTGCGTATCTAACGCTCAACGACATTTTTGTGAAATAGTTCTTAGTCGTAGGTACTTTTCTGTGCTATTCTGCTGCCACAAAATTGTAGAATAACGACATAGATACCTGTACAAACAAAGTCGAGTTTCCAGGGTCAGTGTCCAAATAAATCGAAACATATACGAAGGCAGGAACAACTATGACATCTTCGGGAGTAAGCGGAATATCTCGCTGTGGATCTATGTAAACCTTAAATTCTAGATTGTAAGTTGCGTTTTCTTCCCTCGATCCTACAATCATTTTTCTGCACATAAAAATAGTTGTTAATTTTTTATCCCCAATCAAATTTGGTAATATCATAAAATCACTCATCGTTGCAAATTTGTGATAAATTTTATTATCAAGCTTCCTTTGCTGTTGAAGCTACAACCAATTAATCATCATGTATATTGTTGTGTTAGTTCCTCATACCTATTTTATTCACAAACATTCCATGCTCACTGAAGGCGTTAATTTGTATAGCTGGCTCCACCCACATACTGCTCGTACCACGCATAAATGTACTTAATGCTACACAATGATAAGACCCGAAAGGTCTATGGGGTCAGCAGACTACACACAATCATATCACTTACAATACATCCGTGTTGATGTCTGAAGAAGTAAGCAACTGCAACTTTGAGTAGTGACATGTTCTTCGTACGCACGTATCTTCTCTATGCACGGCGGAGTCACTCGTATCTAACTTACGCACACTCCAGGTGACAATCAGTGATTTTTCATTCACCTATAATTATTTTACAATAGCGTTTATTCTTGGCAAAATGAGTAACATGTAGCAAGAAAACTACCCTCAGATCCACTCGCATTTTGTTTTAATTTCAAATAAACCAACAGTTAATATGCTTATGATCAGAAATGAATATCTTACTGTCACTTCAGGGTTACATTGATGCAGTTCAATAAGAAGCCAATTTTGGTTGTACGGTAGGACACACATGGAATCAACGGAGTTTGGGTCCGAAACTCGATCAGAAGAAACGATTAACAAATCGGCCTCACCAACCCCCAATAATTCCAATTCATTATCTGACAATCTAAAGTTGCGAACACGATTGAACGGGCTGTCTTCACTGCGTAAAATCGGGGGGATGTTCAGTGAACCAAGTCAGGTGCAAATGCAAAAGGCAAATTTCAAAAAAATTGAACTGAGCTGCGTCTAGAGTAAATGATACTAAACCAGTGGCGTCACTTTTTGTGTAAAATGCCCAAGACGAAGTCTAAAAATACCTCCCTCCTACTTCACTTGTTATGGTAAAAGGGTGACCCAAAAAAAACGGGCCCCAATTCTAATTATTCTAAATACACGGGGCCCGTTTTTTTTGGTCACCCTGTACGAGGCAGGGGCATTGCCGAAAAAATATAAGGAGTAGAGTAGGTTGAAAATTAGGCAGTAACAAGCAATAAGTCAAAGAAATGCGTAAGCGAGTATAGCTTAATAACCGCAAACTGCCGATTAGTGAATATTGACTTTACTTTGCGTTTTTTAAAAACTTTATTATCAAATTACGATAAGTTTCAACGGTGAGTTTCAGAGTTTACGCTGTGACTTGTCTGAACCACAATTAGTCGAGCAAGGTTTTGGGGGCATGCCCCCCAAAAAATATTACACTGCATTTGTGATATTGATGTCTGTAACACGAGTCTTTTTTGCAACTTTCTAGGTAACGTATTAGACCTTTTTGACTTACCGTGATCGCTCAACCGCAAAATTTACCACCCACTTTTTGTGCTGAAGTCACGATTACCGCAGGGGATCATAATTTATTTTTGCAAAACTGAACATGGTATGAGCGATAATAGCTTTTCCTGGCAAAGCACAGCTAAATAGTTGATGGGAATTGAAATAGAGGAATACTTATATTTGAGACTTAATGGCCGAACTGATTTCTATAACACAGAAATGAGACTGCTAGCAGTGCTAGTGCAAGGTTACTAACTTTGAAGCGACAGGTTTGGATGAGAAGCAATCAAAAACATTGAAGATTTCATATTCTAAAAATAGTGCTACCAAAAAAGGCCCATGCAGCTCTCGAGATGATGATGAATAAAAAAAAAATTGTGCTACATTACATTTCGCACCAGTGGCGAAGTTAGTATGCAGCTGTGCTTGATCATACCAAATAGGAATTCGAGGTTCATTGGTATTTTCTACTTAAGGTTTTCAACTCATTGTCTTTGCACTTATCTTTTTATGTATAGTCAATGCCACGCTATGCCAACATATTAAAAGAATTTCCAAGAGACATTCCGCAATATGCACATGGCGTAACCCCCTTGCTTACTGACTGGCGTGGTCTCGGGATTCCAACTCTTACGACTTTGCTCCGCTAACGTATCAATAGACTTTCAACCCTTCTAATAAATTTACGAGGTTCGAAGCATTGCACAATGAAATCAAAACCAAGAAATGATGAAATGGACTTTATTAGAGAGAAGCAAATAAAAGTGTTTATCAATTAGTAGCATAAGACGAGCTTGTAAATTATGTTACAAGACCAACTGTTTCTAACGACTGTTGTCAAATTGAGATACTTGTGCGCTATTTCCCAGTCGACAGCTTATACGAGTATGAACATTATTTTTCAGTTAAAATTTTTTCACTTAAACATTTCACGATCAAAACTTTTTAGTCTTTTTGCGCCCTGTATAACGTCGCCCTGGCGCAAATTATGGCTCTCACACCCTAGATACGTTACCGCACCAAATCTTAAATATTAAGAGCAATGAATGAACATGATATGTTAGCCAAATCGTGATTGTTAGGTGGCATGAAAAAATAGCCCAGCACCAAAGCAGTGAGGCAATGCCCATCCACACAAAAAGTACGAATATAGAGCTATCTGTCTCACCACTCAAAAGTCGTCTGACTCTTTTAAAAAGAAATGCCTTAAAACAGATCAGTCCAAACTAATGGATAGACAATGTGACTTCTGTCCGAGCAAAAGAAAAATCGTTAAAATTTTTGCCCTCAACGATTTCCTAAAAAATCATGGAAAACGGAATCAGTTACTCAAAAACGGTTATGCATGATTTGCAGTTTTTGTAAAAGCATATGAAAAAGATTTGCAGATAAGCTGAAATCGATGATGTTCGGGAAAATTTACGCAGTAAATGACATTCACCAGTGGCGTAAGCAGAAACTTTCAAAGGGGGGGAGGGGTAAAATACTAAGCCGGATTTAAACTTCAGTGCTTTTACTTATGACGCGGTTGCGCAGTGCGCAAAGCCGATAATAAATGTACCGGTACACTTTCGTAAGTGAAGAGCGGGAGCTACTGTATATTAATAAATACAGCAGTATGTCGCCAATCGTAAGGTTACTGGTATCACGAGATGTTTCGTGGACTAATGACAATTGAACGAATAATGATAATAGAAATTTCTGGCCTAGTCCATAGTTTAGTTCTCCGTCACACTAAAACCTCTTGTCTTGGATTTTGAATTGATCCTTGCTCCCTAAATCAAGAGAACGATGCTTAAGCTAACCAATTTTGTGAGGGCCAAAAATTGTAAGGTTTTTGCGTATTGAAGACGCTCATCTTTAGATTAGTAAATACCGGCTATAAAGCACAAAAGTTGCAGAACCAATGGGGGAGGGGGTTGAACCCCCAAAACCCTCTTGCTAACGCCCTTGGCATTCACTGACATTGTTTTAAGTAATTTTACATTACATGCATACCAATGCAGCGAAAATAAACATAAAAACAAAAACTTCTCAGAGAGGGTGCGAAACTGCATCAAGGCGTTGCTCGTTCTGTTTATATTGGTTTTAGCAGCAAATTTTTTGATTTAAGCGCAAAGGCTATGTAATACTTTAATATCACTTAATATGCTAACGCAATCTGCAGAAGTTGTAAAAGATGCTGCAAACAACATGACTGTAGGAACTATTTCACGTATATTAACAAGTACTTTTACAATAAGCCAAATGCACAGAGAAACCGATTGCATAATCTAAAAAAATACGGAACTGACTGAAGAATTTACGCGAAACCGTAAAATTGTTTTTTTTTTGGTCCTAAGAAATGTTTTCATCTATATTATTTTGGCAATTAGGCAGCATTAATGCAACCACCGTGCCCTCATAAAAAACTGCAAGGAACTACTTAGTTTTGCCACAACTTTTTTGGGCACGATAACGCTGTTTATGAAGCAGTCGTATTGCTATTCAGCGGTTGTTGCGTGATGTAAGAAACTTCAGGGGATCACCTCATCGTAGAGCGGTAGAAAGGTGGACGGCAGCTCCTATGCGAGCTCGTTGTAAGGCCTCGGTTGCTTTTTCGTGATAAGATAGAATAAATAATTACCGGTAAATATGGAACTAGGTTTACTGTATTTAAGTAAGTCAAAAAGCAAATTTTTGATTTTAACTGAATTTTTCGTACATCATGCATCAAAACTTAATGTTGCGAAAGGGTGATTACTGCGCTCAAGAAGTTCAGCAGCTATAACCGATCGACTACGCGATATACAACCACAGTCTGAGAACTAAGTTTGTTTTTTCTATTTTATGCGCTTTTTTATTTACGTGAAGTTCTAGTCAGTAAAGGTAGAGTGTTTATGGTTGTAACGCACAAGCTGTCATTACGGCATCACAGCATGCATCCGAACAATGAGTTTGGGTCGAGTTAACTAGCTCAAAACTATCCGCGAATACCATGCGCTGTACAGCGCAATCACCGATTTTTACGCCACCGCCAGACTCACAGTTCTTGACTCTTCTATGCGAGAAAGAGAGAAGTCTCGTCATAGTACCAGCACACTTACTCAAGTTTAATCTTTTTCTGTTTACTCGGACACAAACCTCAGAATCCTCGTACAATGACTTAATAGTACTTACCGGGTACTGGACATCTATATCATACTGTGACACCACCAAAGCGTCCAAAGCTTGTTTTAAAAATGTGTTCACACGTTTTTTTAGGGTTAGTAAAACATGCATTGACCTTTTTTGCATATTTTTAACAATTTATCAAAATTTGCTGAAAAGCAAGGATCTGAGCCAATGAGCTTTTGCTAGGCGAAGGCGACACGAGGGGGTGTGCAGTTTGGGCTAAACTATTTTACCGCATTTCCTTTCAAGGAACATAGCAGTGATCTTACTCGCGAAACTGAAGGGAAAAGGTTCCTTGATGCATCCTAGCGCATGCGCATTACTGTACTACACTGATTTAATTACGAACAATGGAAACAGAACAAATGGGAACGCACTGTATTTTGTCAAGACGTTCAAGTTGAATCGCAGCAACCATTCAACTTTACTCTAATAGACTCTTTTCGAATGAGATAACATTTTATTTGAATAAGATTCTATTTAAATAAAACTGATAATACTTACTGCAAATATACCAAAACGTCTGATTAAATTATTTTCGGTTGTTAATAGCTCACTAGTTGTAATTTCAATTTCAAAAGTTTTCTGTGTTCGTGCTCCAAGTACCGTACATTGGTTTGCCATTGTTTTGGTGCTTGACCAATCTATAAGCTACCTGATAAACACGAGTCGGCCAGCGTACGTTATGTCCGTTGAAATGCCATCCTCTTCAAACACCTTTCTCATTTCAATGATTTGACTACTTCGTTAACATATCCTTTCGTTGGTTAAACCCGCCGAAGAGGTGTTGGATTATAAATGGTAGAAATCTCGAATGCAAGCACCACAAAGTAGTTTTTGAAAAATTGAAAAACTGCTTTTCTGCTTGAAGTTAAACAATCGCAGCTCTTGCATGCGAGCATGCCATGTGAAATTACAGTTTAACAAAGTTAATGCTCTGCTCTAAACCCCAAAACCAAAAAATGACCCCAAACCAACCGACAAGATTGTGTTGAAATTGTTTATTGGTCTTACGTTTTATTCTCATCACAACATCTACCACTTGTGGTGCAAATAAAATGCTTGAAAAATCCTACTACTAAATACCGCTCACCAGTGGCGGCTCGTACATAAGAGCTGCAGCACCCCTAACTTTTTTTATGCACTTAATTTTTTTTTTTTTTTCATTAACTTTGGAAGTTCTACCGCCAAATTTTTTTAATTTCCAATTTCTTTTCATGTTTTGATCACGTATGAATTAAAAGTTTTAAACGGAATCCCTGTTTTGTCTGCAGCTCAAGTTTTTTCGTATGCAAATTAGCCAAACGGTGACGTGATAAAGGTTATTGATGACGTTTTTGGACTCGCCGTTCAGTTTTTGTATGAGATGCTCTGTTGGCAGATCAAAGGTAATTCCGACTAGCTCAGGCTTATGGCATAACGAGACTGTTTTTTAGCCCTATTAGGCAGCTGCATCTGATCGAGTTAGTTCATGTAAGAGCTCTATGATAGTTGGTACTTAATGCAGGTTTAGACTGGGCAGGCTTTCTATTATAGACTAGACAGACAGATATCAGTAGCCTAGCAATGGACAAAAGCAAATTGCAACGCGAAAATGGAAGAGTTGCCAGAGAGTTGAGAAACTAGCATCTGACAAAATTTGTGATTCTGGCGAATACCAGTAACTTTGCTTGCAAAAGTGCATTTGGTGTTAGCACTAGGTTTGCAGTATTTCGAAAAGCTAAAATCACTCCGTATAATATCGAATATCGATTACAATATTCTTTATTCTTTACTTTTTTAAACTACCGTCGAAATCGATTATTTCTTTACTTTTTGGTGAACTATCGAATATCGATTATTTCTTTACTTTGTTGAGTATCGATTCCCAACCCTGGTAACACCTGAGTTGGCATGTATTACGCGAGTTGTGGAATCATGACAAATTGATACATAATGATACTGTGCATTGAGGCTTCATTTAAATGTAGTGGGTGTTGATAGCTATTTCATGCTAAACCGTCTGAATTATTTTGATATTTGTAAGCAGTACCATTGCATTATGTCCTTAAAGCGGAAAAGAACTGTAGCAGAAGAGAAAAGAGTATTTAATTCCAAATGGGAGTTGGACTACTTCATGATTGACACAGAAGCGCATACCATGATGTGTCTAATATGCACTCAAGTTGTTCAAACAGTAAAAGGAAATAATGCAAAGCAACATTTTCGTCGTCATATGTTACACACTTATGCAAAATTGGAAGGCGAGTCAAGAAAGATTTGTGTAGAAAATTTAAAGAAAAGTTTGCGACAGCAGACATCTTGCATGTTCACTTTTATTAAGTTTACTAATAGAGTTGCGTATTATCTTGGTGTAGCGGGGAAGCCTTATTCCGATGGAGAGTTCGTTAAGCGATGTCTTATAGACGTTGTTAACTGCATTCATCCCGGTAAGGAAGCTGACTATTCATCACTTGCTCTTTCGCGTAATACCCTTCAACGTTGGCAAGATGATATTGCCAAATAGCTGTCTCTCTCCCAGGAGACAAAAGTTAACAAAGAAGCTAGTTTATTTTCTCTGGCTGTGGACGAATCGACTGACATTAAGGACTCTGCACAGCTACTAGTAAGTTTATTTATACGTTCTCTGACTCCTACTTTTGAGTAGTGCGAGGATCTTTCCAAGGAAGCACTCTCTTCTCGCACCCGTGGTGAAGACATATTTGTTGCAGCAAAAGCTGCCTGCATTAACAGTGGACTAGAATTGAAAAATCTGCGTGGTATTTGCACAGATGGAGCTCCTGCAATGACGGGTAGCATGAAAAGCTTTGTTCAAAGATTTTCAGAATATGTATCAAAAGAGTATGACAATAAGCGGTTGACTAACCTTCATTGTATTATTCACCAAGAAGCGCTGTGTGCTAAATCTATTGCTTTAAATGACACTTTGAAAGACGTGAATGGCATCATCTTGTACACTCGTGCAAATGCTCTTCATCACCCACAATTTCGAAAAATTTTGCAGAAGACATTTTGTATCCCACCGCTGCCCGTTGTTTGTCACAGAGAAAAACATCTCGACGTGTTCTGCACTTGCGCAAAGAAATAACAGATTATTGTTCCACAAAAAACAAATATTGCCCATTACAAAATTCCAGCTTCCTTACATCTTTGGCGTTTCTGGTGGATTTTCTGTCCCACGTGAACAATTTAAATCATAGCCTACAAGGAAAAGCAACAACAGTATGCAGCATGTACAAAAAAGTATTGGCTTTTCGTGACAAATAACGTCTGCATAAAAATCATCTTCAGCAGCACAATTTTTTCCATTTTACTCAACTGACGTCTTTGGTCGACAGCAACGAAATACATGGTGACAACATTCCAGTGACAGTCTTCTCTGGCGTATTCGATGCAGTGTTGCTGGATTTCGCTGATTGTTTTCAAGATTTTGAAAAAATTTTGCAAACACTGAGACTCGTCGCCTTTTCTCATCTGGTTGACACCGAAAGTGCTCCGTAAATCTTCAGATGGAATTGGTGGAGTTGAAAAATAATGAGAAGCTTGCGGCAAAATTCAACCAAGAAAAAAATTTGATAAAAACGTAGAAAAATGCCACGGAATATCCACTGTTACGAGAATTGGCAAGGGAAACTCTAGTACTTTTTGGAAGTACTTACGTTTGCGAGTCAGCATTTTCAATGATGAAATACTTGAAGAACGAGTATCAAACACGATTGTTGGACGGAAACCTGGAGCCTCAACTAAAGCTGATGGTATCCAGAGAGGTTCCTGACTTTGGAAGATTAGCTGCTCATATGTAAGATCAAGAAAGCCATTAATTGTAACAATGCCTTACCAACTTTTATTGAATAAGTTCGTTAAAAAAATAATGGTCGACGTGTCCTCGTATTTTTAGGCACAGTACGTTTAGGAGGCGCACGTAGATATATCTTTATATAGCTACAGTACTGCAATTAATAATAAAAAATCCATATTATTACTGTACATCTTTAAACGCTAGATTTTATCAAAATTACGCATTGCCTAATCACTATTTGTTAGTTTATTATTAGGGCGATTTTTTTATGACCTATAAAATCGAAAAATATTCGAAACATATGACTTTATTTTTAAAACACCAAATTTATGCTGTTTTCCGTGATTAACATCTCATATGTAAGTCTAAACATGCACTTTAAACAAGAACATACTCAATAGAACGAAGAATTCACTTGAAAGTCAGTAAAAAAAATTCAAATGTGCATCTTACAACAAGTAAGATATTTAACTGTCGAACACAATTTTATGATGGAATGCGACGTGTGCATCGGTAAAATTTCGGTTTTCATGAATCAAGGACTTTAACATCGAAAATGACCATTCTACTACAGATGCTGATGTAGGCTGAAATGTTAACAACTTGGCATGCAGTGCTGGAGAAATATCTGGTGTACTCGTCTCCACAATGGCTTTTGCACAACTTTTTTCGAAACAGATAATAAAAAAGTCGCTTCAAATGCTTTGTGAAAGTCGGCATGAAAACTTGAAAATGCTCATTGCCCGACTTAGCATAAAATTATCAATTTTAAAGTGCACAGGAGGTTTATTTACGGTGGTGCAGGGGTTTGACAATTTGTATTTCATAACAAAAATCAATGGTCATATTTTATGACCTAAAAAAGAAAATATGACTTTTTATGACTTTTTAACTCCTTAAAAAGACCTCGTATCAACGTAGTTTTTTCACGATTATCGGTTTCATAAGTTTTTGCGCTGTTAAAAAAAACATAACTTTAATGACTTTTATCCCCCCTACTTATCATATTACCTTCTATTCCTTTTTTTAATTGCTTTTGTTTTGTTTTTTAATGAATATTAAGAATAGCTGGGCTGCTGCTTGACTTGAAGACCAATGGTCCCTTCGCAGTTGCCTGTTGATTGCATTATTCTTGTGCTATTGTATGATGCTTTTGGATTGCGAGTTAGCAACAAAATTAAACTTATTCTTTTCTGTTCATGCGGCTGTACTTCATAGAAGTAATCATAATGCGGCCAACGATATTAAAAAGGTTGTACACCCCTGGCTTAAAACAATACAGTTAAAATTAATCACCGAACGTGACTTTCCTTTCTGCAGTTTTATTGCACGATACTAAAACAGCAGTTGCCCACGTGAAATCCACGACCACTCAGGCCCGAAACCAAAAGAAAATGCACCTCAAGCATTGAAAATTTTACTAGATTTAACGTCGACCAAGTGAATAATAACTGAGTGATTTTTAAAAGAATAGTGATTCTTCTTTGGTTAAAAGCGCTATAAAAAATATTTAGTTCATTATGTGCGTACGGTGCGAACATTAATCCCGTCACATTTAGTGCATAATTTGTCCAATTGTCAGGGGGAGCTGAAAAAAATAGGGGAGGCTTGAGCCCCCCTGCCCTCTACTTTGCGTCTATGTTCTTACGCAAAATCTTGGTTAGCTAACCACGACGTAACAGCAGTTGGTGCATATTGATTAACTTTAACCAAGAGCTAGTGGTTAGCTAACCGCGGTTAGGACAGTCTTAACCAGTGGTTAAGTTGGTGCGTTCCACCCTTAGATGTTTTGGTCGTCTGTAACTATCATACGCAGCAATGTCTCACTGCACTGTACCACTAGCCCTATATAAACCAAAACTATTTCCAAGTTTCAGTGATTTTATATCAAGCATTTTCTTACCGAAATTCTGCTGTTACATCATTGCATTGAAGAAGAGGCCCAGGAAACTCTAAAAAAAGCAGAATATCACCACACTTTAACAATGTTTCTTGCTAAAATAATAACACCAAATTGAGTTTGCTAATAATTGATTATTACTATTTTGCTGAGTAATAGGGCATACTGATGGCAGATTAAAGATGGATGAGTTTTACCAACTGCCAATGGCAAGGCCTTAAAAGACTTACTAAACAAACGCTGTAAGAACGATCTACTTTTTAACAGCTCCCGAATGGTATAGAGCGTCTGTCTCTTGAGCTGTAGACTCGGGTTTAATTCCGAATCGGGTCAAACCAATGACTTTAAAAATTGGTATTCACAGCTTCCCTGCTTGACGCTCAGCATTAAAGGGACAGTGTGGAGAACTAGCCGGCAAGTTTACTTGTTGTGCCGTTGGGAAAGGCACTTAGCGGGATTCCCCCATCTTGGTGTGGTAGACAGATGGCTGGCAACTCCTAAGCGAGCTCGTATAGCGCATTGATCGCTTTCTCGTGATAGGAAGATAAATATGCAACTAACTAACTACCTGATCAGCGGTCAAACTGGAAACTAGTCGTAGAATTGATTTTTGCAGCGTTCATTAATTAGTAAGTTCGAAGACTACCATAACTCGCTTATATTACCGCAGTAATATAAACGAAAGTTACAGTTACACGTCATTAAAAATAGAAACAATTAGTTATCGATGCGTCATAGCTCGTGAAAATTATTCAAAACAGTGATTTCTAACCTTTGTGGTTACAAAATATTCAACTCGTTCAAACGCGTGACACACACGTCATAGCAAAACTTTTTTGAGTAATAAGAAATACTAGCCCCCAAATGTTTAATATTTTGCTAAAGCTAGCACTTGTATTCCCTACTCGAATAATTAATCCGGTAACGGCGAAGTTAATATTACCGAATGACTGGATATATAAAATAATTGATATAATGCATGACTAACCAAAAAATAAAGATGTCTTGTGGAGAAAGAATTTTGAGCACCAGTAGAAAACACCAGTTTATTTATAACAAGGTTTCCAACAAAACAAAAAGACCCTCGAAAAGAAGTCAAAAACCAGGGCCAAAAGAGCCTTCGTATAATTAAATACTGACTCGTTCATTCTTTTATAGGCCTACTTGTAGAAAAATGGGGATCACGAGTGCTGTGGATTTGCCCAACAGGACCATTAGACCAAAAGGTACAGAATTACTGATTTAAAAGAAGTTGCTTTGTTGAAATCACGTTTCTCGGTATTCTGATTTAAAAGAAGTTGCTTTGTTGAAATCACGTTTCTCGGTATTGTATTCACGGCATTATATTATGGGCTAATACATGCTGAACCATTTCACAAAACTACTAACTCTTCAAAATAAAGCAATAAAAAACTGATGACATTCGTGATTGGCAAAACTGGCGTTCAGACGTGCTTTTACGAACCACTAGTTTCTATCAGTTCGAGCACAGTTTTCAGCAGTTAATTGTGTAAAGTGTTCAGCAGTAACTTTGTAAAGGTCCAGTCGCAGTTTTTGAGTTTGTTAGTGACTCTCCACCGTGACAATCGAAGAAAAACTTGACAAAATTTTAAATCAGCTGACTAAATGCGACGAAAGGTTTGATATTATTGTTTAAAAACTCAATAAATTTCAAAAACTCAAAAAAGTTGAGAGTTCTTTTCATGAAAAGTTTCTCCAGTTAGATGACAGAATGGAAGCTGAAGCAGACCGCGACGAATTCAACGCCCCAAAATCGGAATTTGAAAGTATTGCCGGAAGCGATAGAATCGAAAGTCTCACGAAAGAACTCTACGATAAGCGCCTTAACATAGATGAAACAGAAAGTGCGTGGGAAACAAAAGAAAATTCAAAAAAAAATATTTGACGATTTTTTGAAAAAAGGGTTGAAAAT
Organism: Trididemnum miniatum; assembly: GCA_964006365.1. Lineage (NCBI taxonomy): Eukaryota > Metazoa > Chordata > Ascidiacea > Aplousobranchia > Didemnidae > Trididemnum > Trididemnum miniatum. Next base: position 12,069,647 of record OZ023238.1, read on the forward strand.
TGAACCGAACCACATTCATCCGATCGATATCCATCGCCTACTCAGCACCCTTTCCACAAAAACCGCAGAAAAATAACCCGACCATTAATTACTAAGCTTCCTGACGCATTTGAGAAACACTTGATAATGAAGTCCCTCGGTAATCTCAAAACGTTTAATGAAACTAGAACTCAAGAAACTTCTCAAAGACTGCCCATATTTGTATCGGACCACCTATCTCAAGAATTTCAGAAGCACAAAAAGTCGTTACTGCCACAGTTCAAAAAAGCACGTAACGAAAGGAAAAAAAACGTACCGATATTGGAAGGTGGTAGATGGTCTTTACTGCGTATTCATTGTCAATGTTAAGATCGAACTAGATATGTAATTTACTTCGACTGATATGGTGAAATTTTATTGTCATGGTGCTGATATTACAGTGCATTATTACTACCATTACTTCTTATCTCGTCAATATATTAAGTATGTAAAACAATGCAAAACCTCATACGAGTCAGCCTACGGTATGTAAAAAATAATTTGAAAATATCTTAGGTAATTAGCTCATTTATTTCAACAGATTGCACTGAATCTGTAGACCGCCACTGGTAATTCTTTCCATATATAAGTAAAGTTTCCGCTAAATTATTGATGATAGTAATACTATTATGACGTATCTTTTGCAATAACTACGTATTGTCTCTATAGAGCTGCTGTTTATGTACATCAGCTGATAGTTTTTCTGGGACAGTGTGAGCTATCTTTGCAAACGATTATGGCGTCTACGACAGGTATGGATAGCTTAATTGCCTTCCATCAGTCGAGTCAGGCCGCCACCAAACTCCTTTTGTCAATAATCCTGATGATTGTGTGAGAACATGATGAATAACTTAACTAGTGATATTAAATCTTGTGAGTATGTCAATTCTGACTTCAACCCCCGTAACAATACCAGTAACGACGCTCTGATACTTCTGCATATCACTATTTGATCTTTATGCAAAAAATTTGACTCCCTCAGCACTGAATACCTCAATTCTCTTCATTTTCAACCTGACGTCATATGCTTAACCGAAACTCGAATTAAAATCCAACCCCTTCTTAACATCTCTATACCTAGCTATAGCTTTATTCACGTTGGTACGGCATCTAACGCAAGGGGAGTCGCAACTTACATATCAAACAAACTTGAATATAACTTTTTACCCACACAATATATCCTAAGAAGAATGCAGAATATTTACGGCTAGAGATTAGTAAACGTCGTTTCAATTCTAAATATATATTAGCTGTAGTGCATCCACTAATCTTGTCAACAAGAACAAGTTTATTCTGTCAAGCACCATCACATTTTATGCGCAAAACAAATTAATGAAGTCCTTGACCTGACGAGGTGTTAGTGAAAAGACCATAAGGTCATCTAAGTCAACCACCACCTGCGCAGCATCTTTGAAATTTGGTTTGACTCAAAACAAATTGTTTAACTAGATACACACAAAAGAAACTAAAATAAAAATATTAAAAAATAAAAAATAAAAAAAATAAATAACACACACGCATACTCAGTATATATAGGAATCACCTATTGAGGAAGCTGCAATAAATTGGAAATTTTAAATTTTTGCCTTTTGCAGAACAGGAATTTGAATTTAGTACTGCGTGATTATGTGTTCTTTGTACAGTTTTGCAAATGTTCGTAAAGAGTAATTTTTCAGATTACTTGGGACACTTGTACAGTATTTTGGTCCAAGTACTTCAATATTTGTTCTGCCAAATTTAGATTCAGTTCTCTTTGAAAAGTAATTTTCATTTACTCGTTTTCTTGTAGAAATGCATTGATTTTAATGTAATGTATGCAGATGGATATACCCCTGCATATTGTTTTGAATTTACTTGATACATATGTTTGCAAACTTCAAGTTTATGGATGTCATCTATTTTCAATATATTCAAGGATTTGAACAAAGGTGTTGAATGTGCATTGTACCTACTATTAGTGATTAATCGCATCTAGACACCTCTTTAAAAAGAAGTAAAAAGAAGATAGATATTTTTTCCGGCAGAGATACAGAGGTGTCTAGATGCCTTTATTGAAGACTTCTCTGCTTGTCTCTCAAATCTGATCTCCGCAACAAACCTTTCTACATTTTAGGCGATTTTAACATAAACATATCCAAGCCTAATCGATCACCCGCAGCCATCAAATATTTGAATCATTCGCTTAGCTGTGGTGCTTTTACTGTGATTACAAAATCCACTCGAGTAACAGATACATCTGCCACTATCATTGACCACATTACTGTATAACTAACGACACAAAACACCCAATCCTACCTGGTATTCTTTACAGTGACATTTCAGATCACTATCCGATATTTTGCCAAATTAATAATTTCTGCTTCCGTGGTGGCAAGCCAACAACCAAATCGTTTTTTGAGATAAATCAAATTTTAAAAGTGAATTATTTTGCCAGGATCTGGAAATTAATCTGTACAAACTCGGTGATCAGTTCCCTATACTTAACACAGAAAATTTTGACGAAGCGTTTAATGAATTTACAGAGATGATTTAGAAAACAATGGACACCCACGCTCTTCTCAAATGTTTATCATGCAAGCAAATAAAACTAAGATGTAAGCCTTTGCTTACCAAGGCCGTATGTGTATCCATACCAAAAAAAAATTCCATGATTAAATCGCATCTCATTGAAGTAGACTCGTATAAAAAATCCTTTTTTAAACGCTATTCCAACCGCTTAACCAAGATTTAAGCTCTCTCCAAAAAGTTGCACTTTAAATCCGAATTTGAAAAAAATCAAAACGATTCCCGTAAATTATGGAAAACTACTCGTTCAACACTTCCTACCAAATTGAACTCTTCGCCTCCAGCTCAAAATTCGACAACTGTCAACGGTAAAGTTAAGCGTGAGCAAAACTGTTTCAGAGAAAAATTATCAAAATCTACCACCTCACTTAAAAACCACAAATTCAAAAAATGTCTATCACATCGCATTTCCTTCTCCATATATTTAGAAGCACCAAATTCCAGTGAAATCGTTGATTCCATTCAATTCCTTAACGTGAACAAAGCTGTAGGACACGACAATATCTCCATATTTCCTCATAATTCGACATATTTCCTCATAATTGCCTCTCATGTCATAGCACCTTTTCTACAAGTTTTCATTCATTTTTCTTTTAACAATGGCATATTCCCCAATAATTGTAAAACTGCCAAAATATGTTCATGGCACAAAAGCAGCGATATCAACGATCCATCTAACTAAACTCTGCATAGTAGGAAACGTTTTTTAGGGGATTTTGTTTACCGGGCATAGCAGGTTAGGCTAACTATTTCAGAAACTTGTTCTTCCGGTAATAATCAAAGACGGAGGCTAATGCAAGAACTCCAACTTTTTTTTGTTGACGTTTCGCTCAGCAATTCACGCCGAGCTTCTTCAGAATAACAGGTGCCAGGGTGGAAAGTCCAGCCCTGGCACAGAACAGCAAAATAGTAGCACTTCTTAAACTGAACTGATTATGGTAAAGCAAAAAAGTATGATAGAAATATTGTAACTGTTGCGTCATAAAGACAATAACTATTAAATGGAATGAATTAACAAGCGTAGAGGTACAAAAACGGTGAAAAACAATTTGGCATAATTTGCAAGGGACAAATTAATGTTTCGACTATAACCAAAGTCTCGTCAGCCTTGCTACTCACAGCCAATCCAGGCTAAACTCATTCCAGACTGTGAAGACTCTTTTTTTGCATTGCTTTTAAAAGAGGTGAAGTCGAGATGTCCAGGTAAAGCAATGCAAAAAATGAGTCTTCACAGTCTGGAATGAGTTTAGCCTGGATTGGCTGTGAGTAGCAAGGCTGACGAGACTTTGGTTGTAGTCGAAAAATTTGGCATAAGAATTACTAAAACAATATTTGATAAACTTGTGGAAGCTTATCACCATCAGACCTGTTAATAACATTGGGTCGGGAGTTCCCCTTGCAAACATTTCACTTCTATTCCTTACGTTCAAGGCACATCAGAAAAAATTAGAAGAGTTCTAAACGAGGCGGGGGTCAACGTTGCCATGAGACCTGTGCATACCGTTCGCCATCTTTTGCCATTACCCAAAGATCCATATACAGGGACGGATTAAGGCGGGGGCTGATGGGGCTGCAGCCCCAGGCCCACCGACCAAAATAGGCCTCTCGATTACAACTTATTATGAACAACTAAGTGATTTTTTCATCAATCAACTATGTTATTTTAAAGTTGAATACGAATTACCAATCTTTATAGGCCTAATGTATCCAGTTTAGGTCAGGGCTAAGTGAGTGATTCAAGATTGTATCAACGCCAAAAGTTTCAACGATTTTACTCTTGAATTTAAATCACAAGATCTGCGGCAAGTAAACGAAATCCAAGAAGACTGATTACGAGTTTATGAGATTTGGACATACTTTACGTTGCGAGATTCGGACCAGTATTGCGTTACCAGCCCAACGGCTGAGGCATTTATCGGAGCAGGAAACAGGGTCCAGAAGCTAGCTTTGAAATTATTCCAGCCCCTCCTAACAAATCAAATGTCTCTATGTTTTGGGTCAAAATTGCAGGAAGCAAAAAAATGCCAAACAATGTATATAAAAACATTCCGACGCAATATGATTGTTCTGCAGCATATTGTGCAACGAATTTAACGGTTTTCGAAACAGAATTCAAACTGAATAGATAAAATGATGATCGATATGAATGTTCATTGCTGTGTAAATTTTGAAACAAATCACAATCAAATACTATCAATAGCCCAGCGTCGGTTACAGTGTGTGATGTAGGCTAACGTTCTATCCTGTAACTAGAAGGAAATCAATCTAAATCAGGGGTGCAGAACCGGTAAAGCACAGCGGGCCACATTGATTGCATAATAATTTCAGCGGGCCACATTTACTTTTAATTGTTAAATTTCGCTTTAAAAAGGCACAATATTTCGTCGCAAATTTAACAACATTCATGCTGAGCTGTTTTTTTTTTCGTAAAATCAGAGACTTTTGCGCGTTTTTTATGCTACAAATATATAGCATGTAGTTGAATGTGACGCAGTTTTTAAGAAATCTTAATGTTTTATATTCCACCATTTTGTTGTACACTTAACGATTAAAGTTCTGACGCGGGCCACATTCAAAACTTAAGCGGGCCGCAGGTTCCCCTCCCCTGATCTAAATCTTCATTAACTCAAGATTACGCGGAAGGGTGATACATGTAGCGGGGGTCCATCTACGTGACATAGAGCCTGCAGGGCAACGCAGCTCCGAAGAAATGTCGTCGTTTTAGCGAGTCATTAATTTATGATTATTTCGTTGCATAATTCATAGACAGCAGCGTAAATTAAAGATGGTTTCACCATAGACTTATGGTTTCACACAAAATGCCGTACGAATTTTCGTAAAAGGACGTTAGGATACGAAATAGAGCAGGGATGGCGAACCTTTTTAATTGGTGGATCAAATTTAAGATCGTAGACCGAAACAAGAAAAAACGTGGGTTGTGGATGTAATCATATTAACGAAGGGCTTGAACCCAAGTTCTTCCGAAATCTGTGCAAAGAACAAAAAAAAAAGGTTCTTCACCTCAAAAATACCCAGCTTCCCGTCTTCAATGCCGCAGTATGGAAAGAAAAGCTTTTCTTCACTACGTTAATGTTCGTTACCGTTTTCTTCGCAATATTTTTGAAACTACAAGTGGGTCACTAGGTGATCCGCGGGTCAGTGGTTTACCATCCCTGAAATAGAGGCTGTGAAGGAGGTTGACGCAAACTTTGCATGGCTTGGGGAAAACTAATCGTAGAATCACTTACAAAACAACAAATAGAAAGCGTATTTGCGGAAATTGGGGCTCTGCGGTATGACATCTTCTAAAGCTTTGTACGTGCAAAATAGGTTCAGAAACTTTGTTTTTTGAATGTGTTTAATACTGGTATGTAGGTTACATATTTCAGCAGGTCTAGGACTGACGGGGACAAAACAGGCCCCTGACTACCAAATAGCCCCAGGCCTCAGAAACCCTTAATCCGGTCCTGTCCATATACCTCCGAAGATATTGGCTGTATTATCTACGAAATCCCCTGTTTGGATTGCAACTTTGTTTATATTGGACAGACGAAACGAGGCCTTAAGTCACGTTTGGCAGAACACAAACGGGCCACCCTCAACCAAAAGCCAGAACAATCTGCCCTCTGCGTTCACGCAATGGAATTTGAACACAATATTGATTGGATAAATGCAAAGATTTTGAAGGTGGAAAACAACTACTCCAAACGTCTTGTTTCTGAAGCTTGGTTCATTAACTCCCGACCCAATGTTATTAACAGGTCTGATGGTGATAAGCTTCCACAAGTTTATCAAATATTGTTTTAGTAATTCTTACGCCAAATTGTTTTTTACCGTTTTTGTACCTCTACGCTTGTTAATTCATTCCATTTAATAGTTATTGTCGTTACAACGCAACAGTTCACAATATTTCTATCATACTTTTTTGCTTTACCATAATCAGTTCAGTTTAAGAAGTGCTACTATTTTGCTGTTCTGTGCCAGGGCTGGACTTTCCACCCTGGCACCTGTTATTCTGAAGAAGCTCGGCGTGAATTGCTGAGCGAAACGTCAACAAAAAAAAGTTGGAGTTCTTGCATTAGCCTCCGTCTTTGATTATTACCGGAAGAACAAGTTTCTGAAATAGTTAGCCTAGATCCATCTAACTATCGCCCCATTTCGATTTTAACTTGCGTTTCCAAAATTTACGAGCAGCTACTGTATAATCGTCTGATTAAGTTCTGAGACAAACACAACATACTCACTCCCGCCCACTAGCGTAGCCAGGATTTTGCAAAGGGGGAAGAGAAGGTTGAAAATGACATCACATTTGACCATATTTTTAGTTATTTATTTCAAAGTTAGCGCCGTTTAAATTTACAATTTTAAAACAGTAAGAGTTAAACATAACAAACATATACTGGCAATAGGGAGGATCCAGAAAGTTTTTGTGGGGTACATGTAATTTTGAATTAGGTTGAATGTTAACTAAATGCAAAGACGTTTAAACTCGGAAACGTACGTACGTAAGTCTTTTGAAAATGCTTCATGCCAGAGGCGTATTCAAAACTTTTTTGAGGGAAGGGGCATCAGTTTTCGTCACTTTTTTCAAGTGTATTTTTTCCGGCAGAGATAGTTTTAAGCAACTTAAGTGCCCAAAACGACTCTACCCGGAAACTTTTTGAAAACTTGCATACTGCAATGGCCATTTTTGTGTTTTTTGAACAATTTTTAAGGAAAGTTTGTAGATGCATTTTGTTCGCACAGTTTCGATTATGTATGACGTCATTTGAGGCTCAATGGGGGGGGTTGTAACCCTCAATCCCCACTCTCTGTGGCTACGCCACTGCTCCCACCCAATACGGTTTCCAAAAAGAAACTTCCGCTACTCACGCCATACTCGATATTGTTACCAGCGCTTTTGATAATATCCACAAAAAATGTCATACAGGCCTTATCTTCTTAGACTTAAAAAAAGCTTGCGACACGGTAAACCACTCCATTTTACTAACAAAATTAGACCACTATGAAATTCGAGGTCAAGCTTATAATTTAATGAGTTTTTTTCTTAAAAGAAAACAATAGGTCTGTTTAAATGAAAATAGATCGGAATTGAAATCAACTAATTATGGTGTAGTTCAAGGATCTAAAATTGGCCCTTTACTCTTCTTATTACACATTAACGACCTACCAAACTCTGTCAGCTGCGTACCAAGATTATTTGCTGACGACACCTGTTTATTGCTTAATGACCCTACCTTTTCCAACGTAATTGACAATATGAACAAAGAACAACTGTAGATAAAAGTGAATGGTGCAAAGCAAACAAATTGTCTGTTAACCCCGCAAAATCCAACGCAATGGTAATTCCTCCCAAACATTGCGCCTCACACGATAACATTGTGCTAAAATACGACGATAAGCCTATCTTAGTAACCAACGAAGTTAAATACTTCGGGGTAACTTTAGATTCCAAACTAGACTTTCATGCACATATGAAATTAATTGAAAATAAAATATCAAGATCGGTTGGCACAATTATTAAACTGAAAAACTTTTTTTTCGAACCGGCCGTTAGCTCAGTTGCTAAGCGTACGCTATCGGGGCGGGAGATTTGGGGTTCGATTCCCGGGGCCGTCAAATCTACACAGTGTCGCCAACGACTCGCCACCGTTGCGACGTTTCTTCGGAACTGTGTTTCCCAGGCGCTAAGCCGCGGAGATGGGCCCCGCAACTCGTTACACGCTTCGGCGTAATACGGCGAGTATAATGAAGATTTGATTTTTTTTTATTTTTGAGAAACTTTTTTCCGCGCGATATACTACTAAAACTATACTGCTCCTTAATCCACTTCCTTCTTCTGTATGGTTTACCCGTCTGGGGTTCCACTTTTAGGACATACTAAATGAAGCTCAATACACATCAAAATAGAGCAGTAAAACGTATTGATGGAGGTAACTATCAAGATAACGCCAATTTTTATTGTTCAATTTTCAACATCCTGAAATTACCTGACCTGTATAAACACGAGACAGCTAAACTTGTATATCGCTACTTTCATAACAATCTTCCCATTCCTCTCTGTATCTTTTTGTCAAAAATTCCGACATTTCCAACCGTTTTACTAGATCCACCACCCACAATTAGATGATTTTGCACATTCCTTCATATACCACTTCAAAAATGCAAGGTTGTATGAAGTATCAGGGTGTCAAAGCCTGGAACTCTAATCCTCATGAAATAAAAACGTCTTCCTTTAATATGTTTAAGAGCAAGTACAAAAAACTGCTTATTGCCCTCCATGAATAATTTCGATTAATTGATGATGTCACACATACCGCAAACAATTACTTAAAATTATTTATTTAATATTTTTTTCTCTCTCTCTTTTCAAACCAAGAGTGGCTGCTTGACTCGATGACCGTGAGGTCCTTCGCAGTCTCCCTGTCTCCGAAATACTGTGTTACTGCTTGTGAAATACTCAGATCTATGCGGAATATTTTGCATCCGTTCCTTCACTTAGTCACGAGGTCATAGCCATGCTAGTTGCTGTAAATCGTATTTTGTTTGTAGATGTTAATTATGGTGTATCTTAATCTTAGTAATAATTTGTTTGTATCCCATGATAAGTGTTTGAGATCTTAGGGTTTTTTTACTTGTGATGTGCTCACCTCTTTTTCAATGCTAAAGTGTTTTAGGTTTGTATATATATATTTTCTGTAAGTGATTAGGTTAGAAGCTAATACCTCACATTATGCTCTGTTTCAATTTCACAGTTTTGTTTTCTATTTGAATAAGATCAAAGGTTGATTTCATTTGAATTAGGCCTAGGGTTGGTAAAAACTACGTAAATGATTATCGTAGAGCGAGACAGCGCTGTTTCTGGCTATTAGCCTTCATCAGTCGCCCTCAGGTCACAAACATTCATCTTCCAGGACGAATGATCTTGCCAGGATCATTCATCCCTTCGTATAAATATTCCGGTAGGCCAGGAAGGACATTGCTTTTTAGTTGTAAATGATTATGTTGATCATGCTGTCGCTGGGCTCATGATTACGTTGATCATGCTGTTGCTGGATTCATGGATTATGTTGATCATGCTGTTGCTGGATTCATTTTTATAAGCTATGCTGGGGTAAGATTTTAGTGTTTTATTCTTTTCTCTACTACTTAGACTATCAGAATACTGTTGCTACTCTAGGATTGAAACCTCTTCCCCAGTGTTCTACAGGCTGTGGTAAGCTGAATCATTCACATTATAAAACCATAAAACGGTACAGACTGTAAAATCAATCGCTAATTGCTGGTAAAATATTTGTGATTGTTGCCGGTCTTGCAAATTCTATGATCATAAGTGACATTCATGATAGTGATTGTAAAGAAAGATTTGATACTTCGCATAAAATCGCAGAAAGCTTACTGGTGGCTGAATCGGACAAACTTCGACCGCCTGAAGCATCTCTACCTTCTGAACGAGAAATAAGAGAAAATAGGCGTAATTGTAACAAGGCCATCAATGAATTCCTGACCTTATCTGACGATTTTGATAATAAGAGTGATTTTACTAAAATGGAGCAATGCTCTAAAGAAATAATGGCTCATGTTAAAGCACTGCACTTTAAATTTCAATCCATTATTTTGGCGTTTAAAAAAGTTGATAATAAAGAAAAAGTAGAGGATTATTCGAAGAAAGTGGAATCTCTGAACACTCAATATGCCCTTGTGAGAAACAATTACAAAGATGCAGAAGAAAAACACTGTGAAAGGTTAAGAAAGTTAGAAAAGAGGTTCAAGGGTACCTCCAAAAAAAAACTCATCATGCGATTTTCTCCGATCAAATACTGCTGCATCAAAATACTTTGGCTCTTTGTTTTCTGAAAGTAATTTGTCACTCAAACAAAAAGCCTTGATTACGGAAGGGAAGCTGAAAACGGCCAAGATTAAAGCCGATTTGTATAAGCAACTTTTGGAATCAAAGAATGAGACACCTCAAACAAATACTCAGGTTCCAAGTTGCTCAACCAATGCTGTTAATTGTACAGTATATCTAATGCTGTTAATGATGTTGCTGGTGATGGGCATATTAAAACTGTAGGTCCACGTAGCCTTAATGTTAATGCTAAAGTTGCTGGTTGTATGAATGAGTTCGGTCCTAATGAAGGACATGCAGCAAATTGTTTTTCCAATGTTGTTAATAATGTTGATTATGATGAGCAGGTTAATGCTAGAGTTACTAGTTGTACCATTGGAGTTGGTCCAAATGATAATGGACATGCTGCAAGTTGTTTGTCTAATGCTGTTGATGATGATGCTGGTAATTAGCATAATAATACTGTTAGTCTACGTAACATTACTATTGATGGTAAAGCTATTGCTCGTACCAATGAGTTTGGTCCTAATGAAAATGATGATGCAAGATGTTTTTGCAATGCTGTTAATGATACTGATTCTGCCAGTGCTGTGTCTCATGTTGATGTGCATAATAATGTCGGGTACAAACAGGATGTTGCCCATGTGAATAGAATTGGTGGTAATGACAATGCTGGCAGTTCAATGTTGAACGTGAGTATTGGGAGCAGTTATTTGGTTGGTAAAGTTCTTATTGAGAGAGGAGGCAAGGTTGCTTTTGACGGTGATCCAAAGAAATACATCACCTTCAAGCATGGAATGAATAGGGTGATATCTACGTATCAGAGCTGGAAGGAGGACCGAATCTACCGAGACGAGACATTAGAGCCTCGAGACCGAGACGAGACATCATAGCTTCGAGACCGAGACGAGACTTTAAAGTTACGAGACTTCATAAGCCAAAAATTAGAAAATATAAAAACGATAGTAATACACTGGAGTATGGGCTCTACTAAGCCAAGTTATTGAATTAACTTTATAGCAAAATGACATTAGCAAAAACAAATGAAGCAATGAAGCCGTCGCGGTTATGAACTGGTGTAGCCTATTATAAATGTGCTATTGGTCACATCCTTTTAACGATTACAATTAATGATTTAACGAGTTCACCATAATAACAACGAAACAGCTTATTATCACAGAAGATTTAAGTCCTTGTAGCTTGCAAGGCAAGCAATACCTCTCGCAGACGATTACAGAACCCAATATTCTTTTTTAATGTAACGAAAAAGATGTCAAGAAAACTTTAAACAAAAAGTCATTGGTAGGCTATGTTGGTTTACACCAGGGATGCCGGCATTGCAGCCCACTATCCTCTGTTAAAACAATTTTTTCGCAAGTATATCAAGTATTGAGCACGAGAGTGTTCATGAAATTTAATCAAAATACTTTATATTTGATAAATAATAAATTAATTAATATAAACATTTTGAAGTCATTGTGACACCATGCATTTTTGAAAATCTATCTGGTTAATAACTTTCTCATAAAAAGAGCTAGCTCAAATCTGGAAGCACTTCCCATGTCGGTGACCAAATTTCCTGCAACTGTAATCCCTGCACTTTTTTTCGATTTGAAGCCTTTTTTGGGCCTGGACTACTTTGAATAATCTTTTGATAGCTGTTGTAAACCAGACGAGAATAGCATCTTTCATAGGGAACAAATTTGTAGAAATCTTAATTTTATGACATATGACACGATACTCTCTTGAAAATTTTTTGATTTGACACACCGTTTGCCCATAAAAATATATTAATTTTTTAGACATGGCTAGCGGTTTTATGTATTTGAGTGAAGGCTATATTGTTAAAAGTTAAAACTAAATTAACATTATTGGATTAATTATTACATTTATTAATTATATTAATGGATTTTTAAATTTTCTTTGTTAAAAAAGATGCATTTTCAGCAAAATTCGGCTCAGTACAAGGCCTACCTATCAATGGTTAATTTTTTTTTCTTAGAACTATAATATTAAATATTGGAATTTTGGTCGCTTTGCGGCCCAGTTAAATATATAATTTTGCAATGGGTCCCTAATAAATTAAAAGGTGGGACATCCCTGGTCTAGAGTAGATTACCATCGAATGCATGGGCCTAGTAGTTGAAATAGACCAGTTTTCATATATGCTGCTCACAAAAAGAAAGCAAAAGCCTACAATTCTGCAGGCCTGAACAACAAAGCAAAATGGTTTAAACAAAATGTGGCCAAATGTTTTTGCAAAGTGCGAAATCACGCACAATGTTTAACTTTGAATACATCGGGTAAGTACCATTGTTGCTTCCGTATCAAAGACCTGAATGTTGTTTCACATCCAAAATTTTTTCATGTCTCGATCGAGACATGACCATTTTCCGAGACTTTCAAGGTTCGAGACCGAGACGAGACATTGGCATAGCGAGACCGCGACGAGACCGAGACACTTAAAAACGTGTCTCGAGACGTGTTTTGAGACCGAGACACGTCTCGAGACATCCAGCTCTGCTACGTATGGAACGCAGTTTAGTTTAATCTATGATATTTTACAATCACGTAGTGTGGGAAAGGCTTTAGAGGCTATAAGATGTTATGATAGAATAGCCGACCCTGAAATTGCGCTAAGTGCACTTGATTAACTGGAAAGATGCCTTGTATGAAAATTAAACTGTTGATATATTTTTTCCTTTGTGTTGCGTATTTCCAATCAAAAATAAATGCACTCTCTCTTCGGTAGTAGTTCTCTTATCGTTGCATCGCACCTGGCACATATTACGAGAAATGATCCAGTAAAATGGTCAATGGATTCTTTCCAGGCCATTATAAATGAGCTGGAAAAAGTAAGACTTCTTGTGGATGCTTCTCATGCTGCGATGCTGGACTCTCACGGAATCATCAAAAAGATAGTTGCTAGGCTCCCGAAAATTACCAACGACAAAGTAGCACAACAGCTGAGCCAACAAGGACCGAGTTCGCCTGATTTTGCATACCTAGAGCAGTTTGCTGAGAAGCAGTTAGATCTAGTTTTTCACCCTTTAATGCAACCTGAACCATCGAAAGGAAAGAATGTGAATACTGCTATGACGATGAATAAAAATCATGGCTCAAAAAGTACGAGACCAAGTGCTCGAGTCTGTACTAATGTCCAACATGCCAAAGAGAAAATCTTCAAATGCCCAGTGATTGGTTGCTCTAAGAAAGAATTTTATTAGCAATGGAAATGCGAGAGATTCAAGCAATTGCCGTGTCGTGACAAGTGGGTTGTGACCAAAAAATCTAACCAATGCTATAAGTGCTTGAATGCGGGACATATGCAAAGTGAATGTACCTTTGGACAATCCTGTGAGACTTGTGGAGGAAACAAACACCATTCATTGTTGTGCCAAGAAGATATTCGTAAAAAGAACTTCATGAGGGTTACTGAAGGGCAAGAGGAAGTTCTCTCCAGTAAAAAGGTTAGCTCTGAAGAAAGAAACGCGGATGTGAGACATGAGGAAGCATCTTCTGAATCAGTCAACTGCTCAGTGCTCTGATTGATGGAGAGAAAAAGCTTTAGCCAGTTATACCAGTCGTGGCCATTAATCAAAGAACTGGAAAGTCAGCCACTGTAAATTGTTTGTTGGACAGTGGATCGGATACCACGTTGTGCACCAAACGCTCAGCCAACTTGTTGTGTACTGAATAAAAACAGAATGTGGATGTGCAACTTATAACGTCAAATGCCGAGACTAAAAAAATTACATACAAGATTGATTTTGGTGTACGTGGAGTAAATAGTAAGAAATGCTACCCCCTAAATAACGTTACCTGTCTTAATAGAGTAGCCAGGCACAATAATCCTATATTAAGACTTCTTAATATCGTCGAAGTGCGACGTAGTCCTGACTATCATGTAGCTGCCAAGTTATCAAAATTTGGATGGCTACTGGTAGGGAACACTAGGCAAAGAAACGATGTCGGGGCACACACTGAAGATAAAAAGACATGTGAATCAGTTCATTTGCATCGTGCAGTTCTTTTTGAAGATAGTCAGCAGGTTGGAATTTTCACTCTTTGTAGTGGTGACATCAGCAGCTGCTAGTTGCTGCATGATGAAATTAATCGCTGTATTGCTGCTGATGTCAGCAGTCAAGACGATGATGAAAACATGGCTCTATTCGTGAACGATGTAGAATGCCATGACATGTATGTGAAATCTGTACGCAAGGAAGGGAGAGATATTCTTTGGACTAGCCGCTAAAAGAAAGTGCTAAATTGCCTCAAAATAAAAGTCAAGCAGAGTCAAGGCTGATGCAACAGCGAAAGGTCTTATTACGCCACCCTGCACTTGAAGAGTTTTATGCATAAAGCATGCAGTAGCTTGTGAAGGGTGACAAGCTGGAGTTAGTAGATGAAGCGAAAAAAGTCAATGATGAACACATGTTTTATGTTCCACATTTTGTGACCCGTCAGAAAAAGAAGAGACTGGTATATGATGCGTCGGCGAAGTATGAAGACTGTTCTCTCAATTCGGCCTTGTATCAGGGAGAAGATAACTTACTCAGGCTGGTAGATGTGATATTACGCTTTAGCAGATAACCAGTTGCATTTGCAGCAGACGTCAAAGAAATGTTTCTACAGTGTGGAATTAACGAAGCATACAGAGATCTGTTGCGCGTATTGTGGTTCAACGACAATGATTTAGATGGACTCATTGTAACATATCGCTTTAAAAGATTACCGTATGGCTTAACTGCAGTATGCCTATGGCTAATTTCTGCTTGAATAAGACGTTGGAAAAAAATGAACTGGCGCTTCACAAGAAACTACTGAGGCTGGAAGATGCTCATTTTACGTGGATGATTGTCTTGCATGTTGCTAGACGGCTGATGACGCTGAAGTTGTAGTCAATGAATTGACTGATTTGCTCGGATCAGGTGGATTTGACTTGCGCAAATTTTTTTCTGATGATCCTGACATTTTACGTGACTTGGATGAATGCAAAATTTTGGCCCAACCAGAAAAAAAAGAATTGACGTTAGGATAAAACCCTGACCACAGTGAACAGAAGGTGCTGGGTATTCAATAGAAGCTGAAAGAAGATACCTTATTTTCAAAGGTAAATCTGAAAGTAAAACCCGTGATCAAGCGTGGCTTGTGGTCCACCAAAGCGCAGATTTATGATCCTATCGGACTCTGTGCCCCGTTTTTTTTGTCCAGACGAAGGCTTCTGCAGGAACTACTAAAAGAAGTACCCGAATGGGATGACCCAATTCCTAAGGAATATCAAAGAAGATGGAACATATGGGTTAGGAGTCAGCAGAATCTTGAGAAATTGGAGAATCCAAGACGCTACTGGAACGTATATGTGGATACATATGAGCTCCTCACGTTTTGTGATAGTTCTGAACATGGCATGGGATGTGTATCCTATCTGAGGATGACCAAAGGACAACAAATCAGTGTTGCCTTTATAATGGGAAAGTCAAAAGTGGTCCCCAACAACAGTACCATAAGTATTCCACAACTTGAGCAGTTAGCTGCTGTATTAGGCGCAAAGATGCATAGGCATATTAAAAATGCCATTCATCTCCCATTACGTAACTGTTATTTATACTCGGGATTCTACAGTTGTGTTGGACTGGTTCTGTAACAGCGATAAACGGCATAAAAAGTTCGTTGTGAGAAGAGTTGCTGAAATACATCGTATGGTGGGAAATGACTCTTGGCGACATGTTGTGTCATCTGAAAATATTGCAGATGTATGTTCAAGAAATTTTAGTCCTAAGAAAGCTGCTTCGGACTGTGATTACTAGGGCAATTTTTTTATGACCTAATAATGTAAAAAAAATGACTTTATATTTTCTAAGATATGACTTTAAATATGACCTAATTTTTACTAGTCTTAATTCTGAAAATAAGCAGTCGAGTTGGAATACATCATTTATTTAGTGCAGTTGTATTCCATAACCAAGTAAGAATACACATTATGTTTGTCAAAATTACGTCCAGGGCTCAAAAGGTTTTTAAGAATCGAGAAGGAGCGTTCTACAGAAGCTGATGTGGGTTGTGCTCCTTGAAGCAGTGCTACTTCTGCAGGGGAATGCTTGGGAAGCTTTGCAGCACTTCCATCAACAATTTTTAAAATATCACTCCCGGCTGCTAAACGCTTTTGGATATACTGCTTTATTTGGCATGGGTCGTCATTAAAACAGAGATTTTGAATAGCTTCCACAGCAGCAACAATCGTGTTTGAGGAATTGGTAATTTCTTTGATTAAAACTGCAATTTCTCGGTAGTTCTAAAAATTTGCCTCAGTTCGCTAAATACATCTGGGTCTGCAATAGCTTCCTTTGCTCGCTCCACCAACTTTCCATCATCCTCAAAACTGCTATCTACTTGACAATCTGAAAGTTTTCCGCATAGAAAAACGATGCCTCTAGCCATGTGCCCCATCGAGTCAAAATTGGTTGCGGTGGAGCTGACAAACCGGCTGCAGTAAATAAAGAACGGCGGTCTTTGTTTTTTATCGTTGCTGCCTTTATAGATGAGATCAAATTGTCGGTAGCCCTGAAATGTGCTCGTATATGTTCGGCACAATTGTGTAGCAAATGAGCAGTGCATGTAACATGAAGCAAGCGTTGATACATGATTTTAAGTGTGTCGCCTGCTTTCAGCATATACTGTGCCGCATCACTGAGAAGCAAAAGAAACATTTCACGTGTAATCCCCATTTCCTTCAGGCAGTCATCAACAATTGTACAGATATTGGAACTGTTAGGGTTTTCACTTAGCGGGTTGCAGGCAATTAGATACGTTTTGTTTGGTTCCTCCATAAGCCCAGCTAAGACGTTGACATACTTTTGACCCGACACATCCTACTCGTCTACTACTAAGAATATTGGTTTTCCGGTCAGCAGTTTCTTGATACTCAAGTTCTGCGCTGCTTGTTCTTCCGGTACGGTAAAAACGGAGACAGAAAAAATCTACTCTCCAATTTTATTTTTGACGTTTCGCTTGGTAATGAACGTCAAGCTTCATCAGAAAATACAGTGACCTGGGAAGGGAATCAACCCAGGTCGAGAACAGTAAAACGTAGTAGCACTGATTTAACTGAACTGATTAAAAAGTTACGAAGTGTAAATTGGATTAACCCGATTAACTATTGCGTCACAAAAAGGCGAAATGCGTGAATAATCATCAAATTGTTATGTGTAATACGTAAAAACCAGTATGTAAACTACAGTGATTAAATTGCATTAAAATCATTTAGCCAATGAACGATATCGAAAAACAATCAAACCAGAAAGATTACTAGCATTCATGAACGCAAACTTGCCAAGTTACGAACTCAACGTCCTTCCAAAAAATTCAAACCAAATTCGATTCGCCCCAATGTCAACCCAAATTTAAAAAAGAAATGGATAGTCAATTTGAGCAACACCGAACTCAACAATACACAAACAGCTGTACTAGAAAAAGGCTTTAATTTTGCCATCACTCCTAAATCGATACCTAAATTAGATATTGTCACCGGTGTTGAGACTGGACTGCGAAAAATCCGAAATGCAGCTTCAGTTATCATTGCCCGCTCTAAAGTTGCTGAAATTTTGAAAACCGCAAGCCCTCCGCCTAATCGAAATGTCACCCGTGAAGAAGAAGAGGCATTGAAAGAGTTAAAAAACAACGAAAAAATTGTTATTTTGAAAGCTGACAAAGGCAATGCAACAGTTGTAATGAACACTGAGGACTACGAAGAAAAAGTGAATTCTCTATTATCAGATGAGTGCACTTACGAAAAATTACCAACTAGGCCTAATCCTGTTAATCAAATTACTACGAGAATTAATCAATATGTGTGGAATTTGTATCGAAATGAAAAAATTAATAAAAAATGTTATTACTATTTACGTTGTTCTAATGCTATCACTCCGCGGTTTTATGGTCTACCGAAAATTCATAAATCTTCTGTGCCTCTTCGCCCTATCGTTTCGTTTGTCAACTCTCCCACTTAAAATTTGTCTAAATTTTTATCTCGTGTTTTATCAAGTCTTTTAAAAAATAATTACAGTGTTCGCAACTCTCGAGAATTTGTTGAATGTATTAAGAACTATTCTGTTGAAGAAAATGAATGTTTGGTGCCGTTTGATGTTGTTAGCTTGTTTACATCTGTGCCGGTTGACAAGGCTCTTGCCCTCGTGTTGGAACTTCTCGCATCTGATGATTCTTTGTCTTCTCGTACACGTCTCAGTATCTCTGACATCAAACAAGGTCTCCAAATATGTTTGGATTCTACTGTTTTTTCATACAAAAAATCTTTTTTCAAGCAAACCTTTGGTACTCCCATGGGTTCTTGCATTTCTCCCATCATTGCTAATCTTTACATGGAACACATTGAACACACAGCTATCACTACGTTTCATACTCCTCCCAACCTTTGGTTGAGGTATGTTGATGACACGTTTTGTATTCTCGACAAGAAACACATGTCTGAATTCCACTCTCATCTTAATTCTATTTGCTCTCACATTCAATTTACTATGGAAAACGAACACGATTTTTCTCTTCCTTTTCTTGACGTTCTGGTATCCCGTAATGTTAGCAAAGAGAACCACACCACAAACACATCACTCACCACAGCCATATACAAAAAACCCACCCACACGGACAGATACCTTCACTACACATCACATCATCCCAAACACCAGAAACTCACTGTGACAAAGACACTATTCAACCGCGTTGAAACACACATGTCACATACTGATAAAAACCAAAAAAGCGGTAAGTTACGAAACATACGTTCTACTCTGCAACTTAACGGATTTCCTACCAGAGCTACTTTTCTCTCTCGCAAAAACAAACGCTCTCAAACTCAATACTCTCAATTCAAACAATTCACTTCTATTCCGTATGTGCAAGGTACATCAGAAAGAATTAGACGAGTTCTGAACGAGGCAGGAGTCGGTGTTGCCATGAAACCTGTAAAAACCATTCGCCTCATTTTGCCCTCCCCTAAAGATCCGTACGCTACAGAAGATAAGAGTTGTGTTGTTTACCAGATCCCTTGCTCTGACTGTGACTATGTTTATATTGGTCAAACCAAACGTGGCCTTAAGTCACGACTGGCCGATCATAGGCGAGCCACAAGCCAGCTGAGACCGGAACTTTCTGCACTTTGCGAACATGCGATGGACTTTAACCATACCATTGATTGGGAGAAATCGGAAATCTTGAAAGTGGAAAACAATTATTCTAAACGACTCATCTCGGAAGCTTGGTTCATCAATGCCCATCCTAAGGTTATGAACAGGTCTGATGGCGACAGTCTCCCAAATGTTTATCGTTCATTGGCTAAATGATTTTAATGCAATTTAATCACTGTAGTTTACATACTGGTTTTTACGTATTACACATAACAATTTGATGATTATTCACGCATTTCGCCTTTTTGTGACGCAATAGTTAATCGGGTTAATCCAATTTACACTTCGTAACTTTTTAATCAGTTCAGTTAAATCAGTGCTACTACGTTTTACTGTTCTCGACCTGGGTTGATTCCCTTCCCAGGTCACTGTATTTTCTGATGAAGCTTGGCGTTCATTGCCAAGCGAAACGTCAAAAATAAAATTGGAGAATAGATTTTTTCTGTCTCCGTTTTTACCGTACCGGAAGAACAAGCAGCGCAGAACTTGAGTTAGCCTAGCTAGCCTAGACTACGATGCCCGGTATACAAGTCCAACAAAATCTTCCCCACTATGCAGTGTTTAGTTTCTTGATACGTTCAGATTCTTGACTAGCTAATTCGTTAACTTGTTTTCGACATGCTGATTCAGAAGGGCAGTGATGTCCCAAGGTTGAATTGAACAATTTTTTAATACTAGAATGTTGAAGTTTGTACAAGGGAATGTCAGCTTCTAAGAATGCCGTTACAACCTGTTTTGTAAAATCTTTTTGACTTTGGGGCAGCAAAAAAGACTGGGAGTTTGATGCCTGTGGTTGCTCTTGTGCCACTTTCCTTTGGTGCTTTGCAGTTTGACGATGCTGTTCAACGTGAAAACGTTTGTCACATTTTACAATGGTGGCACAAAGCATACAAAATAGTTCATTTCGAGGATTGCAGGTAAATTCTTTGGGAAATTGATTGACATATCTCTTCACTTTTACAGCTTGTGAGTCTGCGGTTTTACCCATTTTGTTTGCTGAAACTTACACTGCACAGTAGTCAACTGCAAAAGTCTGCAAAAACTAATTGGTCTAGCAGTGTTTTTTTGAATCTATAATTGTTACGTTGTCAACTACTGAATGTTGAATTGTTTAATGTAAATTTATTTCACGTGCCGTGTGCAAACTAATTTATTCTAGTTCTCAGTTGATTGGAATTTGCGTTTGAAATTTTACGTTCAAGTCACTGTGCTAAAGGCTTACCGTCATTTCTTGTGCAATGGGATAGCTACCTCACCGTGATTTCAGTCCACGGATTTAATTTACAGTTTGCAGCTTGCAGGTCGGAGTGTTCTAATCTTTAGCGTTTGGTATGTTGTTAGATACAGTGTACTGTGTAGTTAAAACAGTTAGCGATGTCTTTGGCGTTTTTGACACGTTGTTAGATACAGCGTATAGTTCGAATAGTTAGCAATGTTCTCAACCATCTATATATTTATTTTAAAGGAGTTTATATATTTAAATTTTGTAAATCTTGTGAAGATGATGTTTAGAGTTGGCCTGCAATAGTAGTTGGTAAGTTAATTGTGTACGTTTGTAAACAGTTTATTAATTTCAGTCAGTGTTATAGTGTAGGCCTAAGCAAACATGTATTCATTGTGTTTAATAAGTCAGTTTGAGTTTCTTGAGATTTGTAGCTCTGCGCTCACAGTTGTTTGTTTCTTATTTTTTAGAAACCGGTTTAAATTGTTCAGCACGGGAAGACAGTGCACCTGCTCCAATATATTGCAATCTATACCGCGTTTCGCTCTGTGTTCGTCTATAAGCGTTCAGGCCGCGCCGTTAGGACGTAACACAAAGTTTCAACTACTATTGATTTGCAAGCTGAAGGTTCATCTCCACGTGTGTAAACACGGACTTTGACTACAAATGCTAATCAAGTAGACAGTGATGTCAACTCAAGCCTGTGAAGGCGAATTTATAAACGCTATTGAGAAGTTGCAGCAGCAGTTAAATTCTCACTACTTAGCTGCGGAAACCATCATGTCGCTTCGTGACCCAAAAATGGAAAATCTACACTTGACTTTAGCGAAGATAGATTTGGCTTACGAAGAACTTATCACTAACATTCATCGTCTAGATGACGAAAATGCGTCAACATTTCGCGAAAATGCTGCCAGAAATAAAAAAGAGTTTGATGCTCACAAGAACGAGTTTTTGGAGAAAAGAATTGCAACTTCTGTACAGGAACTACCTGCAAGAGATAGTCCTAGCCTGCATCGTTACGATATTCGTTCTCACGTTTCAACTCCATCCGCACGTTCAAAGGTTTCTACAAGTTCAAGCGTAAAGCGAAAGGAAGCCGAAGCGGAGTTCAAAGCAGCGCAATTACGAGCCTTTCAAGCAAGTGAACGAGCTCAGGAGACCTTGGTCTTACAACGCCACCAAGCGGAGATAGCCCAGCGAGAAGCGCAACGCGAGCTGGAACTCGCGTCTGTAAAATTGCAAGTTTGGGATCGAGACGGCAACGAAGAAAGTTCTGGTCCTTTCAAATTTGTTCAGCAGGCGCCTTCGAGGTTTTCAGTAACCGATCAACGTGCTGGACCTTCAGTTATACCTGCCTCTCCACATACATCTCCGGATATTCCATCAATCAAAGAATGTTCTGGTCCTTCAACCTCAACAGCTTCGCGAGCACCTCCAGGATTTCAAACTATCAATGAATGCCCTGGTCCTTCAGCAATCAGTTCCTTGCAACCACCAGGTATTTCTAGAACATCTGGATTCCAATCAACAACCGATCCGGTAGTTGTACTGCAAAGTGTTGCCACTCCAAATTCTGCACCGGCACAAGCTGGTGATCATTTCGATCAATCTCTCAGCCAGCCGATGATAAACAATTCGCAACTCACAAACGTTCGCGACAAACGTAAAGGTGTGTATTTTTCTGATGCGTGTGTTGCACATGACGAAGTGAGTAGGCCTAGATATTTTGCACCGAATGATTTTGTTAGTAGTTCTGCGTATGATTTACCGACTGCATACCCCAGTGCAAACCGAGCGACACATTTTAATCAAACCCAACCTACTTCAGTCAATTACTACAATGTAGGAAAACCGTTACACCAAGCTGGGGCGAACACGTTAATGAATCGAACTATATCAGACCAAGCTAGAACGAACACATTCCTAGACAACCCTACAGCACACCAAGCTAGAGCGAACCCGGAACCTTTGCAAATTCCTTACAGTCATAATTATGGCCGGATTCCCGGGTCTATGGGTTTCGATCAGAGTTCTTATATTGACCCTCAAAATCAGACTTTCGGGCCGGTTCCACGACCTTTTTTCTTTCCTCGCGCTCATCAGTTATCTTATGATGAACTCTTTTTGCCCAGACCAGAATTTAAAAAATTTAATGGAAATCCATTGGAATTTCATTCTTTCATTGCTAATTTTGAACGGCAGGTAGAGCCAAGAGTTTCTGACCAAAAAATACTTTTTTGCTTGCTACTGCAGCATTGCGAGGGTAAGGTTCGAGATCGCATTGACTCTTATACCGAAAGGGGTGATCTGGCTTATACGCTTGCTAAAACAAAACTTCAAAGCGAATACGGGAGACCGTGCGTTATAGCAGATATTTGCGAACAACGATTGAAAGACGCACCTGTCGTTAAATCTAATGATGCTGCGGGTATTAAGTCTTTTTCTGAGTGTTTAGAGAAAACCTTAATAACTCTTGAAAATTTGCAATTTTTTGGAAGTTTAAATTCACTTGATACTATCACTAAGTTAGTAAATAAATTGCCGTTTGAAATGAGAAGGCGTTGGGTTCAAGAATCTGTAGCTATCGAGGATCAAACTGGTCAAATCGCGACTTTTAATCATTTTGTGACATTTGTTTCTCGACAATCTAAAGAGTTAGACTCTCTGTATGGTCGTCGTATTTTTGCTAACAAATCCGAAACGAAGAGTTCGAATCTTCGTGCCAACAAACCTTCGTACAACTTCGCAGTTGGGTTTGAAAGCAGCGAGTGTGATTAAACGCATCTACCAAATGGATGTTGTTGGTTCTGCAACGGTAAAGGTCATAAGTTGTATACTTGCGCAACTTTTCAAAAACTTCCTGTAAAGGAACGTTCTAATTGGGTAAAAAATAAGCGTCTTTGCTATAAATGTCTCAGCAGTAAGCACACTACAAAGGAGTGCAAACGTACCAGCACATGCACTGTGTCCGGTTGTACGGGTACGTACCATCATACACTGCTTCACAGTTTTATCTCCCGTAAATCCAATGAATCAACCAGCAATGAATCAGACTCAGCCTCACATTCGGCTAAACGCATGCAGAATGACAAGCCCGAGTGCAGCTCCAACACTAACGCTGTGACCTGTGCTCAAGCTTCCGATAATGTTTATCTTTGCGTTGTGCCAGTAAAGGTACACTATAAGGGAAAGACTGCTTTGACATACGCATTCCTTGACCAAGGTTCGACTCACTCGTTTTGTGATAAAAAATTGGTTACGACCTTAGGTATTTTGGGACAAAGGCAAGACCTAAAGTTGCAGACCTTAGGTAATCCTGCCTCTACTCATCACGGTTTGACATTCAGCTTGAATGTGGCGTCACTCGAAGGGAATACTTCAATTACCCTTCCCAAGGTGTTTTCTCTAGATGATATACCTATACGACCTAATTTAATACCTGCGAAGAATACCTTGAAGGAAATGTCGCATTTAAGTGATCTTTCCTTCCCTTGTCTACAAGGAGCTTCTGTAACTTTACTCATTGGCGCAGATGTTCCTGAACTTTTTTGTCCTTTTGAGTGTTCGTAAGGGTCGCCGTGGTCAACCCGTGGCCATTGAAACTCCCTTGGGTTGGTCTCTACTGGGACCTTCACTGGTACCTTCAGCGGCAGGCAACTGTTCTGTAAATTTCGTGAAGCATCAAACCAGTGATGTTGAACAACTTGTTCAAAGGCTATGGGCCAATGACTTTGGGGATGGAACGTCGGTCCTGAATCGACCTTTTTCTCGTGAGGACCGGGTGATGCTAAACGTTCTTGAAGAAACTGTCGCAATTAAAAACGGCCACTACTACCTTCCGCTTCCTTGGAAGTCTGAAGCAACTACGTTGCCCGACAACCGCGAATTGGCTGTACGACGTTTGTCACACCTTAAGAAACGCCTGCAAAGAGATGAGAGTCTGCGTGGAAGTTATGTTGATACTTTAAATAAGTATGTAAAGGAAGGGTACGCTGAAGTTGTTCCCCGTGGTGACGTGGCTGGATCACTAAATTGGTATCTACCCCATCACCCAGTCAAGCATCCTCACAAACCCGAAAAGGTAAGAGTGGTGTTTGACTGCGGAGCTAAATGCAAAGGTGTTTCCTTAAACGACTCTTTGATGGCTGGGCCCAGTCTTACCAGCAACCTTGTAGGCGTTCTTATTCGCTTCCGCGAGGAACGAGTTGCTGTTGTCGGTGACATCAAATCGATGTTTCACCAAATACGTGTAAATCCAGAGCATGTAAATGCTCTAAAATTTTTATGGTGGCCAGCCGGAGATTTAAGCAAGGAACCTATCGATCATCGTATGACCGTTCATCTCTTTGGTGCCAGTTCTTCTCCCAGCTGTGCGCAATATTGTCTACGGCGCATAGCAAGGGATTTCGGAAATTATCACCTGCAAGCGTCTTCTGACGTTGTCAACAATAATTTTTATGTTGACGACTGCTTGCTTTCTTTTCAAACCGCTGATCAGGCTATAGCGGTTATAAACGACCTCATTCGAATGTTGCAAAGGGGAGGCTTTCAGTTGAGAAAGTTTCTCACCAACGATCATGAGGTTCTGGAGGCAATTCCAGAGGAAGAACGAGCTAAGAATACGAAAAATCATGAGTTTGAACCTACATCTACGCACCGAGTCTTGGGCATTTTGTGGAATTTTACAAAAGACGTTTTCGTGTTTGACGTCACTTTACCGGTAAAACCACCGACTAGACGCGGGTTGCTTTCATCTATATCCAGTTTGTTTGACCCTCTTGGTCTTGTGAGTCCCGTAACCCTTACGCCTAAGCTTTTGCTGCAAGATCTTTGCAGAAAGAATTGTGGTTGGGACAAGGCTTTAGATGTCGAGGACATAAGTTGTTGGAATAAATGGTTGCAGTGTTTACCAGATTTAAAACGCCTGCGAATTGCACGGTGCTTCAAGCCTGAAGGATTTGGCGGTGTAAACCGTATCGAAATCCACGTTTTTTCCGATGCTTCGTCGCATAGTTATGGCAGCTGTTGTTATCTTCGATTAAGCAATGACAGTGGCGACCATCACTGCAGCTTAGTTATAGGCAAATCACGTGTCGCTCCCATTAAAGCTGTAACTATACCCAGACTGGAACTGACCGCCGCAGTTTTGTCTGTGAGACTTTATCAGCTGGTAAAGCAAGAATTGAAATTGGATGACTGTAGGGCGGTGTTTTGGACAGACTCTACCTCTGTCCTGAAAATCATTCACAATAACACCAAACGATTTCCTGTTTTTGTGGCAAATCGCGTTGCTATAATTGACGAAGCCACAACAATTAACGATTGGAGGCATGTACCTTCTAAGCTAAACCCAGCAGACGACGCTACTCGAGGTATCCAAGCAAGCTTGCTAACATTATCGCATCGTTGGTTCAATGGACCTCCCTTTCTTTGGGGTCCGGAAGAGCAGTGGCCGGACGGTCTTACCGATTTACCTGAGGTACCCGGGGAACTTTTACTCAACAACCCTTTTGCAGACAAGGTACCTAACTTCTCTGTGCAATCTACTCGCTTGGAAGATCGTATTAGCTGGCTAATAGATCGATGCTCGACCTTGTCAAAATTGAAAACACTTAATGCATGGATATTAAGAAGCAAGGAAATCTTACTTTGCAAAATTCGGGGTAAACCTAAGCCTGTTTATGCACCCGTTTTATCCAGAAGCGAATTAAAATTTGCCGAGTCTGAAGTCGTTAAACACATACAGCGACAGCACTTTCCTTTCTCTTCTGGACACTCCTTTCCTCGCTCTACGCAAAAGCTGCACCCAATTTATGTTGATGGGGTATTACGCGTGGGAGGGAGACTGGAGAACGCGGATGTTAGTTACGATTTGAAACATCCTGTAATACTTCCAAAGGACAGTCGGTTTACTGAGCTTGTTATACAACACAGCCATCACCTTTTAGGTCACGCTGGTGCTAGTCATACTTGGGCAAATATTCGCTCACGCTATTGGATAGTAAAGGGTGGGGCAGCAGTTCGTCATTGTATTGGCAACTGCCTTCTGTGTAAACGACGAAATTCACCCGTTGGGAAACAGTTTATGGCCGATTTGCCTACTTCCCGACTGCAAGTTGACAAACCACCATTTAGCCACGTAGGCGTTGATTATTTTGGCCCATTCCAAGTAAAACAAGGACGTTCTTTGGTAAAGCGGTACGCCTGTGTATTTACGTGCATGACAGTTAGAGCGATTCACGTTGAAATGTCCATCTCTCTGTCCACAGATTCGTTTCTTTGTGCCTTGCAACGATTTATGTCCAGACGTGGCAAACCACTGCACATTTATAGTGACAATGGCACTAACTTCGTCGGTGCAACTCGAGTGTTAAGAGACTCTTTGAAGGCTTTCAATCAAACCCAAATTCACAAATTTCTTTGTCAGAGGGATATCGACTGGTCGTTCAACCCTCCCGCAGCCAGTCACATGGGCGGTGCGTGGGAACGCATGATACGGTCCATACGTCGCACATTAGATGCTTTGGTGGGGAATCAAACCTTGACCGACGAAGCCTTAACTACATTATTGGCGGAGGTTGAAGGTATCATAAATTCACGTCCTTTGGTGCCAGTTACCTTCGATCCAAAGAGCGACGAACCGTTGACGCCAAACCATTTACTTTTAATGAGGAGCAATCCGAGCCTTCCCCCAGGTCTATTTGAAAAAGCAGATTGTTATGGTAAACGCCGATGGGCCCAAATACAGTACATTGCCAACCAATTTTGGGCTCGATGGATTAAAGAATTCCTTCCAAATCTTAATCTTCGGCAGAAATGGTTTAAACCACAAGCTAACGTTGAAGTAAACGACATTGTGCTACTTGTAGATGACATGCAACACAGATCGAGATGGCAATTGGGGCGGATAATGAAGACCTTTCCGGACAAGAAGGGTAGAATTCGCACTGTCACTGTAAAAACCAAACTTAACACTTTCGTTAGGCCTATTACCAAACTTTGTGTTATTGCATCCACTAAGGAATCGAACACGCAACCTAATGGCCCATCCTTTCCTAGTAGTAGTTGACTATCTTCACCTTGTTGTTTAATGCCTCCCTTGGAGCTCATTTGCGCGGGGGTATGTTACGTTGTCAACTACTGAATGTTGAATTGTTTAATGTAAATTTGTTTCACGTGCCGTGTGCAAACTAATTTATTCTAGTTCTCAGTTGATTGGAATTTGCGTTTGAAATTTTACGTTCAAGTCACTGTGCTAAAGGCTTACCGTCATTTCTTGTGCAATGGGATAGCTACCTCACCGTGATTTCAGTCCACGGATTTAATTTACAGTTTGCAGCTTGCAGGTCGGAGTGTTCTAATCTTTAGCGTTTGGTATGTTGTTAGATACAGTGTACTGTGTAGTTAAAACAGTTAGCGATGTCTTTGGCGTTTTTGACACGTTGTTAGATACAGCGTATAGTTCGAATAGTTAGCCATGTTCTCAACCATCTATATATTTATTTTAAAGGAGTTTATATATTTAAATTTTGTAAATCTTGTGAAGATGATGTTTAGAGTTGGCCTGCAATAGTAGTTGGTAAGTTAATTGTGTACGTTTGTAAACAGTTTATTAATTTCAGTCAGTGTTATAGTGTAGGCCTAAGCAAACATGTATTCATTGTGTTTAATAAGTCAGTTTGAGTTTCTTGAGATTTGTAGCTCTGCGCTCACAGTTGTTTGTTTCTTATTTTTTAGAAACCGGTTTAAATTGTTCAGCACGGGAAGACAGTGCACCTGCTCCAATATATTGCAATCTATACCGCGTTTCGCTCTGTGTTCGTCTATAAGCGTTCAGGCCGCGCCGTTAGGACGTAACAATAATAATAGCTGCAATAAATGTTGAAAAAGTTCACTAAGCTGAGCTTTAATACGATCTTTGTTTTAGTACTACATGTCACTCAACTGAAATTTTACCTCACCATTAGGCTACCAGGTTTAAAAGCGAATTGCTTAGCTTTTTGGTCATAAAACTTCTTAGCACTTCATTCACATAAATAAGCTACAAACTATCTGCAGATAGTGCGAAATAAGCCTACGCCATAAAACTTTGCACAAGCCTACAGCCAGTATATTAAGTTGACTCAGTGACTCAAAAAAACAAAATGGCTAAATTAAACTACGTCTGTCTGTAGCATGCTGCTCTACTTTAGTTGCTACTCTTTCAATCACGTTTTAGTCAGACTTTCAATTGATAAACAACACAATTCGCACAAACAAAAATTTTTATGACATCACAAAACCGCAATTAGTTGCAACAGAGTTGTGAAACTTACAACTTTTGATCTACAGTAAATACTTCGTTAACTACCCAAAACTGCATTATATGACCAATGTTGCCATATTTCTAACAGCAATTTATCAAATTTAAGATTCATTTATGGCATTTATGACCGAAAACATATTTTATGACCTTTCGAAAAAAATATGCAAAATATGACTTTTATATGACTTTTTAACTAGGCCATTTAACACCCTAGCAAAGTTTTGATTTGATTTTTGAGCATTTTATAACAAATAGACTTTGTGAAAAAAATATAACTTTTATGACAAAAAATTGCCCTAGTGATTACATGCTTGGACCAAAAATGCTGTATCATCACGAACCATGTTGATCTGCACATTAATGAAACTGTTAAATTTAATAATGTTTGTCCTGGATATGAACCTAAAGATGATAATGTATGCACGAATGCTGCGTGTGCTAACGTTAAACCTGTTTGTGTTGATAGTGTTTTAGACACTGATGTTCCATTATATATTCAACACATTGTTAAGAGTTCCTGTGATTACTTCAAATGCTCAAAAGTCATTGCTTACCGGTATCAATATGTGCTATCAAAATTAGGTGAAAAAGGTCTAAAAAATGATACCAAAGTAGCTTCTGGACCTGTAACTGTGCCTGAATTGGATCGTTCTAGGAATGATCTGCTGCGCATTGTTCAGGAGTCTTACTATGTTAAACGTAACATTGATTGGATTGCACAACACGGTCTGGATTATGCATTAAAACATTGTAGTGAGAACTGTATTATTAATCATGGTAGATTGCATGAGCTCGAAATGTTGTTTCCTTTCTATGATCAAACAGTTAAGCTGTTGCGTGTTGGTGGTGGA
This sequence comes from Trididemnum miniatum, assembly GCA_964006365.1. Taxonomy (NCBI): domain Eukaryota; kingdom Metazoa; phylum Chordata; class Ascidiacea; order Aplousobranchia; family Didemnidae; genus Trididemnum; species Trididemnum miniatum. The sequence continues at coordinate 12,099,660 of OZ023238.1, forward strand.
CTTACTAAATCGTCTTCACCCGTGATGCTGCACATCCTTTTATTTTGCCGAAACATCACTTCATTACCAGAATGATTGTCAATTGTGAACATCAGCTGTCTGGTCATTTTGGCGCTAATTATTTGCATGCTAAGTTGATGAGAACCTTTTGGGTATGTGGAGGTGTCTCTACACTACGTTCTTGTATAACAAACTGTCAATATTGTAAAGTTCGTAGATGTAAGAGTGAAAATCACTTGATGGGTGATTCACCCAAATGTCGTGTGAATGTACCGAAGTTTCCTTTTCAACACACCGGCGTAGACTTATGTGGTCCATATTTTGTAAAGGTCGGTCGTAGCGTAGTAAAACGTTGGGGTGTTTTATTTTTATGCATGGCTAGCCGCGCATGTCATATTAATGTCGTTCCTGATTTAACTGCTGATGCATTTATTCAATGCTTTATACGTTTTACTGCTCGTCGTGGTTTGTATTGTCGATTTTTATATTCTGACCAAGGCACAAATTTTTAAAGCTGTGATGCTGAATTTAAGTCCCTCAAGAAAAGAGTTAAAATGGCTAAACCGAATGAGCAAGACATGACAAATTTTTTTGGAAATATAGTCGCACAGCTCATGATTCGCAAGGGCGTTGATGTCCAATGGAGGTTCAATGTGCCCAAAAATCCTCACGCTGGAGGTGGATGGGAGAGAGCAATCAAGAGTGTAAAATGTTTTTGCGGCGATGCTGCATAATGGTCTACTTTGTCTGCCCGCTCCTAAAGCAAGTACACCTGATGATTTCGAATTCCTGACGATAATGTGTGAAATAGAAGCAATTTTAAATTGCAGACCCATCACTAAGTTGAGTTCTGATGTGGAGGACTGACGTGTTTTGACACCCATATCTATTCTTACAAGAAATTTACACCCTGATGTACTAGTAATAGCTCAGATTAACAGCTCAGATGGCCGAGTGATATGGAGCGTCTGTCTCTTGAGCTGTAGACTCGGGTTTGATTCCGAGTCGGGTCAAACCAATGACTTTAAAATTGGTATTCACAGCTTCCCTGCTTGACGTTCAGCATTAAAGGGACAGTGTGGAGAACAAGCCGGCAAGTTTACTTGTTGTGCCGTTGGGAAAGGCACTTAGCGGGATTCCCCCATCTTGGTGTGGTAGACAGATGGCCGGCAACTCGTAAGCGAGCTCGTATAGCGCATTGATCGCTTTCTCGTGATAGGAGGATAAATATGCAACTAAATAAATAAAAAATAAAAAAAATAGTCTATCAATTTAACAAAGGAGATCTATAGAGGAAGAATCACTAGCATGTTGTCGCTTGTCGGCGTCGCAGAACAATTTTGGAAGCGATGGCTCTCTATGTATTTGCCATAGCTGCAGGTGTGTCACAGATGGAATGAAGGCCACCCAAATGTCAATAAAGGCAATCTTGTTTTGCTGCTGTAAAATCAAACTGACGGAAGACGTGACTATCCAAAGGCTATAGTTGCTGAGACGTACCCTGATGCACATAATCGTGTGCGTAATATTAAACTGAGACTTGCGAATGGTCGCATGATTGATCGAGATATTCGAAATGTTGCGTTGTTGGAAGGATCAAACGATTACACTGGACAACAAAATTTTTTGAAAAGTGTGTTTGTCATAAGACTATAATGTTTTTTTATGATTTTTGGGGCGCTGATTTCGAAAATGATATTGAAAATTTTGTAGAGTCAATGGTTTTGCCTCTGTTTGAAGTTATATGAATAATATTTACGATTTCAAGTTTGTATAATACAAATCTATGGCTATATGATTCGAAATATTACACACAAAATTTAAAAAACTCACAAATAAGCAATTCAAAAGCACTGCAATGTCATTTATTAAAAATGGACATTTGAATAACTTTTTCGCTGGTATGTGGTGTTACATTTCCGCACCAAATTCCATACATAGTCTTCCATCATAGCTTCGTCCCACCTCTCTTGATAGGGCTTTTCCATCACTTGGACATCTTGGTGAAACCTTTCACCATGCTCTTCACTAACGTTTCCCAAGTTGTCTCGAAAGAAATCCAAATGAGAATACAAAAAATGCAACTTTCTTTGAGGACATGCGGCAACCAAGCTTTTTTAACACCAACATTGCATGGTCGTCTCTTCAATGTTTTCCTAGAAATCCTTCCACAATTATTCTGAAAGCTTGCCAAGCATATTTTCCAAATCAGACATTGGTCCCTCCAGCTCTTCAGGTGCTAACATTCTTTTTATTTGTGGCCCCGCAAATATACCTCCTTTGACTTTTGCCTCAGATGTGTTTGGGAACATTTGTCTAATACAACGAAAGGCACGGCTTGTCGGTTTCAAGCTCTTCACAAATTGTTTGCAATGGAGGAAGTAAAAATTTGCTCTTTTCTACAAGAGGTAAGTTTAAAACGTTGTGGAAGCCTGGTGTAAGATTTTCGCGAGGTGGGCAGTTTTTGACTACTTCTCATCCTCTCTGCTATTCCACAAACAAAGAAAAAGAGAATGTTTCGTATAACCTCTTTGCAATCCCAAAAGAAATGCTATCATTTTGATATCTCCACAAACGTCCCAATTATGATTAGTGCATCGAATTAATTCAAGTAATATTTTTACGGATTCACGATCTTCCTTCATCCGAACAGAATGTGCTATTGGAATGGATGGATGCACATTACCATTATGTAGAAAGACAGCTTCCAAACTTTGCTTAGAACTGTCAATGAATAAACACCAATCCGAAGCTGAGTGCACAATTCCAATCTCCTGAAACAAGCCCTGAATGTCAGTACAATACCAAAGTGAAGGATGATCGGAATCCGAGGACATTGTATAGAAATTTGCAAAGGTCGCATGCCGTTTTCTTGGCTTGGATGTCTTGCATGAAGGAGCAAGCAAATTCCATTCCTTGAGGCGGGAAGAAAGTATCTCTGCTTTCGCTTTTGTAAAACCTAAGTCTCTTGATAAGTCATCCAATTCATCTTGATTCGGAAAATGAGGATATTTGCTGGAACAATTAGTGTCAACCTCAAAATCAGCATCGTCATCTTCCGATGAGGTTGATGATATAGCATGCGTTATTGGAGGTTGAGGAATAGGCAATTCTGCGCCTTGGTTGACAGGCGCAATGGATGAAGGTATACTAGGATAAACAATCTTTTTTCTATCCTTTGTTTTTTGTATTTCGAAATGTCGACCATGCAGAAATAGCAGCAATCATAATGACTGGTGAGTTCTCTCCAGATTCGAGGAATCGCTAACGGCATACATTTACGACTTCCGCGCAACCATCCTTCTAATGTGGATCTGCAACTTCCACTGCAAAAATGTGGGACCCAAGATTTATCTTGGTCACCCATTTTCATGCCAAAATATGCTTAATAGACTATGAAGAATTTTGTTTCTGGTATTATTTTGTGCTTCATCTGCCGTGGATTGATGTAGTAGCCACGAACGTAGCAGAAACAGTCAGAACTAATTTTGCAGGGTGGTTTTAGACTCACATTTACTGAAGAATTAAAAATATCAATAGCACTAGATTAAACCTTCAAAATCACATAAAACATAGCATATTTCTAAACTGAGCAACTTCAGTGTAGTAGGACTAACTTGTAATATGTCAAACAGTTAAACCAAGAACAATTGCTACCAGATTCAACGATCCACCTAAAATAATAAACCTACTCTATCCTGCTGGCTGTCCTAGCACTGCACCAGTTCAGACATGTGCATTAGAAGCCCGCCAAAATTGTATCGAATCACGTGAGAGTGAATGACAATTTGCTAATCTACATCTTCAACACCATTTAGAGAGTGATAAAAAAATAACAAAATGTCATAAATGATATTACACAAGATTGAAAAGTACTGTAAATGTCACTTAATACTAAAGTTGTATGATTATTTCGTATATTAGGAACTTCAATTTGTTGCAAATATTTTCAAAACCGTTGACACTACGCAAAAACTAACTCCAAAATCGGCATCAGCGACCCCAAGAACATAAAAAAACACTCAAAAAAAGAGATATACAAAAATTTGTTGCCTAGTGTTATCGATGATTTGTTGCGTGACCTGTGTAGTTTGCTGGTTTATGCCATGACCTGTGTATATGCGAATTCATTTGCTGTTGGCCGATGATTCTTAATACTTTGAGTTCTGACATAGATCTTGGTTGGTATTTTTGCTTTATGGGGTAAATTTGTACATAATTTCCTTTTAAGGTTAATTTCCAAATTTAAGGGGGAGAATGTGAAATACCCAGATCTATGCGGATTGTTGAGATCAGCTCTCAGAAATGCTCCGAGGACTGACATCGACAAAACTACGGATTCTATTTTAAACAAGATTAGCTCGACCTCAAAGAACGTCGGTCTTGAACCTAGCGAAGCTCACGTTCGTACTGCTCACAGTCACGTATACGGAACGAAATACGATGCATTGCAACTGTAACAGCTCAGATTCAAAGGGGCAGTAAATCAGAGATGTTTCACAACAGAATCAACATCGTATGAACCGTTAAGGATAACTTACACCTATTCTAATTCAAATAGAATAAAAACAACGTTAAATTTATTACACTAACCAACCCAGTTACGCCAGGTCGGAGAAAGTATCATCAAAAGCTATCAGAATACAATAGAACTAGGCCTACTGCACTAACAGTCTCGCGGATGGCTAAAAAAGAAATATACGTCTACCAGTAGGCTACTGCAGAAGTTGCAGAACCACGTGCACGGAATATCGACAATTAAGAGCTAACTATCTAATCAACCGAAACATACCTGACAAGATAATGCACACTCACGTAATTATCACCAGCAATTATGCACATAAAACAGGCTACACTTTACTTACTGACACTGCCTAGGAGATTAAGAAAGATTGACATAACCACACTCTCACTTAGAACTATCTACCAAGCAGTCATTTAACCAGCAAAACAAGATCGTCATAACAACATTACGCATATGAGAGCAGTGAACCGTAAAGAGGTAAAATTGATTCAAATTTAGAAAGAAGTTACAATTCTCACTGTGACACGGATTATTTTGCATCCGTTCCTTCACTTAGTTACGTGGTCATAGCCATGCTAGTTGCTGTAAATCGTATTTTGTTTGTAGATGTTAATTATGGTGTATCTTAATCTTAGTAATAATTTGCTTGTATCCCATGATAAGTGTTTGAGATCTTAGGGTTTTTTTACTTGTGATGTGCTCACCTCTTTTTCAATGCTAAAGTGTTTTAGGTTTGTATATATATATTTTCTGTAAGTGATTAGGTTAGAAGCTAATACCTCACATTATGCTCTGTTTCAATTTCACAGTTTTGTTTTCTATTTGAATAAGATCAAAGGTTGATTTCATTTGAATTAGGCCTAGGGTTGGTAAAGTCTACGTAAATGATTATGTTGATCATGCTGCTGCTGGATTCATGGATTATGTTGATCATGCTGTAGCTGGATTCATGATTATGTCGATCATGCTATTGCTGGATTCATTTTTATAAGCTATGCTGGGGTAAGATTTTAGTGTTTTATTCTTTTCTCTACTACTTAGACTATCAGAATACTGTTGCTACTCTAGGATTGAAACCTCTTCCCCAGTGTTTTACAGGCTGTGGTAAGCTGAATCATTCACACTGCTTCTGTTGTGAATTGCGTTTATTATGCCCGCTTTGTGTTTTGGTGACGAATAAACATATCTGAATCTGGTGCAAACTAGTATGATAGCAATGAACCACTACAACCAAGCATTAAAATCACATCAACAGATGATGAATAGCCAAATTTGCTTGCTTTTACTAAAGAACAAGCAGTGCTTTGGTTTTGGGAGGAAAATTATAAATTACATTTGTTGGTATCTACGTTATATACATGATCGATTAAAAGCACATGCGTAAAAATAATCCAACCACTTCCATTTAATGATTTTTCAGGTTTGCCTTAATTACGAAAGTGCTGAATTACAAAGCAGTTTGACAAAATATAAACCGCTTTCCTCAGTCAAATTTACAAAGCATGAACTTTATTATTATTTGTGACCCAAAATATTAGATCTTGCAGTTAAACAATGATCAAACATCAAGGTTAAGTAAACAAATTAAGTAAACATAGGTTAAGTAATCGGCCAGAAAAATTAACTCATATCATCAACTCATAAACCAAGCAAAAATAACTTTTTGTTAGCAATTTTAACAGTTCTTCGAAGAATCTTAACGTGCTTGTTTATCAACTGATGTAATTTTGATCACTTATTTGCTAATATTTTTTTTTCGTGTTCGTTCCCTTTGCCAGTATAATAGGACTGCGTCAATTATTTATTGTACAAAGTATCAAAGCAAGTAACCCTTGAACGGCAGTCAACTCGTTTGTATAAGGACATTTTGGCGCGCTCGACTTGTAGACTGTAGTGAAGGCGGAGTTCTAGAGTTGATTCAGAGCTGGGGTTAGTATCCAGGTTAGGGAAAAGGTTAGACGTCTGAACAAGTTGGTATCAAGCTGAGTTGTCCAACACCGAATGGGTTACGCCGAATAGTCGCGCACTCAACTCAATGATCTCACGATCGCGTCACCGCCAACGCTCACAATTCATTCTTACTTTGGACCGGATGCAGGACTACATCGGTGCTACAAGTTACAAAAACAATAACAATACAGCATTCCATGCACAATGAACGAAATTGATCAAACGACAATTTTCACAAAAAGTTGTCCGAGCTTCCTTTTAAAAAATTTTGCCTGTAACTTTTCCTTTTTCCACAAAATTGTACTAGTGCAACAAAACTTGTATTAATAATAACTTATTTGTAAGACTCTGGTACAAAACGTTTTTGCACTACACAATTTAAAAAGCTATGGTATTATCTGCGTGGTTTCGTCAGTAAAAACCAATGTGAGTTTCAAAAAAATTTAAAATTTCCTTCTGCGGCACATGCAGTTTTAACTACACCTGCTGTACGTTGCATTAACTTAGCATCTCATGGCAAAAACTAATCCAAGTGAAGTTCCTTTGCTACCAATCAGTTAACACTTCACAAACCCCAATCCGCATGCACAGCAAATGTTATGCTAACATTATCATCGCTTTTTAACCTAGGACCTGAGAGGTATTTAGCTTTGTCACACTCGTGTAGCAAAAGTGCTCGACAATATAGCCTAAAATAATGTCCTAAAAACACGTCTTATTGCTTGTACAGGGAAACATGGGCGCTACACAATCACTTCAGCAAACGAGGTCAGCTGACCTGCCCTGAAAAAACAACTAAGCGTAAACAATGGCATATCACAATAAAATTTACACGAAAACCTCAAGTTAACTTACAACAGTTTACTCTCTCCACAATGAGTGTATCAAGAAAGATTTTAAAAATCAAAAGCTAATATCAGTTGGTGTCAGATAATATTAGTCATCTTTACAACAAAACAGTACAAAATTTCCAATGCCAACAGCAACCAGGGGCGTATTCTCGAGAGGTTCAAGGTGTTCAGCGCACACCCTGCGATATCTCAGGCGCACACGTTAATTACATTTAATTAAAATATTTGGATTTTCTCGTCTTTAATCTTTGTAATATCAGCGCAATCTGAGTTCTTTTTGCTTCGATGAACGACAAATCGCAGTTTTTTCAACGCTGACCGACGACGCAACATTCTCTTGTATGGTAGGTTCAACAGATATTGTTGAACACAAGCGAGCCAGACCTTCTTCATTGTATTCTGAATCATATTATATAGCGGAGAGTGACTTTTTCTTTTTCCACATGATATAAATGCAAAAAATGTCCTATTTGAAAGTTGAACCAGACGCAACGTCACAATACATGCTCAATCACGCCACAGCAAATTGCTTTTTTCATCGCAGAAGAATGATGCAATGGCTCTCTCTTAGGGCAGGTTCAACAGGTATCGTTCAACACAAGCAAGCCAGACCTTTTCCATTGTATTCTACATCGTATTGGGATGCGGTTGCGAGTAATTGCTTGTGATTTTTGAAAGTGTGGCGGTCAATAACATTTTAAAGTTGTTGGTCAAATTCAAGTTGTAGGTTAAATTAGTGGAATGGTAGTAAGTGTTGACAGTATGATTGAAAAGCCGTTTTGTAGCAGAAATTACGACGAGAAATTGGAAATAGCAAAAGCTAAAAAGCCGACACCAAAATTAAATATATTAAGTAGCAAATTAGGCTGCTTGAAAAGGCGCTTGATGTTGGTTTGCGTATTTGCATTAAACTTTCGAGCACTTCCACACATTTGTTTAATAAATGGGTGCATGCGGCAGCAAATATTGTAGAGGAGCACACCTCTAAAAAATGCTCACCGTACGCCACTGACAGCAACATCATAACTGCGGATTTGCTACAAAATACAAACAAGATTGTAAAACGCAGCGGTATTTCCTAGGTGACCCATTTTGTAGAATTTAATAACTTTGATTGTAATAAACACGCAACGCAATCTATAAACTGCCTACATGAAGGTGTTACTAAAGTGTGAGAAACCATGATTAAATTTTCTAGAAAAGCAAAATACTTGTCACATCGTCGTGTGGATATTCTACCCCACTAACAAGATATTGCCTCCGCCTTTAATAGAAAACTCTTGGCCTGTCTTCATTATAGGACCGTTGACACATTTTTATTTGTGCTTGATTCTCCTTATTTTAATTTTATCCTTTGGTAGTTAAAGGGGAACTGAAGTACGAAAATATTTTTTCACTAAAGGTATTAAAAAATACAACGAATTTAAAAGTGGCATTAAAAGTTTTTAAACGCTTTTAGCTAACGAAAAATCGGCGTTTAAAATTCAATATGATGGCATAAAAGTGTACACGTGTTGTAGTGCAGAGAAGAGATCGAACAGAATGTAAAGCTTCAGGTAACACTCTCTCCCAAGCTTTTTGCCGTAGTTCGTAATTTCACAAAAATAGCTTCACAGTCTTCCAAACAGTTTGATTAATGCGCTCACATTGGGAGTTGCCAGTCGGATGATGAGGTGTGCTTCTACTTGTGGCAATACCTCTGGTTGTCAGATATTCTTTAAGTTCTTTTGACATGAAAGAAGAGTGTCGATGGCTGTGGACATATGATGGAAAGCCAAACATACAAAACAATGTAGTCAAATGCGAAATGACAGAGACAGTAGTTATATCACGGCAAGGAAAAGCAAAGGGATACTGGCTGAACTCATAGATTACAAACAGTATGTACTAGTTGCGTCCATCCAAACGACCTTTAAGATCACTATTGATTCTTTCCCTGGGGCGCATTGCCTTTATGAGCTTTTCTTTAGGTTTCTCGTAGAATCTCGGCTTGATTTCGGCACAAACTTGACAGCTTTTACAAACATTCTTCACATCTTCAACTGAAAAGGGTAAGTTTTTTGTTCTGACGAAATGTGACAAACGTGATATTCCAGGGTGACGAGTTGCTTGAGTATATTGGATAGACTAAATTCATTTGTCATGGAAGATATTCTGGAAAAGGCAACAGGTGCCACATTAGCTTTGCCAGGTCGATGTTCTATTCGGTAGTCAAAGTTTCCTAGTTCTGAACGCCAAATTCGGACTTGGGCGTTTTTTATTTTACGTAATCGCGTGGAATTAAACATGAAAGAAATGGCACGCTGATCAGTAATGAGGGTGAAACGTCGGCCATGTAAATAATGGCTCCATTTTCGAACTGCATCAATTATGACTGTTGCTTCTTTTTCGATGATGGAATATCGCATTTTACATGGAGTAAAAGTACGTGAATGTCCACAGGCTGTCCACCTTGATTGAGAGTGGTACCTAGGGTGTGTTCGGACGCATCACGTTCGACAACAAAAGGCACTCCTTCTTTGACACATGTTAAAACTGACGACGAAAGCTACTTTCTGAGAGTTTCAAAAGCTTTTGCCGCTTCAGAAGTTAGGGGAAAAGAAGAGGTGAGATTGGATTGAATTAGAGGACGGACTTCAGTAGAAAAATCAGGAACCCATTTAGCGTAGTATGCAAATATCCCAATAGCTCTTTGCAATTCGGATTTACAGGTAGGAAGAGGTAAGTCGAGTAAAGGACGAAGTCGTTCAAGGTCAGGTTGAATTTTGTGATGAGAAACTCGATAGCCTAACAAATCAATTTCAGTACGAGAAAAACTACATTTAGCTTCATTAAAAGTTATGTTTTCACACTTTGCAGCAGATAGGCCTACTAAACACTTTAAATTTTCATTGTGATCGTTTTGATTTACTCCAAAAACAGTAAGATTATCAAGATATGCACAAGTTTCACGCAAATTATGTTTTTCAATAAGAGTCCCACTAATTTGGCACTGTAGGCACTGCATGCACTGTAGAACTAATTTGGCACTGTACGTAGAATTGATTTAGCACTGTAGGCACTGTAGAACTAATTTGGCACTGTACGTAGAACTGATTTAGCCCATTGTAGAACTAATTGTAGTTGTAGAACTAATTTGGCACTGTAGGCACTGTACGTAGAACTGATTTAGCGCTGTAGGCACTGTAGAACCAATTTGGCACTGTAGACACTGTACGTAGTACTGATTTAGCACTGCAGGCACTGTAGAACTAATTTGGCACTGTAGGCACTGTACGTAGAACTGATTTAGCACTGTCGGCACTGCAGGCACTGTAGAACTAATTTGGCACTGTACGTAGAACTGTACATAGGCACTGTGCGTAGAACTAATTTGTAGTACACTCATAATGTAATCGTCCTATAACTTGGAACGCCAATATTTTGTTAACTGAAAGCATTCAAAAACTTTTAATGCTATTTTTGAATTCGTCGTATTTTTAATACCTTCAGTGAAAAAATAATTTTGTACTTCAGTTCCCTTTTAATGAACAAAGAAGTCGAAAGGTTTAACCAGGTTATAACTACCAAAAAATGCATGTACAAACAGTTTTCTCAGCAAATAGAAAAGTACGGAATGAGGTGCTGGGCAGGGGCCCCCTTTGAGGCAGTCACTGATATTGTTGACTAAAGTCAAGGACTAAGCCTACTACTCATATTCCATTCAAAAATCAATAATAAATTTTTGGAAGCTCGGTAATTATTTTTTGAATATTCTACGTATATATTATTTTTCCGAAATAATAGCCTACACTTTTATTGTTGGTAATCAAACTACAAAAACAAAGTCAATGTCAATTTACCTTGGGCTGTTAAATTGAATCCTCGCATTCCACCAAGAGTACCAGAAGTAAAAATCAGTATGATAGATCTCACTGAAGAGTTAAAACAGCCTGGTAGTTGATCTCCTGAGAACCGAGCTACTTCAACTCCATTTTCTAATATCTAAACATTTCACAAAGCATTTGCGATGATACCAAAAATCACACTAACGCCATGATATTCGACTTTGACGTATAATTTTATCAGATAGAAGTTGAGCTTCCAACAAATACTATGGCCAGTATTCTCATCATTAAAACAATTTAATTATAAAACCACAATAAGATTGAAACCCACCACAAATACACTATAACAAGCAATTCGAAATCGCGACAAAACGTAACAGTTACGATCAAGACAGGAATAGATCCATCTACTGTACCCCATGAGCTGAATCGTCATGATATTTGGTGTTGAACCTTGAGAGTACTTTTCCAAAAAAAAATATGTTTTTCAAAAAAGTCAAGTAAATTTTGTTTCGGACATGTCCGCAAAATAAATCAACTATATTAAATTACTTTAATATAAATCTCGTAAACAGCAATTTGCACAAGAGCCAGACACTCCCAAAACTTTCAAGATCTTCACAACTGTTGCACTTGACATTCTCACAGCATTCAAAGTTTACAATCAAAAAAAAGGTACTGCAATACTTAAAGCCAGCCTTCCACAATATTTTCGGTTGCTGCTAGTTACAATAAGCTTACAATTACTTTTAAACTGCCTATGTTTTTACCAAGAGATTGGGTATGATACAAAGGACGACAATACAATGACAGTGCAGTAAGAGTTAACGATGGAAAAATTTTGCTCTCATGCAGTTAATAGTTCCACAAAGAGGTTTCGGGGCAACAAACTTTATAGTTATGAAGAATCATTTTCAGCATACGCATAATAGGTCTGACCTGTGACAGAGTGGTTGCAACATTTGACCACACTGCAACTACTGTACAGTGTTCACATACTTGTCTGAACTAAATTGTGAAAAAAATATGGGACATCAAAAAATAATTAAATAATTTACCTTTAGAAACATTAATTTAAAAATTGAAAATATTGGAAACGAAAAACAATTTACTCGTACAAATATTATTTCAGTACCGGCCGTTAGCTCAGTTGCTAAGCGCACGCTATCGGTGCGGGAGGTCTGGGGTTCGATTCCCGGGCCGGTCAAATCGGCACAGTGTCGCCAACGACTCGCCACCGTTGCGACGTTTCTTCGGAGCTGTGTTGCCCAGGCGCTAAGCCGCGGAGATGGGCCCCGCAACTCGTTACGCGCTTCGGCGTAATACGGCGAGTATAATGAAGATTTGATTTTTTGATTTGATTTGAAATATTATTTCAAAAATTAGAGTATAGAATTTCAATGCGACATGTATCACAAAAAATTCCGCATCCTACCAGGATAACCCAAGCATGCTATAGTACATATACATTGTGTACCGAAGGTCGTGCACCATTAAAAATGTATATACTGTAAATATCCCATCTATTGAACACAATTACTAGTGCTGATATGTTGCACTCCTTTATTACAAAACTTATTGTTCATCTCTTACTAAATGACGATTTTACTACATGACGATTTTTCAATATGATGTACATAGCCCACACTTAGTCCACGTCTTCTAGGACACCCTATAAAGCATTACCACCCTAATAAAAATAGCCTACTTTTTCGTTTAAATTGAGCTATAACATAGCCCTTGTAAAAACAACGAGGTAGTCGCTAAGAAACGTTTCAATTCGTTGTGCAAAAAAAAAATACGGAACTGTTTGATGTGACCGAGACTCAGATCAGACAACTGGCGCATGGATCACGTCGAACAGTCGCGCAATGTATTCTTGCATGACCATGGACCAATAGCGAATTTAGAATGTCATGATTACTTGAACATGTGATTTCACAATGCTCAAATATCATCTCCAAAGGTGAGATTTTCCATCCCTGAGGCGTCTAAACGCCGCGCGTCGGTCACACCAAATCGTCCTGTACTGCAAAATCTTCAATGTTAGAACATATTGTAGCTGACTAAAGAAAAGCAATTTCTTTAAACGCTAACAATAATTTTGACTTTACCTGTAAAACATCAGCATTTGATCTCGTTTCAAAATCATAGAATTCAATTTTAATTCTGTATCCAATAGTAGATGCCATTAAATGCCACTCACAATACACATCATTCGGATAATCATCGGGGTAAAGTGGAGATTTTATAACTAGTGGGACGATTGTAACATTAGCATCAAACCCACCAGGAATTTCTAAAATTCAATAAGTTTATTGAATATAAAAACCAAGATAAAAAATTGACGGGCTAGCCTTGACATAAATGATTATAAATAATGGCAATACGATTAACTCTTGCAATAAACTACAACCTACAACAGAGTCATCAAAAAAACAAATATGTAACTAATTTTCATATAGTAGGACTGCTTTAATGTTTTTGATACGATTCTACTAGTATTACCCCAATTTCACACAAAAAATAAGAAAAGTCGAGGTCGTTGTAATCAATAAGCTTAATATTCTTTTACAAGAGCAATTATTATCTTAAGAACATAGATTAAAATTCATAAATATGGGAAGTACAAGTATTGCTGCCAAACTAGACGGAAGAATGTTTGTAGCGTTGAGTAAGGTGAGTAAGAGAAGTTTTGATGTCAAAATCACAAAATGTCAATCAGACTACAAAATGGAGTTCAACTTGTCCTGGTACTAACATACTGTAAGAAACTTTCCCTTCAGCCGCTTCTTAAATAAGCTGGGTCAATTCTTCACAAGCAATCAGGTTCAGTTGCAGATTGTTTTTACTACAAGATAAGATCTGAGCCATCCTGTTTCAGGATTACCTCCCTCATTAGTGATAACAATCACGGAAAATCATTTCGAAAACTCACACGACAAAATCACTCAATCTGGTGTTTGGGCATTCAATATCGTAAAAAGGATAACAGATGCAAAAAACAAAATGTAAGGAGTAGATAAATGGAGTTTGTCTGACTTAATCTAAATAAGATAACTTCACAAATAATCTTGCTGCGAATAAAAATAGCTTTGTATAAATTATGTAGTTCGAAGCAAAACCGTATTAGCTTATTGTAAATTCAATACCCCACTGTGCATAGGCTTTAAACTGAATTCAGAGTAACACCATTCAGAATCCGTTAATTGGTTGAGGACCACCTAGTTCCCTCATAGCAAAACTGGCAGTTACTTTGTAACCTAAATCAATGATCAAATAAACGGACATGGACTAGGCAACCGCAAATTAGTTTAAGTTTATAGCTCACTCAAATAGGTGGATTAAACGTCCGTCTCTGGAATGGTAAGACTTGCAATTCAATTCTGAGTCTGGTCAAACTAAAGTCTCGTAAATTGGTATTCACGGATTACCTGCAAGACCCAAAGCATTAAAGAAACAGTGCAAAAAACAAGACATCAGAAAGTTTACTAGCATCATTGCGTAAGCAGGGCTGGATTTAGACAATGAGAAGCTTTAAAGTATTTGATCAATGAAGCCCTGGTGATCAATGATCAGATTCAGCTCTACCTTAATAAAAACCCAGATAGTCGATTTCCAAATAAAAAAGGTCTTTGTTGTTGGTGACGAGGTCCCTTTTTTCTCGGAGGCCTCTGGCTTCAGCCTGCCAAACCTATTGGTAAATCCGGCCCTGTGCGTAGCCACATAACCTCCATAGAGATAGACAGAGGGACGGGAGTCGGGAACTCTTAAACTCAGTGCATGAGAAGCAAGGCCGAATTTGAGAAGATGGGCTCGCTCAAATCTGGCAGAGGTTATCATACCTTTCTAAAACGCTCTTGATCTGAAGTTTATGAATACAATGGGTATGGCAACGAGTGATCGGTGGGAGAGGGAGGTATAACGTCAAAATGGCGTTGTTATCAAGTCGAAAAGGTATTTTCGTTACATGGTTTCAGTGTTTAAAAAAATTCATACTTCGGGCGTCGGATGACTTTTTAGGTGAAACTGGAGTCAATCGAAAAATAAGATGGAGGGTACATTTAAGTAATAGGGCTAATCGAAATCGTAGAGTAATGACGTCATAATGCACGACCTAATTAAATCTTCAGGTTCAATAATTTCTGCGTAGTGCATGAATATCGTTTAAATAGTTTTTCTGATGATTGTAGAAACTTAAAATTTGTTTGTTGAATAGATTTATGCTGTTATAGTAATCAGTAAAACTTTGGTCAGTTTCCAAAAAGAGCTTGGAAGGGAAATAACGCAAACTCAGTCATTAGTAAAACTACTAAGCCACACATTTTTAAGAAAGCGTTAAACTTGGGATAAACCTTTTCAAAGCGGTGCCAAAAATCGGGCTTGGTGGGCCTAAAATTCCGCTTAGAGACACCTTGTGATAAAAATATATTTCAGAGGCTACTACGACATTTAAACCCAACTTAAATATACATTTAGGAACCTTGCTGACTTTTTATTTTTATTTTCATGACCTCATTTGTGACGTCATATTTATATATATGCTACTAATATAATTAGAAATAATGTAAACAACCAAAAAGCAGTGTCCTTCCTGGCCTACCAGACGGGAAGTCATGACGACTTCCTCTTGTTGGGTCAGAGGCTATAACAGCACTCCATCACCAACAGTGCAAAGCACTCCAGTAAATCGTACCGTAGAGCGAGACAGCGCTGTCTCGCTCTACGGTAGAAATAATGTGTTGAAAAAACATACATTAATCATTGATGTAACAACTGCACAATTCATAACGTGACATTTTCAATGTGTTTATTATACAGTAGGATTTATGGTAAATAGACTATACCCAGGTCAGTTCGAAGGTTTATTTGACAGAGTGACGTTGTGTATGATATTGTCACTACCACATCATCTTTCATCAAAACTTTATGAAATCGATGAAAAATAAGCAGCAGTTGATATTGATGTAATAATTGCTTCCTGTCGTGTTGTTTGTTGATTGTACCCGTAATTGAATATTTCCTCGCAGATCTATCTTGATTACCTCGCAAGAAGCAATGTCCTTGCAGCGATTGCTTATCGATGTTATCTTCGTGTTAGTAAACTGCAAGGTGTTGCCAGAACGCGTTGAACGTTACAGCACAACGAGCTCGAGTAACAGTTACGCAGTACTATTATTCAGTGTTGTAATGACTCGAGTCCGGACTCGGACTCTAGTCCGCCTCGAGTCCCCTGTACAAACGACTCGGACTCGACTCGAGTTCTCAATGAGAATTATGGACTCGGACTCAAGTCCAAGTTGGTTGAAAGGCAAAATCCGTCCTGATTTTTACTTTTTCGTAAACGGATTTTCGGCAATCCAATCGATTGGTCAGCTGCATATGCTTACTTAAACTTAAAGCTTTTTGATACATGTTTTAACTGTAGGCTACTTGTGCAGCAGAGAAACCATTTATGATTTAGTGCCATAGCCATAAAGTATACCTGCGATCAGCATAATATAATAGCCTATTTCATGTTCATGTACCAAGCGCATTGCAAGTACCAATATTACTTTTAGAGAAAGTTTGTGGTGTGGTGCAGTTACGTCAGAAGGGTAGTGCTTTTACTACTAGATTGCCATATTTCATAGAGAATGTTACTACAAAAAAGTTTTGGTGTCGGGCTCAAAAGGGCTTTTATTGGTGGTTTTGGACTCGACTCAAGTTTGGTGGATTCGGACTAGACTCAAGTTTGGTGGACTCGGACTCGACTCGAGTTTGGTGGACTCGGACTCGACTCGAGCATTTTCAAATGAACTCGGACTCGACTCGAGTCGCAGTCCCAAATGACTCGGACTCGACTCGTTCCAACACTGCTATTATTTCATTATTGCTAAATTTTTATTTACAGACGTTATTAAGCTAAAACAAAAGCAAATATGAAACCTGAGACCAAGCGTTTTCATTTCAATTAAACATAGTTATTCCAAATCTGAAAAGTAATGGCTGCTTCAGTAATAAACGAGTTATTAAAACCTTTTAGACCGGACGCTGATCCTAATTCTAGTGAAGCTACAGAACAGATTAGGTACTGGCTCAAGATATTTATTTACTGGCTTGTCAAAAAATGCTCACTCATTTCCCAGCAGCAACGAGAACGAAGTAGTGGATCTACGGAACTCGACAAATTTTAAGTTTTGTGAGGTTATGCTAGCGCAGATGACTATGTACTTGTAGAACATTGCGAGAGCTACAACGCGGCGATCCAGAAACACTTGCTTTTTTGAAGCGTATATCCTATTCGCTATTTTGTCGGCCATTGCTTGTGAATGAGACGCCGAGGTACTTGAATTTCCCCGACTGTTTTAGCGGTACTCCAACTACTTGGAGTGAGCACTGCTTTGGTTGTCTGGACAGGCATACGGTTTCTGTTTTCGTTGTACTGATTTTCATTCCGGCAACACAGTATGCATCTGAAAACCTGTCCACGAGCTTGCTGGAGACCATTTTGGGTAGAGTCTAGTAGCACAAGATCATCTGCAAATGACAGACGTTGTGCAGTACAATCACCGATCTTTACTCCACCACACGACTCAATTTTCGTAACTACTCTCTCAATATAAGGAAAAGATGAGGTGAAAGAAAGCAGCCTTGTCGTAGTCCAACACTTACTCTGAAAGGTTTCTTCGTTACGCTGTTGACACGAACACAGACCGTGGAATGCATATACAGTGATTTAATACCAGTTGGTAATTGGGCATTAATGCCATATACCTACCGTAACAACACCACCCAAAGCTTGTTTCTAGGAATGCGATCATGCTTTTTGAAGATCAACAAAACATGCGTTGGCCGCTTTTGCTCATTCCCATGACTTCTCAAAGCTTTGCTGTAAGGCAAAGACCTGGTCCACTGTGCTTCAACCAAGGCGAAAGCCACACATTTGGGCTAGACAGTGGCGATGGAAGTACTTTTAAGTAGGTGGGGCTGAAATTTGTGTTACCATACCAACGTCTGGGGAGCGAAGCTCCCCAGACCCCCCTCTTTGTCATCGCTACATACATCATGCGTATCATGCATTTTGCTTCAATAAAACTCACTTGGAGACTGCTTGATGAACTCAAACTTTCTTCTGGCTGGCTAGCATAACACACAGTAGCCAGATCGACGTTTGTAAACGTGTTAACCTCATTTAAATGAACGTATCCGTTTACAAGCTCCTAGTCTCAGGCTCCTAGGCAGGAGCGTAATTTGGAGGGGGGCATTGTAGCGTGTCTTCCCTTTTTGACTCTGCCTTCTCGTAAGAAAGAGCAAAACTAATGGTGCCAAGTGACTGAAATAGGCTATGCCAGACTCCTGTGATAGTTTCTGTAGCATATGGCGAGCAGCGGATTCAGGAAGTGGGATGAGAGTATGCATCCTCCCATCAGCCTTTTTCAAAAATGTCTTTGATAAGTAGGCTACTACTTTTCCATAATTTCGAACCTCTTCGATAGCAATAAGCCTTATGCCAAGCAAGCAATAAGCCACAGCCCATAGCAATAAATCTTTCGATAGCAATTAAGCACGCATAATCAAAAATGTGCGAACAAAACGCATGATATTTGGCGAAGCAGTCAGATTTAGGGTCAAAAAAAATTTAACAAAATTTGACTAAAAATTATTCAAAAAGCACTAAATTAGCCATTACAGCATGTCAATTTTCAAAAATTTTCCGGGGGAGCATGACCCGGGACCCCCCCGCAGCTTTTCTTGTTTCTCAATCATCTTCAAATTAATTCTGCCAAAAAAAATACGCTTAAAAAAAATGTGGAAATCATGGTCCCCTTCTTTAAAATTTCTCGCTACGCCGCTGCTCCTAGGATAAGCTCGCTAATTGTAATTTGATATTTTGTTGTTTTGCTGTTATTTGCCCAAAAGTTTCTTCAAAAATTGGAGAAAATTTAACTGTGACATCATAGTAAAGCTCTAAGAGCTTTGAACACAAAGTTACCAGAAAATTCAACAGTTTTTGCGATTTTGTTGACCTTTGTTACAAAGTTGCAAAAGTTAACATATATTGGTTTGATGGTATCAATCAAGAAAAGAAGCGAATGACAAGTGACGTCATAAGCCATCGTCCAAGCGATATAGGTTGTACTGTAGTTATAACTTTTTGAAAGGAGGGGCTCAAGGGGGGCTCAAAATTTCTATGGGGGGGCTGAAAAAATATAGGGGGCTTCAGCCCCCTTAGCCCCCACCTTCCAACGCCCTTGGGCTAGACTATTTCACGGCATTTCTTTTCAAGGCATTTGGCATAGACCTTACCGGGGACACTGACATGAGATATGTCTGTTCAATTGGTGCATTCTCTCTTGTTTCCTTTCTTGTGGATAGGCATTACCACACTGCTTTGCCATTACTTTGGGGCTAGCCCAGTCTTACACGCTATCTGAAAAACACGAGTCGGCCAAGCTTTTGTATTTCCAATAAGAACTATCATTTAACAGCAATCTGAGGTATACAGGTATCGAATCGTAGTCTCTTACTCGTCAAAACAAGTTACGCCTGCAGGTTGCATGTAATTAGAAATTTGTTGTGTGCATAAATTCTGTTTAATCAAAGCCTTGTGACAACACAGGCTTTTCGTAGTCTGTTTCTGCCGATGTTTGTTGCAACTGCTTAGTTAGACCTTGTTTCTTTAGCGGTAATAACATGCAAAGTCAGAATCAGTCGTACCAAATTAATACGCTGTTTTCTTTTAGATAATACTTTACGTTTCGTTAGAATAAAGCCGCATTAACAGTAACATTGTTGTATATGTCACATTGGTGCAACCATGTATTTCCATTGTAGAACAATACGTCCACAACGTAGCAACATGCCTTTGGGCTAACAATCCGACTATGCGACGTCCCGGACGCATTTTTATGTAATGTACCCAGCACCAGTAGAACCTTGCTTTATTCTGACAAAGCGTAGGTTTATAAACGCCATTTTGTGCTAGATTGCAACGACTGCTCTTTGGTGCAGTTACTTGGGAGTGCAGCGTATAGAGGGAAGCGCTGCACTAGTTTTGGGTTTGATTCTCGTCGAGGCTTCGCTTGTGACGCCTATTCTGCAATCGGGTTCGTCAAGATAATAGAGTAAAATAAGAATGTTGGTTCTGCTGGTGTTAGGTACATCAGGGGCTTCGAAAGCCGCCAATGGGCCCGGGGCAAATTTTTTGGTGGGCTCCCAATTTTTAGCAGTCTCTAAGCACAAAGACAACATTTTAGCAAAATTCAGTGTGTTAGTTGGTTGCCTATTTATCCCCTTTATAGCGAAAAAGCGATTAAGGTGATACAATACGCTCGCTGGTTTCATCCTCGCAAAAATTTCAAAGTCTTAGCGCGGATTTTGAGTCTCGCTATCAGTGATGCGTACAGCAGCAGGGCACTTGGATTAGGGGAACTACACTTGCTTCATCAGCTACAATATTGACACTCAAATTACGAATTTGCTTAGATCATCACTCGGATCAGATACCACATTTATACTAGGAACCATTCCCTTCTGGACTACTTTCGCTGACATTTAACACTTCATTAGCAGTTTCCTGATCAGGAGCATCTTCACAAGATCTTTTCTTTCACTTTTTCTTCCAACTATACCAAAGCTTTCTAGTCTTATTTGCTGCCCTTTACAACGTAATCGTTCTCTTATAACCCTTTCTTTTTGCTTTTGTGCACCGGAATTGTGTTTTATCATTGCTCAACATGCATTTTCAAAAATGTACCTACTACCAATTGTAACGATAATTAATTATATTCGAAAACAAAAAAAAAAATTAAAACCTATGTCATATCATTGCCTACCCCCTCTGCAGTCAAGATGGATCCCAGTTTGAAAACCCTGGTTTACAGGAAATGTTATGCGATTTTTCGTACGAAAGTGAAGTAGGCTACAAAACAGTCGTAACACTACGTCACTTTACACAGCACTCCAGAGAACAATTGTAAAGTGCCATGGAAAACAACCGATAAAAAGCGAAATCGTTTAAGTTCGAACAGCACTCTGAGAAGGAATTTTCCATCAGCTGCTTACATCTAAAATCGAATGAAATTTCATGCGACAACATATCGGATAAAAATCACATTTTGTGTAAACATATCTTTCGTTTGAAGGTATTGAAAACTAATTACATTCACAAATAATAAATTCCGTTGCAGCAAGTGTCCTCGCAAGTTATCCAATTCAAGTGCAGTGTCGCAGCATTTTTTGACAAAATATAGGGTTATTAAATTCAACGCCTGAATTGGAGAAGTCGTAAGAGCAAGAGTGGATTAGCAACAGCAAAATTTTTAGTCAGCATTCGATTTTAGGCGACAAGCAAAAAATCTCTTCAAAAGCACGTTGCATTTTTAGGTGAACGTAAGTTGTCTTAAATTATAGCTTAGCGACTTGCTTGAAATGCATTTAGATTAGTGTTTTTCAACCGAGTGTATAGCACGCCTTAGATCCTAGGACGTATCAGAATTAATCAGGGGCCATACAGTAGGGCGTTCCACCCTGTAGGGCGAACAGAAGCGTATCATAAACTTTGTTGGGCTTAGCCGTGATGCAACAACGTAACATTTTTTTCTTGTTACCGTAGGGATAATGGCCCTTATAATTTTTTGCGAAATTTTTAGTTTGACAATTTTTGCTTTCCGAAGTACAATAATTGTATTTGTTTTGTCATGTATCGTTAACTGTGTCATAGATCGTCAACTAGTTTGCCAATGAGAAATACTTGCTTGGCCATTTTGGTCTGGTCTTCTTCAAAGTTGGTTGAGTGTTTTGCAGGTGAGCCGCTAGATGAGTAGATGAGTTCATTGCTTTTTTTTACAAGTCAAATCTGATTGCAAGTACTTCCGGTTTAGCAGCCTGCGACGAACATTTCATTAGCAAAACATTCACCAGCAGTTTGCAAGTTCAGGCAGTCGTGAAAAACTTGTCCAGACCTAGAGCATACAGTTACACAGTGTAAGGGTCAGACTAGCTCAAACAGCCACTCCGTACCAGGGCCACCCCTTTTCCGAGTTTGCGTTTTCGCAGCCCTTACGCCATGATAGGCATTTTGAAGGAAATAATTAACTGCAACTTCATAGAAATTGTTTAACATATCCAGTCAAATTTCATTACTATGCCACAGGACCGAGCTAAAGTGGCATAAAATTGAGAGTGGCACAGTAGAAGAGTTTGCAAAATGGATGCCGTGTACAGTATTTAATGTGCTTTACTGCATTAATGAAACGAAAAATGCTACGAGCGAAGCGATAAACAAGTTTGCTTAACTCTGCCCAAAACTCCAATTAATCGTTAGCTGGCGCACGTTCTTTCGGCAGATCTCGTGCATAGTAGGCAAATATTAAGAATTCGAAAATACTGTGCAGTAGGCCTACTGTACAGTTAATTGTACAACACCGTTAAACAAAACGTGGCGTGCACAGGTAATTGCTGCATTACATTGTCACGTCACAAGGGTGTTTTATCTACAGTACTGCATATCCTATCGCACGCGGCATAGTACCGAGATTAATGGGTGGCATACTGTAGTAAATTTGCAACCCCTATATTTTCCATTAAATTTGGTTGGGGACGGTCAAAAGTGGTATAGCAGCAAGAATGGCACAGCAGCGAGGTGGCATGGTAACGAGATTTGACTATAAATCGGGACAACTCGTTGAGTAACCCACTATAGTTTCTTAATGTTGTAAAAAGTTTCTGATGCAATGCTTTTGGTAACGATCTGTTTGCGGCGTAACAATTTTCAAAAAGTCCCACACGAGCTCAGGTTTTCTCGTGCATCCTGCGTAGCCTGAATGAAAATTAGCATGACAAGGACCATGTATGTGCGCGGACACAAGGATCTTACCAAAATGATAAAGTATTGCGAAAACAGTCCTGGAAATTCAAATTCCTCGAAGTCTCATTCACAAGTGATGGTAGACAAAATAGCAAATTTAATATTCTCATTGGAAAAGCAAGCGCAATAGGAGTTGCTTGCATCCTGTATAACACTCAAAAAATTGCAGAATTCCGCCAAGTGCCTTTCCCAATAGCTCAAGTCAGCACTCTGAATTTTTCGTTACACTGTCGCCTTAATGCTAAGCATAAGCAAAACGCTGTGAATAGCTGTCCTCGCGGTCAGTTTTCGGCGGCCAGTAGTTGTAGACAAATTCAAAGCTATGATGGATGTAAAACCCACCTCAAAAACATTATTCATTCAATGTTGTCACTTTTGCAACAAACGTATTCTAGGAAACATCATTTCATCGTAAAATTTTATGCTATATTCAGTCACTTCAAACATAAGCAAATTGAGTAAATTCCAGCTAACACAAATTTTTTGTTTCACCACCAAACCGGACATGTTTGGAACCGAAGTTTTGTGTTCACTTGGAAATACTGTATATAGCAACAATTTGGCAAAAGAACCTACGATTTCAGCCCATCATAAGCTCGTAAGTAGACATGGAGGTAGAGTTTATTTGAAGACCTTACTGGTGAAGAGTGCCAGGCCAAACTCATTAAATATGCATCTTCTTTTCCTCTTTTTGTAGCTTTAAATGAAGGCTACAAGATTTCGCCTGGAAACTTTTGCTGCAATTGACACGTTTAAGGTTCATGTAAAGTGTTAATACAATGCGTTTACCTCTTACTGTAACGTTAAATCCTCTTCCAGCAACACCACTATCAGATTGGAATCTTAATCTTAATGAACTGCTCCTTGAAGCATAAGGACCCAAAGCTGGTTGGCCTCGGAATACCAAAGTTGTTCGACCATTTTCATATCCCTAATAAAATCATCAGTAATTGCCAATTGCCGTTTAAACATAAAGCCACATCTATCAACCACATTACTGCGATAGTTGCAATCTAATGATTCATTACTTCGAGTAAATTATTCTATCACAAGAAAACAAGAAACGCATTTATTATCATAAAAATCTACACTTGCTGAGAAGTTTTTTTTTTCCATGCTCGATAGATGATTATTTTTCCTTTTATTCATGTTGCACTGCATTGTGTATTTTGATGTTCAATCAAAACAACTACAACACCAACTATGCGTCTGTTGAAGAAGTTTAATGTTTAGAAAATTATAAAAGTACGTATTCTCTCTGACATTCTCGGAATGGCCTACCCTAAAGCAAGCAACAACACTTCAAGCATTGTATGTCAAAAACGTTTTTACAAGCAAAGAAAAAGAGTAACACAACAGTATTTGAATGATGAAATTCAAGAAAAGGCGTCTACCAACTTTGGCGATTGTGGTACGGTACTGAAATGAAAACGTTGCAACTGCACAAAATAACTATTTTCAGATTTTACATGTAGTTAGAGCGTGGAAGCTCAAAAAAGGGTCAAACTTCAAAAAATAACATAGGAAAGTTAGTTTTTTGACGCGTGTTTGGTAATTGTGTGTGCACTCACCAAAAACGTCTCAAGCATAACCTTTTTAGACTACGTCATTACGACATCATGCTTATGTAAGCACTGCACCTTTTTTCCTTTATTTGCTTGCCTATAGGCCTAACCTTTGTTCAAAAAGCAGCAGTTGCTTCAAACTAAGTTCAATGAAACAAAATAGAGTTATGTGTTTCTTTTTTGTAATTAGTCGCATATTCATCCTCCTATCGCAAGAAAGCGATCAAAGCACTACAACGAGCTTGCTTAGAAGTTACCGGCCATCTGTCTGCCACACCAAGATGGGAAAATCCCAATAAGTGCCTTTTCCAATGGCACAAGCAAACTTACCGGGTTGTTCTCCACACTGTCCCTTGAAATAACAGAACAGGTTTATTTTAGTCGCAAGTTACCGACATATCAAATATGAACACAATATTAACAAAAAGTTGTAACACAAATATTGTGAGGGAATTGCGTCCGGGGAGTTGCGAATGGACCTCTCGGTCTTCGAGTCAAGCAACCAGCCAACCACCCAATGCCAAAATGAAATAATAGAGATAATTTTAATTTATTTTCCAAATATGTAAATGATTAATTCTCAAAGGGTCAAGCAGGGAAGCTATGGATACCAATTTTTGAAGTCATTAGTTTGACCCGACTCAGAATCAAATCCCAGTTTACACCTCCAGAGGCGGACGCTCTTACCACTCGACCATCTAAGCTGTTGTATTTTTTAACAATTAACAATTTTAACATCAACGCAACGGATGACGTAGTAACTCTCAATCAGAAACGATAAAAAATGTAATTTCTCCAACTTCGAATGGTCGTGAACGTTTCGCTTTTTTAATGTGTAAAGATGCGTACTCAATCTGGCGTTAGGGTATTAGGGTGGAGTGAATTTGGCATGAGAAGAATTTTTTTGGAAATTTGTTTTGTGATAGCAAAAAAAAAAAGACGTGGTTACATGGCAATAGCAACATACCAAACTTTCATTAAAAAATTTTGATGTTATGCGTCGCCCCAAAGCCTTCATACTTTCACAATTTTTGTTAATTTTAAAAAAATATTTAAATATATCTGAAATTAACGCTCAGAAGTGATCGCTGTAAACAGCAGCTGCGCAAGCAAAAAATACAAAGTTACAATTTTATATCAATGATATATTACCTTTGATAAGTTTCAGATGTTCAGAAAACGAATGCAGAGACACACAAATGACCGACCGAACTACAATATGTAATGCACCACCATAATCTAGTTATTTCACAAAATATACCAACTATTTTTATACTGAAAGTACAAGCATGTGTTTATGACACGAAAATCTTTCAATTTAAAAGTTTTTAAAAATGTTTCTATCAGCAAAAATTTTCAAAAAAATGACTGGTTGGATACGATAACAACTCGCTAAGATCCACCTATACCAGTTAATACCACACCACGAATTAAATGTCTGAAAAATATAGTCTAGTCCGTTAAAGCAACAACTAACAACAATTTATACAAGTAGGCTGTTCAGTGTTCATGCACTCAGTAATCCTGCTGGATGTATTGACCTTTTGTTTCAAAGGTTGGCATGTTCTTCCGGAACTCAATCCGTCGCGTTTTGTTAGTCCACAAACTCTTTCAGATGCCTCACTTACCAACTTTATGCATGTCTCGACGGCCTGTGTGTGACATGGGTAATTTTCCAACTCAATGTTTGGAGTACTAATCTCGTTAACATATTTCATCAAAGATCGATTCAAAAGATTAAATGTCAAAGGTGGCTCAGTTGCATTTTTAATAGCCCAATCGATCATTTCTGTGTAATGTTCTCAAGCAAAATTGATTCCTGGTAGTTGAAACTACGTAACAGCTCGTCCAGTTGAAAAGGATTGGGGATGATTGCAGTGGCGCACCCAGGATTTAGCTAAGGGGAGCCACCACCGGGGTCTGGGGGCCGCCGGAGGCTAAGGGGGTCTGGGGTCGTAGCCCCTAGCCGCCAACGAATTTTCGCGATTTTCACGTAAAAAAAACACTCATTTTAGCACACTTTTTATCAAAAAAGGGCATGCAGTGAGTGCAGTCACTATAGACAACGCAAAAATACTTTCGCAGTTTATGTCTAAAAGCAGAAGCTTGGCCAAAATAAGTGAAAGGAGGCTGCAACCATTATTAGTTTGAGAAATTTTAGACTGAAAGTTAGGTTTTAGCACCTTATTACAGGGTCAAGGAGGGGGCCATGACACCGTGCACCCCTCCTGCGTGCGCCTATGGATGATGGCGTACTTTTAAAACACGGCGAATTCCAAGTTCACGCATATGCTTTTGATCATTAGTAATCATTGAAATCAGAAGATTTTCAGGATGAGCAAAAGATGAATTGCGCTGAATCGGCAAATCAACGATATTCTTTAGATTGTCAGTTAAATATCTTGATTTGCTGATTAACTGGAAAGCATGCCTTGCTCCATCTTGGCATTAAGGTTTGCTTTTGATAGTGAACCACACTGGAGCGTAAACTTTCATGTAATGCGTTGCCAAACGTGACAGCTCTACAGTAGGATGATCCATTGCCACATATAATCGAAGAATCCTATTAGCAGTAGTTGACCAGTAAGAGTAGCTCATAAGTCCAGGATTGCGAATGGACATCTACCTGTATTGATTGCTTGGCACATTTCATATAGATAGCACTGATCTGTGCTCAATTCTTTTTTGTTTAATGACGGAAGGCTGCATCAATTCTTTTAAAACGTTTGGTAGGCATCCTTTCGCAAGAGGTTAAAGCTTAACCAATTGCTCTAGAAAAAGCAGAAGGACCACTAGTTGCTTTATCTGAATGTTTAAATGAATGACGAAATGGCAGTTCATTTGCATGAAGCAGGAAAACACACCACAGCAAAGACTTGGACAAATGTAACTCCATTAAACGAATGACACCCCCGACATGACCAGTATTGACGGCTGTTCCATCGCATCCCATAAAAGTGAGTTTGGATAAATCAACGTTTCGATTCTCCATTGCTTCTACCAATGAAGAAACAATATCTTGAGCCAGAATTGGTTTTAAAATGGCAGAAGTATTCACTTGCCGGTTCTCTGACTACAGAAACATGTTCCTTCGTCACTATTCTCCGATGGTACTAGTCGTCTTCTTCGAATGCGTTTTCCTGTCTTTTCTGCCATTGAAGTATAGCCCCGAAATAGCATTGCCTTGACGGTGTGCTTGAAATGGTTCTCTTAGTTGTGATCGAGCACGTTTTGCGCTGCTTTTTTTGGAAAATTTGTGCGATAATTTGTCTTATATATTGCATAAGAAGCATGTCGTATTGGCCTATTGTTTGCGTTATTTTTTTCGACTGTTTTAAACCGCATAATTGTCCTATATATATATATATAGAGAGAGAGAGAGAAAGAGAGAGAAAATATCCAATATAAGATATTGGACAAAATGTAGCTTAAATTGGCTGAAAAAACATTTGGAAAACCTATTCTATTTTTTCCAAACGGCGCCTCATGAGAGAACAGACAAACGAGGCCAGTTGATTAGTTTAAAAAAAAAAAAACAATTAACTATAAATAATGTTCCTGCGAAATGAAATAGGAATCCACGACCGGTCTCGCTTTCATTATGAGCTCGTCAGGTGGACATAGCTAATAAAAGTGTGCAAAAAACATAGAAACGTAGTGAACTAAGACAAAGGAAATAGATGAATAGTACTAGGCAGGGAATATCTGGGGGCTGAGATAGCAACTGGTGGCATTTTGAATCCAACCAAAGCAACGTCCAAATGAATTGAATAAGATAGAACAAACCTTTTCCAAATTTGCCTGCTGAAAATGAATAAAATGGTCATGATAGTCCATTGAATCCAACCCATCAACACATGGAAAGAACATTATACTTTTTTTAACGTTAAAAAATGCAAGATAAAGGGATTAAAAATTTCTAAATAGAGTATTGGTTCGCCAAGCATTACATAGTAACACGATACCTCAGAAACAACTTTTCACGAAGCATGTGGAAATTACGTGATCACCAAGTCAAAAGAAAGTGTCAGCGCTAGTGTACAAGAGAATTCAAACCATCTGGTAAATGTCAGCGCTAGTGTACCCGAGAACTCATGTACGTATGTATAAAAATATGTATACAAGGACATCCTGTTTCGGGATTACGTTCCTCATCAGTGATGACAATCAGCGAGAACCATATCAAAAACCACACGACAAAATTACTAAATCTGGCGTTGGGGCATTCAATACAGTGAAAAGGATAGCAGTTGCAAAAGACAAAAAGTAAAGAACAAACGAAAAGAGTTGGAATAATTCAAACAAAAACGAAAAACATTATTATGCATAATGTTGCTGAGGATAGAAGTATACACACACGTACAACGTTTCACAACACTTTGACTTACTTCGAGTTGATCACAGCAACTTTCTGTATCAAAGTCAATCAAATCGACTAAAATTTTATACCCAGGCGTGCTTGACATGATATTCCATTCACAAAATACCGAATTCGGATAAAAATCATTAGGATAGAGTGGAGATTGTATTACCAGCGGATTGCTTGTTACATTGGCATCAAAACCACATGAAAATTCTGAAACAAAGTGGAGATTAGAGTGAAGTTTTATCGCAAAATTCATAATTAGCTCACTAGATTATGTGCTGCATCAATATTTTGTTCTTACATAAATGCTTAGTGATCAATACGCCTTTGATCTTTCATTATTTTAGGAACCTGATTTTCTATAAAACTATTTAACATATTTTATTAAGAGTCCATATCAGATTCCTGAAAGCATTGTCGGGGCCCAGTAATTTATTGCAAAGGCTCAAGATTTCTATAAGTGTAAACTGAAAAAATTAACGTCTTGCAAAAAAAGCTTTTACTACTAAAAGCGTTTTGACAAGTTTCTGATCTGGGGTGTTGCGTGCAACGACCTTGTTCGTTGGTATTTCTTTGCAGTTATTATAATGCCACAATTTTTCAGCACTTTAAGTGTAACGTTGTCCCGCAGCCCTTTCTGTTTTAGTGTACTTGTTTACGACCTAAAGTTTTGAATCAGGGTTTTCCAGTCCAAGGTGGTAGACGCTATGTCACTTCAAATGCTTTGTATTTCAAAGAGCGTCGACGACTTGATTATTCGTGTTGCTACAGTGCAACAATTGATCTAGCAAGCAACTAAGAGCATCTTCTTCTTCTTCTCTAGATCGCAGTTCGTAAAGTTTCTTCGCAAATTTCTCACACGGAATTTTCTTACAGCCATTGCCGGACATATTTATTGACCTATTGGTCACTGGTTGTTGCCAAAGTTATACAGCTCAGATGGCCGAGTGGTAAGAGCGTTCGCCTCGGCAGCTGTAGACTTGGGTTTGATTCCGAGTCGAGTCAAACCAATGACTTTAAAATTGGTATTCGCAGCTTTCCTGCTTTACGTTCATTAGTAAAGGGACAGTGTAGAGAGCAAGACGGCAAGTTTACTTGCTGTGCCGTTAAGAAAGGCACTTAGCGGGATTACTCCATCTTGATGAGGTAAACACATGGCTGGCAACTCCTAAGCGAGCTCGTTATAGCGCTTTGATCGCTTTCTCGTGATAAGAGAATGAATGATGTGTAACTAAAAAAAATTACTGGAGTACATTGAATGAAAAATACTGGCTTTTGCTTCTATCTGTATTGTTGATGAAATTAACCAATTATATTTTGCAACTTTCTATATTTAGATGGTCCACCTCACTCCCTATTCAAGCGTACCACGGAAATTATTGTAAAAACTTTGATTTAAACCGTGTTTGTGTTGGCAGTTGCAAGTCTTAATTTTCGGATGTTAAGTATAGAAACCGTTGTGAAGTGACCGTTCTACAAACTATAAGAACCATCCAACAACGCGTGTTCAAGAACTTTCAGCACAACAGACTCAAGCTTCATTTATTTGATGCTGCTATCGCGATAACAGTACAGCAACAAGGTGACTACAAGAGAACCGTGAGGTCATCGAGTCGAGAAGTCACCCTGTAAATGAAAATTAAAAATAACAAAAGTCAAGACAGCGATAAGCTCCAATACTCTAGAATCGTATTTAGAATATTTTGAAAAATAAACAATAATCATAAGACAATAATCTAAGTATCGGAAGTATAATCCCTGACAAGTGCAAAAGGGGAAACGGGATGAGAATAATAGTTAGATACATGCCATGGATAAGTCATCCAATGACATTGAGGGTTGAATTAGTAAATGAGTGTTTACGTACATCAATAGAAATAGAATTCCAAATTTTAGGGCCAACAAATTTGATAGAACGTTGCAGTCTATTTGTTTTGTACAAGGGAATAATCAGGTGATCCTGAGATGACAATCTTGTTAATCGAGAATAAGAATTTTTAGCAAAAGTAAAATAATGATCAAATGAAGAAGGCAATCATTTTGTTATTACGGCAATAAACAATTTTAGCAGCTTCGAGTTTAATCATATCAGAAAGGGGCAGAACATTAATTGCATGAAACAGAAGATCAGCACTGGTCTTCCAGTCACTAGCGGTCACTAATCTAATTGCTTTGTTTTGGAGTCGTGTCAGTTAAGCAAGGTAAGTCGGAAATGTATTACCCCAAATGGCAACACCATATAGTACGCTATTTGAGGATGTATAAGAAAATAATACAATTGCAACATAGCGGAGTCTGGTAAGAAATAGTTCAATTTACTCAAGATTCCAACTACGCGAGCTACTTTATTTTCAATATTTTTGATGTGCTCCGCAATTGGCTATCCATGGTAATGCCCAAATATTTTGCTTTGTCAACTGTTTTGAATTATTTCGAGCTTTTATTCAGCAAGTCAACGCAAATTATTTTTTATCTTTTTTTTCATAGCATTTTTGCTGTATTTTTTATCTGAATTTGTATTCTGTAGCAAGCACTCGTTTGAATTATTTTTTTTATCTTGCAATAATGACATAGAGCAGCATAGAATAACCTGTAGGCCTATAATTGCACACTACATTATTTCGGGCCGAAATCGGGCTTTTGATTTTTTCGTCGGGTTCGGACAGTGGGTGTCGGGTTCGGGCCGGGTTCGAGCCGAGGAAATCCGCCCGCGTCCAACTCTGACTAGGCCATTTGAACGGTAATAATTTCTTTTGGTTCACCATTTTGTCTCCTTCAGAGCAAGTTATCATCGGCAAGTGTGCAGTTGACACTTTAACGATTGACAACGTTATACTTTTACTCGAGTAGTTTTTAAATTACTACTGTTTTACTTTTACTTAAGTGCTTTTTTAGTCAATACTTTTTACTTTACTTCGAGTAGCTTTGCCGTCAGTAACCATACTTTTGCGTAGGTACAGTTTCAAAATACTTTTTAAACCACTGCCTAAAATGCGAATTAGGCTGATTGAAAAATTGTTAGATGTTGAATCGCATAAAACTTTCGAGCTCTTTCACTTACTTGTGTATCAATCCCGGCAGACGGCAGCATATAATGGAGCGAAGCACACCTTAAAAAATGCTTACCGTGCGCCACTGATGTTTATACTAGTCGGGTCAACAGCAAGGCCTTTGGAAAGAAATCCACGAAAGATTTTGGTAGTTCGTTCTTTTGTTTCGAAGCACTTGCCTCTGATTCTTGCAGTCCGTGAATTAATAAATTTAGTCTCTAACCATATATTTCTTGCATTAATTTTTCTTCATAGACTAATTCAATTTGCTGTTAAATTGCTTTCCTAGATTGTTAAATTGAATTTAGAACACTTTATCATTTACTTGAAGTTCAATTTCATTTAGTTTTGCATCATGTTTTTATTCGATTTCATTTATTCCAACATTTACTGTTTCGAGTTTAGTATTGAACTTTTCGTTAAGGTTTCCAAACAAGCTAGTATTTTTTTTTATTTAATAGTGAAATATTTAATAGTTTTTTTACCACAACTTAACATGCGCAGCAAAAGTTAAACACAGGAATATTAATGCATACGTACGCAGCCTCCTCTACCAGTTTCATAAAGTTGCCATACACAAAAAGATACACATGCCAAGTTGTAGCGAGGATACAGTGATACGACCATACGGTCTACAAGTGTACTGTCCTCCTCATTTCTCTAAAACAACTTGTTGAAATTTCAGCATTTTTTCATTAATTACCAGTAGGCCTACTATAAAAACAAAAACCGTAACCCCCCTCCCCAAAAAAAAAGTAAAATAAATAAATGAACAGAAACAAAATAAAAAGTACAAGAAGCACACAAGTATGCAATAAGCAATCAGAGTACAAGTTAGGTTATTTATCAGACAATATTACACAATATTGTGGAAATTTTTTGGTTATTCCTCGTATTTGTAAGCTACTGTAAATATTCTTTATACTTTTTGACAAACACGGCGATAGGTAGACTTTTGATATTCAAAGGCACCTCAGACCATACTCTTGCCCCAATAACTTGTTTAGACTTTTTGCCTACTTCAGTATTACTTCTTTTGATAAAAAAATTTGTTTTCGAGTTTCTAGTGGAATAATTATGAAGTGATGTTAAAGGGGTGAACGATGAGGGAGTGGTTCCAGCATGATGCTGTATTGTTTTAAACATATATTTGGCTATCTCTAGTTTATGGATATCAAATATTGTTAAGACTTTATTTTATTTGATTTAATTTTGTATACAATGTTTGAGTAAACAACTGTACAGTAGGGTGGATTAGCTCCAGATATTACTGCGACTCAAAAGGTTGTGGCACAGCTTTTTTCTCGCCTTTACTGACAAACACTTCCGCTCGCCGGCTTGACTACTAGAGAATGACCTAGGACAAAGAGCTATTTCACAGACAAAGAAGTCGCTGGATGTTAGATACACAGGTTCTGGAAAAGACCTTGCGCTCAGAGCTGACCGCACAATAAAATAAAGAGGTAGCTAAACATCCTTCACCCAAAACGAATTTAATAATTCAGCCGCGTTAGTTGGATTTAACTTCGATATACGAACCGCATAACTTCAGCAAACAATCCACTCACTTAACTCTTGCTGAAACTAAGACACAATACATTGAACAACTAGATCTAAACCCCAGACCCTCCATACAAATGACAATATCATACCTGCAGGCACATGCGGCAAAATTACACTCAAACGGGGGATAGTTTCACTGGCCGCAAAAAACAATTCTGCATAAATCCAGGTATGCTTCATCAAGCTCAGATGTGTATAGAGATGGTAAGTCCGAGCTAAGCTGGTCAGTGATGAGGCTATACTGTTTCCAGCCAGCTTTGCGGAAGTTCCATCGCTTCACAGGCTTGCAAGGGATGAGGCAGTGGTGGTCTTATGCATGGGCGAACTGAGCGGTCGATCGGCCCCCCCATCTTATTTTACGCGCTGTCGCCCCCCCCCACCTAAGTTTATGAGCAACATTGCCACCTCAAATTTTATTACCCATTTAAGGTATCAAGCAATCTTGTCTGGTTCTCTAATCTTTGCTCCACCTATTGCACGGGCTCTTAAACTTTTTTTAACAGATACCCAAAGATCAATTTTTTTGTTTGCATGGACCCCCTTTAAAAAATTTTTTTTCAGTCTTCACTGTACGGAACATTTCCATTCGGTCTTCATGGACCCCTCACAACTTGTCCACGCTCTCCTTAGGGGTTCGTGGACCCCAGTTTAAGAACCCCTGACTTATTGCATAATTGTCCTGCTCTAAAGTGGTTGCTGTTGGGTACTGGTACTGCAGCTTTGATTTTTGTTCCAAACCGTTGGCAGTTAAAAACAAAGTATTTGGTTTAGGTGCTAGCCAGTAGGTTACAGTGGTAGAATTAATTTTCAGCTTGTTAGTTTATTTTATTAGCTAGCCCACAGTGTAACGACGTACCGGTAGTACTTGTACAACTTTGTTGAATTTGACCTAGGTGTCAACCGACAAGAACCTTTTGGTTGAAGTAGAAGTGCTTGGAATTTGTGATTAGTTGTAACTTAGTATTGGATTGCCTACTGGCAGGTAACCTGGTATGAGGCTCCGTTTGAATGAAAAACTAGGCCTACTATGGGCTATGTTTTGGTTTATAGCTGTAGATTATGGTACAACTGGTACCGGTAGCAATTAAAAGAGTCATTTCATGTATAATCAACTACTTTTTTTTCATTTGTAACCATCACAAATCACCTCTCATATTTTGGTGATCAAAATATGGGATAGAGCTTGAAGTGACTAGAAGATTAAAAAAAATGAAAAAAATCTTGATGAGCTTCCGAGTTATTGCAATTTGATTACGTTTGTGAGCACTGCTTCACGCTTAGTGATTTTGTTGAATATCTTTATTTCTGTGATAAAATGATAGAACAAAAGTCAATTTTAACGTTTTTGCGGTCCAAAAATTCATATTTCACATTAGCACTGTCCAAAACATCTCCTTTGTGGAGTAAATTAATGTTGTTTAATCAAAGTCAAAGGCTAAGTTTACGACACAATTAAAAAAATAGCACACATTTCTCGGAAATAATTTTTGCATTTTTGTGTAGTATGGGCCACTTTTTATCACATATCCAAAAGCATAAAAATTAGCAACTTGTTTTTGTGCTTTTGGAGTGAATTTGGTTTTAAAGTTCCAATTTTTTGATGATTCTCAGGTTGGCGATTTCGCCATTTCATCCATAAGAAATATTTCTGCCTAAACATCATTATTATTATAAGTCACATTGAGCTTTCTAATATTAAGTGTTTTTGGTTTGCAACTTGCAAACTAGGCTACTGTGCCACAGTACCCTACTAAAGTGGAAGTTCAGTCTTCAGTGCAATGAGTTTGACTCGGAACTGCAAAACAGCAAGAATGTTTCTAATCAATTGCATACCAATGAATGAGCACCTGCCTTTAATAGTAGTGATTGACTGCTTATAATGCGTGTGCTACTTATAGTATAGTATCAGTGCGCTCTTTAGTGTATGAATTACTGCTGTGAGCTAAAATATTATGCAATTTGCAAGTGATTACAATGTTCAAGTTGTACCTGATGAGAATTAATTTGAGTGCAGTAATGTTGTGTTGTGACTAGTAATTGAATGCTCACAAGTTGCTAGCTACCCAAATATCAGTGAGCGGAATTTAGTGTACTGATGTAAGTTGAATTGTTGTGCATGCTACGTTGTTTTAACTTCTGAGTACTTTAGTGCCACCAAGCAGCAAGTGTTTGTGGCATGTCTTTCTCAGTCTTTCGAGGACAACAGTTATGTAACAGTGAAACTTTCAGTGTTGCTTATTTATTAATTTCTTTCTGTTCAGGTTTATTTACTTTTTATCTAGAAACATATATACACTGTACACTAGTTGTCTACATATATACACTGTATACACTACATATATACACTGTACACTAGTTGTCTGTATTATCACAATAACAGCCCATCCTCATCCTCTTCAAGGGAAAGACCCGAAAGGCTTGCCGTCTAGTACCATTGCACGTGAACGATGTGGATTAGAGAACATAGCATGATGTCCTAAACGTAATTTGGATACTGCTGTTCCAATAGCCGAGGACCACTCTTGCGCTACTTCTGTTGAGAGCAGTCCCAGACTTTACAGTCATCACGGGAGTGTAGTGTGTAGTAGCACCTAATATGTCTTTGCTACCTCTGTTCTGTGTATGCACACCGTCATTGCCATGCAGGACCATCCGGTTTTTACATTAAGAAGGAATATATTTATTGAGGATGCATAAAAATAGAAGACAGCTTACGTAATCACAATACCTCTATGTGCTAACAATTGGCAACAATTCGGTCTGTTTTTTACCCGTATTCAAAATTTCATTTAAGCCTTGAGTATGTCAAGGAGAAGGTTAGCTTTGAGATATATTATTCTATAGAGGTGAAAAGCTGGAGATTTAGCGATTATTCTGAGTTTTTTTTAGGGGGTGGGGGATGCTATGCTGCACTGATGAGACCTAATAAGGTCAAAACGCGTCTGCAGCTGCAAAACAGGTTAGTTAAAGTACAGAAACTGGTTGAGAGATTAGCTATAGGTTGGGTCAAAAGGGTTTTCATGGCGTGGAGTTGCTATTTCCCTGCGGAGTAATTTCATTTTCTTAGTTTGACCATAGGCCATCAGATCAAGCTGATTTTCTGAACTTTAGAAGTTTATGACCGTACATCTTCAACATCAGCCAGAGTAAGTTGTTTTTATGGTTCTCAAAACTTCAAGATATCTTATTGTGACCACGATGTCATCTTGCGTGGTGATGTAAACCACTTCATGTTTTCAATGTTGCCTTGTTAACATAGCGTAGTTTGTGGAATTAAGTACACAGTTTTAATCGGTCGTCCCTCTTTTTGATTCCTGTCATGCTGCACTGATGAGATTTTTCGAAACAGTTGTAGTCTTCGCAATTGCAGAGGCTGCAGTTGTCTGTATTATCACAATGTACACTGTACATAATGTACAGCCAGCTGCTATGGCATAATCGCACTGTTTTTACTTAAAACTAGTCTTTTTTTTAGATAGAATTGACATGATGCGTAGATTACAAAGTTCTATGAAACATCACGTTGTAATTCTCCCGTATGAAACCAAAAGGCTTTGCCAGCATTTCAGCAATATATCTTTTATATTTTAAAACTTTTCTTTGATAGGTAGTTTACATATTGACTTCGTTTTGGGATTTACCACCAGAAGTAAAATTTGTTAGTGAGTGTGTTGATCCTTCAAGCAAGTGGCTATTTTTACGGACCCGTAACATTTGTCTTTTTGGTTTATTTTATTACTTTGTCACGCTCCGTAGAACCGAGAAGAGTGCGAAGGGATAATAAAAGAAACAAAGCGCTCATTTGTACGGGCCCATACAAATAGCCACTGCCATAATTCAAACTTTGTGTGGTCCTAGTTGCAAAAACATGTTGCGTTGTTGCACAGGGGGCCCATTTTTACTGTCTTGCCCAGGGCCCCCCTAGTCAATGACCACCACTGAGATGAAGTTTGCAAGTCTGTTGGAGGCTATTAGTGAGGGCCTGAGTTGGAACCGGGAAACTTGAGGATACGTCCGCAGGAAAGTTGGTCATCACCGTTGGTGCTTGCAAATGCAAGTTCAGGGTTGATCTCCGATTCCCAACGTGTTGAAGCAAAACTTGCTGGTTCCTTGGGATCGTATGAAAGAGATAGATTGCCGACATCTATTTTCGCATACTGCGCAAAAACAGCTAAAAATCTATCCCCACGGTAATTCACGCAACGCAATGGACTAACTACAGGTAAACCATGGAAAACCTGAGTAGCTCGTCCAGGCTTCATGATTTTAGACCTTGAGCCAGCCTACAATCTCTTGAAATGGGTTGTCCCATGCTGGCGTGAATGAAGCTGAAATTCCTTGCAAAATGGTGTAGGTCGATTTCGCTCGTTCATGCACAGATGGGATCTTCTCCAGAGTGTGGCGCAATTAAGAAAGCCAAGCAGAACACGTTATTTCTAATTGCGCGATGTATCGTGCACTTAGAGCAATGTGTGATCTGTAGC
The DNA here is from genome assembly GCA_964006365.1 of Trididemnum miniatum. Taxonomy (NCBI): domain Eukaryota; kingdom Metazoa; phylum Chordata; class Ascidiacea; order Aplousobranchia; family Didemnidae; genus Trididemnum; species Trididemnum miniatum. The sequence goes on from OZ023238.1 coordinate 12,137,692, forward strand.
TACAGGCAAAGGCGGCGAAACGATATTTCACCAGAGGATGAAGGCAGCAAAAGTAGATGTAAAAATTTTTATAATTATGCTTTTTTTGCAGCAGCGAGTTACGGTAAAAGCTGAGCCCTTGTGGGAAAATTTGTGGAGATTCTCCCGAAGAAAAATTTGAAAAACAAAATGAATTACGTGCAAAACTTTACTGACAAAAGGTACAAAACTGTTGAAAAAATGAGAGCAAGATCTTATCGATTTGCAGTATGTTCTTAAGAACAGGGAGTTGACCAATACAATCTCACAAGGAGTTGGTAAATTTGTCAGACTACCGACGAAATGTATTCTTACAAACGCTAGCCTGCATCCCATTGCTAGCTAGCTCAGTATGCTGAAGTTATTGATTGTCTTACAATGCTTTTTATGGAAATTTTTGAAATCTTTTTCTTGAAATCTTTTTATTGGAATCTTTTTCTTGAAATCTTTGACCTATTGGCTATCGAAAGTTTTGACCTTTCATCTCCAGGAGCGGACCCAGAAAATTTTGGTGGGGAGATGCGGTTTTAAATTAGGTTGAGTGTTAACTAAAAGCAAAGACGTTAGACGTTTAGACCTGGAAAAGGACGTAAATGGGGTCTTTGAAAATGTTTCATGTAGAGGGCGTATTCGGTATTTTTTTTCAGGGGTTGGAAAGAAACCACATTTTCATATTTTTTTTTCGGCAGAGTTACTTTGAAAAAAATCGAGGAACAAAAACAGCTTTAGTGGGGTACGGTGGCATGCTCCTCCGGAAGTCTTTTGAAAATTTACGTAACGAAATGGCCATTTTAGTGCTTTCTGAACAATTTTTAAGAAAAATTTTGTTGAAATCATTACCCCTAATTTACCAGTTATGATGCATTTTGTCCTCGCAGTTCGATTTATGCTTGCAAGGCGTGAGGATTATTGCTATCGAAGAGGTTTGAAATTATGGAAAATTGTATTCATCAAAAACATTGTTGAAAAGTGTTTGGTGAGGATAATGCATACCCCACATCTCCCCCCACCCTAGATCCACCCTTGCTCATCTCTAGCCTAAACTAGTTGCCACACTATGCAGCAGCTGATCTACGGTACAACAAACCTCGCATATAACGGGCAAGTCGGGACCGGCGACATTTGTCCGTTATATGCGAAATCCGTCGTATACGAATGTACTTAAATCAATAGGAAGCCATCCGTACTTAAAATTTCGTCTGTTATACGCAATTATCCGTTATATCCGAGTCCGTTATATGCGAGGTTTACTGTACTTTCAAATAGCTATTTTTTAAGGACAGGAAAACCAGCAAAATAGACCATAGCATCATCATAAACAAGTTATGAAAATGCATAGTCATTACAACTTGTGAATGTACATTATTCCACGTAAAATTGCGATCTATACCTGCAAGAAAAATTTGCTCGATAACTGAGTTATTTTTTAATCAGCTATAGGCCAGCCATCGTTGAACGATACTGATTAACCCTTTAAGGGATAATGTAACATATGTGTTACATACATTCTATTCAATATTTCGACATAATACTCTAACATTCTTGCAACCCTCGAACTTTTTATGAAATTTAAAACGTGCAAATTACCAGAATATAAATCAAAAATGGCAACACCAGTGTTTTTCTTTTCAAAATTTAGTTGAGTGTCGAAGAGGAATTTCTGGTAAGGAAAGGTTGATTTTTAATGATAAACTGCTCAACCGGTATTGGGAAATTTTTTCGCAGATGGGGTGAAATAGTCTTAGAATATCTTAGAAAAGCTAGTCTAGCCCAAATCAGATGCTGTGCTTGGTTAGGCTGGGCTATTTTTAGGTTTTACTAGCTGTGTAACATATATGTTACACGGATCCTTAGAGGTAATTTTTCTAAATAGTAAACAGTGTGCTTGTTGGGTAGATTAGCTATGCAAATAGAGTATTTTTGTTAAATCATAATGAACAATGCATTGCAGCGAAAAGTAATCTTTCACTTTGGGGTAGCTAGACTATTCTTAATGGCAATTTGGTACCTGTAGGTATTGTATATACAGTGGCCTGGTGGTATAGTTGTGAATATGTTATCATATGTAGCCTCACGAATGACCTGGAGCTGGTCCAACGAGAAAGTAGGTCACCTATCCCAACTTGTCTGCTCAACTTTAGTGGGTTTGTTTGTCTAAAGATTCAAGTTGTTTCTTGTTTTATTCAGAAAAGTATTATATACCAGATGCAAATTATGCACCAGCAAAAAGAAGACATCACTTACAAACAATAAGTGCTTGCAATGTAACGTGCATCTTTGTTACGTAAATGATAGAAACTGTTTTCAATTGTATCATGAAGGTTTTTGAGTGCTTTGACAGTATTAGTGGCATGAGAAATGTGATTTGAATTGTTGATAATTATTTGCCGATTACAATTTGTTACTGTACCAATGTATGATGCAATAAGTAACTAGTAAGTGACTGCAATTTTGTAGGTGGCTGCGATTTAGCTTCTCATGTGAGCGATTTTTGAGGTGCAGGTATAGAAATATATAAAAGTTCAATTCCTTGTAGTTTGTATGAAATTTCATCGATTGTTGAGAGTCTCCTAAAGTGCTGATACGTTGCTAAATGTTTCACAATTCATTTTTAAATGTTCGAAATGTAAATTATAGCATAATAACTAGTCGAACATGGGGAATTCCCTAAGATATCAGCGTCACCTAGTGATAATACATTTGCAAAATGAACCCTTAACTTTAATTCCTCTGCCATGGACTTTATACGGTTGCCAGTAACTTCGCCACATGGTAACTTCGCCACAGTAACTTCGCCACATGGTAACTTCGCCACACTTTCATACATCGAAAATTTACATTGCCTACACCGAAACAAGACTTTAAATTCCCGGTTGCCGTAAAAAATTTCATCGGGCTTTTCGAGTTACTTAATAACTTCGCCACATAATCGAAACTGTGGGTAAGATGTGGGGAGAGAGGTGTGGGAGAGTGCATGGGGTGAATAAGGAAGTGTGTTGGGATGTAGGGGGAGGTCAGGGGAGCTGTGGAAGAGATATGGGGGGTGTGGGGGGAGATGTAGGGAAATGTGATGGGGTGTGGGGTAGGTAAGAAAAAATGTGTGGGGAGGGTGTGGGAAAGTGTATGGGGTGAGTGGGGAAGTGTGTTGGTGCGTGGGGAAAGGATATGGGGAGAGTAATGGGGAAGATGTAGGGAAATGTGTTGAGGTGTGGGGCCCCAACACACTTTTAATTCCCCACATCTCCCTACCCTCACCTTTCCCTACATCTCCCCCACACCCCATCACACTTTCCTACACTTCCTTTCATACTTCTTCCCACATCCCTTCTTCCTCCCCCCACACCCCAACACATTTTCCTACTATCCCCACATCTCCCTTCACCTTCTCAAAGTGTGGCGAAGTTACCATGTGACGAAGTTACCATGTGGCGAAATTAATTTTTACGGCAACCGGGAATTTAAAGTCTTGTTTCGGTGTAGGCAATGTAAATTTTCGATGTATGAAAGTGTGGCGAAGTTACCATGTGGCGAAGTTACTGTGGCGAAGTTACCATGTGGCGAAGTTACTGGCAACCCTTTATACAACGTGTGGCCTTGTATTTAAACAACTTGGTTCAAATGCAAAAGTTATTACCCCTAAGGGACAATGTAACACATATATGTTACATGCTATAAAACAATAAACAAACAAGAAAAAAATTTTTTTTTTTTTTAAATGGTAATAAAAACATATTTCACGCCCTACGAAACCATTGTAGCTCAAAAATTTTGTAAACTGAAGTTCTGTCCTTTAAAGGGTTAAGGCCTTGTCTACACTAGAGCGACACGAAGCGTCGCCATGCGCCAACTTTTAGTTGTTTCATTATGACGCAATGAAGCTGCGTCGCGCATCGCATTGCCCCGTGGAGCATGGTGAAGCTGATGCTTCGTGGAGCTTGGTATTGCTTCGTATCGATTCGTGGAGCAAGTAGCGCAAGAATGTTGCTCCACCGTGCTCCATTTTTTTCAGGTCTGGTATAGGCTAGCGTCACAGGGTAAGACAAAATGTTTTTGTGAGATGTATAAAAGCTTTGTAAAACTAATTTTGACAAAATATTAATCTGTTCATTGGTGACATAAGTGTTAGAAAACATGTAGGAAGAAATAAAGTGTTAGCAGCGATAACTTTTTGACCACGGTCCCCCAACTGCAGTTTCTTGCCATCAGTTGTAAACTTAGTTACTAGAAAGTGTGAGAAAGTAGACTACCACTAAAAGTCTAGCCTGGATCAAGGCTACTAGGAGATTTTATCAGTCAGCCAGTCTAGACTGCTGGTAATGGGTAGGTTGCTGGTGTGTATCTCGGATTCTCAGCTAGCTGCACTTGCACAGTGCGCCATTTTCCAAAATGTTTTGCTGAGGTCAAATCGGATGTTTTATTATCGACAGGCTGCTAGATTTTTGAAGTATTACCGTATTATGCGAGCCATAAGTTTTTAGTAATTCAGAGGTACCGATACCAGTAGTTTATCAATCCAGCAATCATTTTCTGGTTAGGTACTTTCCGGTTATGAAAAGTTAAATGAATGAAAGCTGCATTTCTAGCTCAAAGAAGGTCTGGACTGAAGTTGTTTATTTTCATGATTCTGCTGGTCACTAATGAAGTAAGTTTTCAGTTATAAATTGTATGGTACTTACACAGAACAGTGTGTAATTATCGAGACGCATACCGGTAATATAGACTACACTAAAAATATATGGATTTCACTGCTTCAGATGTACTGTGTAAAAATACTGCATCTTTTCACCACTTTTTTATCAATTGTTAGGTAATTATCTGGTGCACAATTTAATGACTAACTAAACATTAATCATACAGCATACTAGCTGTAGTAGATATAAAAACTGACTACAGTGCAATACCGGTAGTGAAAGTGGAAGCCTGATATGATGCTATGCAAAACACACCATATTGTTTCAACTTCCGTGACAAAATTTACAGCAGCGGTCACCAGCTGTTTTCTCTGATAGAGCCTACATTAAGGTATTGTTTTATGCAATCAGCGAAGTATGCAATCAATATTTTAATAAGATGCATGATTTGGTAGTATTGTGTTGTCTGTACAGGATGTGTCTGCTGCTATGATAAAGTTTTGTGCAGATAAGTTTATTTCCACCACATAACCGGTATGAGCTTTGTATTGTAAAACTATATTGACTAGTTAATATGGGCCTACCGGTAGTATGTTACTGTGTTACTGGTGGTAGTAATTGGCTTACTAAATACGTACATAATATCTTACTTTAGAAAAATACAGGTCATGTTATAATTTTTGCAGATCATAACACGAATTATTTGTCGGCTTATTTAAATCCAATTTTATTTAAATGGTTTGCTGTTAAAATTGCTATTTTGGTTTATGGATTGTGATGAATGCAATATATTCTGCTCAGTGATAGTAATGAGTGCAGTCGAAGATTGAAGACTTTTCTATCCGCTTAATCAATTTCAAAAGTAAGGCAAAAGTTGTTTTTGCACTACACAAAGTTTTGCTGAACTATCACATATAAAAACTTTTGCAACAAAAAGTAGTACTTTGCAAGTATGGTATATTGTGAATAGTCAATGTATAACGAGTTGCATGAAATTCTGCTGCGTACATTAGTGTCTGATATGATGGCACAAGAATTGTTAGTGATTGGTTTTGAAGGTTTGATTTTACTTTCTCAAAGAAGCCTTAACTTCAAACAGTTAATTTTTTTACAAATCATTGCCTAGTTAGTTGGTTATGCATTCAGCAGTGATTGGATAACTGCATTTTATTTCGTGATTTATTGTGCCATAAGCTCAGTTTGTCTGCCCCCAGTATAATGCTAATTTCTTTAGTGGGGAGAAAGAGGTAGGGCCAAAACTAGGCAATGCGGCCCCCCCCCCAAAAAATCATCTTTCGGGGCCGCCTAAAAATTTTTTCTTGGATGGGGATACAAAAGAGCAAGCCCCGAAGGGGCGATGCCAAGCTAGGTAAGTCTGGGGGCATGTCCCCCTAGAAAATTTTGCGGAATTTGACTTTATTTTGGAGGATTTTTGTGCGTTTTGAGCTTTTAAAATTCCTCAGTTTTAACAAGGTTTAAAAGTCTGTTTTACTAGGTCCCTTCCAAACCCACTAAAATAATGCTGCAAGCAAACCCTATACTCTAACATTTCGCTACCAATGCGAAGAAAAAACGTTTTCAAAGCTTATTTTTGCGCTTTTTGCATGAGGATGAGGGGCCCTTGGTATGTCACTAAACGTTTGTTTGCTAGTTTTGCAACTGCTATTTTTCGAAAAATTTGCAGGCCCCCCCATGGCCAAAAGCATGAATATGGTATGGGGGGCCCACATTGCGCGAGTTAAGACAAAAAATATATTGAATCTTAGAATAGGCCTATTTGAGAAACCTTTATCATACATTGAGTTAATAGTACTACGTACTAACTATTTACTTGGGTCCCCTTTTAGTGCGCCCCCCCACCCCCGGTTGGGGAGTTCAAGGGGCGCTAGTCTCGGCACTGGAAAGGGGATTGCAGTTTTTTTGTTGGGTTGAAGTAGTGAATTGTGCGCAATATTGTTTTTATGCAATAGTGAATTGTATAAAAATCTTGCAAAAGATAAAGCTTATACAAGATTTTCTTTGCTAAAATGTGAATTATGACGCACAAGCACACTGTTTTCATGTGGTAATTGAGAAAAATATTTAACAAAGTCGATACAATGCAGCTTTTTTATAAACTAAAGTTTTGGTCACTGTTCTGAATATAAGCTATTATAGTTCATCATTTTCACACTGTGAACAATTTTTACGTTTTCAGCTTTCCTTACTATCGTAAAGTGGCATGTTTGCTATAGGTTGCCTGCCGGTGTTAGTCATATGCACTATGCAGGATTAAGACCTGTAGTGTTACTGTGCTACTAGTATTGTTAGCTAACACTGTTTTATTTAGGTGCTGGAGTCTTTTATAACTCTTATCACCTTGGCATTGTTTATGTCCAGTTTTGAAAGCGAAATGGAAATTATCTATGAACAACAAGACATTAAAGGCATTTTTTACAAGTCAGTATTTTTCACTGTTGGTTGCTCTGCTGATTATTGTGCTGTGATATTACAATTGACCTACAAGTTTATTTTATTTTAAAGTGTTACGGTGTTTATACCGATCAGATGGCCAAGTGGGATAGAGCGTCTGGTTCTTGTTCGGTGGACTCGGGGTTCGATTCCGAGTCGAGTTGAACCGATGACTTAAAAATTTGTATTTGCAGCTTCCCTGCTGGACAGTGTGGAGCAACATGGCTAGTTCGCTTGTTTAGCTGTTGGGAAAGGCACATAACGGGATTCCTTCATCTTGGTGTGATAGACATATGGCCGGCAACTCCAAAGCGAGCTCGTTTAGCTGTGGGGAAAAGCACTTGTATACATGGCCGGCAACTCCAAAGCAAGCTAGTACAGCGCTCAGTAGCTTTTTCGTGATAGGAGGATAAAAATGCGACTAAATAAATAAAACAACGGTTTTGGTTTCTAAACAAACATTGAACTACAATTTGGATTTTTATTTTCAGATGCAAAGCGTTGAAAGGTTTCTCATTCACCATCATGTGAGCTTGCTGGATAAGTTCTTGTGCTGCAGATTCCAGAGCTGCGTTTTCGACAAACCGACTCAACGTGAAGCCAATATCTCAAATCATAAACAATACTTTATACCTATCGTGAACATAATAAGATCATTATTTTGGATGTAAAATGTTTATTCTGCAGTGTTGTCCAATGTTTACCATGTCAAGATTTTTAAGCGTTGCACAGATGTAGCCTACAATTGTTCAAGCGTTTAATTCCAAATTTTGCTAAAATGCTTTGATACAATTCGAGCCAAAATTGTGATCAAGAACGTAATAAAAAAGATATTTTATTTTCAACAATTTGCTTTAATCTGCTCTACAAGTCTGAGTAGGGCTCAATCTTCTCTGGCAGAGTGCTCAATAACTATGGCTAGCTAGAGCTTGTGTTGTATTTGAATAAAAACCGTAAAGCATCTTTTCTTTGAATGAGATACATTATGCCCCTGGAAGAGCCGACAACGGCGAAACAGGCTGTAGTGGCTTCACGATTTTACAGTGATTTTATTAAAATGCAATCTGTTCTACAGATATTTATTGCAACATACGTATTTTTATGTCCTTAACAAGATGCCGATGTAATTTTAAATGATGTGCTGTATTATAATTGAAAAACTACTACCGTACTGTTGACCTGAATAAATTATGTGCTACTCACCATAGCGTTTGTGTTATTATTTTTTGGATGTGCTTTTGATGTGTACCGTTGCTAAGTTTTATTTCTACTTCAGCCTACGCAATACCTAGTTCTGTTAATGGAAAACTTTTAGACCTATCCTTTTAACAACTGCCCCTAGAAACTCTTTTTAAACGCTGAAGAATTGCATCAAGTGCTTTTTTGAGGCCGCTAACAGGCAGACTACTGATCATGCATCTAGTGTCTATTTGCAGAAAATACCAAATTTTGCGAGGAAATAATGGCGAAAACCCTTGAACAAAAAATGTTTGCATTAAATTTAGTCGTGTTGACCCGAATATTTTGGTGAGAGGTAGCGAGACATGACAATTAGAGCACCTGGATCTAAAGATAAAATAACGAAAGATAAGAATTTGTGTAGTTTCACGGACGAATCGGCTGAGGTTTTACCAAAAAGTCGCTTCGAGTGTATGAATCTCCGTTAATTATTCTGAGACAAAAAAATAGTTTAACAAAACTATAAAAACCATCACGCTAAGTTACGAATTTTACAGGGCTAAAATTTGCTTCACGCACAGAAATTGATTCTTGCCAGTGTAATAGAGTGTTTTTAGTCAGATTAATACGATTAATTTAATACGACTTGAATTCGGTTCTTATTCTTATGACCGGTGCCTACGGGTTTACTGCGAAACAGTGCCTACAGGGTTACTGCGAAACAATGTGGCATTATGTCCCGTAATTTCAGCCGTAAAATTAATTTTAAGCACCCACTCCAAAAATAATTTCGGCGTCCCTGCATAAAATGTTGGCTAAGTTCTGGCAAAAACGTATCAATTTCACAAGCCTACCGGTAACTAATTCCACAAAGGCGAAACTACAATGGGTTCAGAGCAGGGCTGGGCAAACTACAGCCCACTAGACCATTTTATGCGGCCCGCAGACAGAAATATAAACTCCTACCGTAAATCAAAAGCTTTTATGCTCTTGATTGATTCTCGGTAGAAGACAGGACATCTGAAGGCGTGTAGACTTTTTTTTTGCTCTTCCAATCACTACTGCCCTCGGCTTCAATTTTTTTTTAAATGTGGCTTTTCGTGTGAAAAGTTTGCCAACTCCTGATCCATGAGGTTGCAGTTTTGTGCGAGAATACGCCCTGTAGCTGCTCATGCATTCACCTGCCAGGCTACCACATAGCGTACTGTAGGTAATAGGGCCTACGCTACTAATATGTTTTTTAAATATGTTTTGTCTCGCAAATTTAAATAAAATTGGACAAGCAAAAATTTTATTGCATCAGCTGAATGGGATATTTTGACTTTAAAAATGATCCTGTTAAGTGTTAACCAGACTGCAAATTCAACCAATGATCTATTATGTAAGTTTTTTTGCTGCTTTTGCTTTGAATAAAAGTTAGATGAAAAAGATGCATGAGCTGAAAAGGTATTTTGCCAAAATTAATTCATCTTGTTAACCTGGGTGCGAATCGAACGCGAAACATTTTGCTACTTTCTACGTCACTTCAACGCAAAGCTTCGCTCAGCGGCGCAAGTAAAAACATAGTGTAGACAGAGACGCTTTGGGCAGCAGCGCGTCGCATCGCGTCGCTTAGCTTGGCGTCGCTCTAGTGTAGACAAGGCCTTAAGAGCACTCCATGTGCTATCTATCCAGCAACCAATTTCTCGTTTGCGTAAGGCGACGAAAGACCCGGACAGCTTACTTCAGATGAGACCCACTGGGCCTACTACACATTTTTCATTATGTCATGGAATTCCCTGATCTGCTGCAGTTAAATTGTCATGACAGCTGAAAAGCCACTTGGTACTAAGAGTTGGGCATTGTTAAGAGCACTCCATGTGCTATCTATCCAGCAACCAATTTCAAATCCTGATCGATTAAATGATCTTCACATGACGAAAACTCCAAAAAGACTCATCAAATTTAGAGTTGATCAAATCTTTCTGTTTGTCGTTTTCTTTCTAACTGTTCTAATGACTTTATGTGTTGTTAGTAGTTATGCAAGTTAGCAATAAAACATCTGATATCAATAGCAGCGACACTCCGGTATATCACACTAAGCCTCAGGTGGTGACTTTTCTTGGTAAGCTGCTTTAGTTGTTACAATGTACACTGACTAGCAAGTAGGGTATTACCACTAGGTGGTGGCGAGGGGTGACTTTGTCTGCCTTCATCCAGTCTATAGAATTACTCTTTCAAACTTATGCCAATTTTTATGCGCGGTATTCCTAAAATTTGGGGCCCCAAAAAATTCGGGGCCCGGAACCAAAGTACTCCCTGGACCCCCCTCTCAACGGCCCTGCCAAAATCCAAATAATACTACGCAGGTCCGAAATATCAAGTCAACCGAATATCAACCCGAATATCAATGTATGTCTGAGATCCGTATCTAACCTACAGAGGTGCTTCAAACCACTGCCTCAATAAGCTGAGGCGCATGCAAAATCTCGCCTTTTTTGAGCTCGCACGACTTGTATTACTTGTACCACTGCCAACTGCAATACAGGCCTTGTCACCGCGCAAAACTCAAAGGTTATTATGACGTCGTTTTTTAAGCTGATTGCCAGGGATTTACTTGTTTTCGCTACCAGTTTACCAGCATGCAGTGCAGGAAAGCAGACTTGGATTTCAAAAAATCAATTTGGGCAACAGCTGCCAAGAAAAAAAAACTGTTTTGTTAAGACTTTCCTAATTTTCTCTTGTTATAGTTTTACGCTAAAAATAACCTTGATGAAAATGATAAAACATTACCAAAAGCATCACTGCAAATGCAAAAGCATAAATACTAAATTTCTGGAAGCAGTTTTAAAAGTACTGCTTCCGCTTCCTGTTTTTTACCCAACATAATGCTTACGACCTGCCTTTTGATACAAAAGTCAGCAAGATATAGCCAATGCATATGTCGACGACTTGGCATTTGTGCATACTAATAGAAACTGGAAGACACTGGAGAGTAACTGCAGCCAAGATATGTAAACTATCTTATTGGAATATCTCCCAATTTGGGTGCTGAAGCTCAGCTGGTCTAAAACAGCGACGGCACCTTTTGATTTATACAATCGAGAGGTTTAAAGTGAGCTCAGGATAGTTATTGGAGACAAGTATTTGCTCTTTTGCCTTTTCATGACCTATCTTGTGAAACTAGACAAGAGTTGTCCCGACCCGAACCCGATTCTTCAAGCCCAAACCCGACCCGAACCCGAATCCTAATTTATCAGCCAGTCTGAGCCCGATTAAAACCCGAAATCAAAAACATCACTTTAAATTTCAAAGAAATGTTAATAAAACAGAAAATGAGTTTTACCCATCCACGGTCACATCAGTTACAAAATCTTGATCTTACTCCGGCGTCCGGCCCGATTGAAGCTGAACAGCGTTTCCAAATCCAAGCCCCCGGTACAAACCGGCCGAAAAGCCCAAACCCGATTGACAATCCTGAACTGGACAGAATGCTCACGTCACCATCTCGAGACACTGCGCAAGCATTCCTCTGCACGAGTGATGCTACTAAGGCAACTTCCAGGCTCTGCTGGTTGGGGCACTGGTGTTAAAACATTCCACATTGCCAGTTGTTTTTTATTCTATTCAACAGCCGAGTTCTGCGCAACAGCTCAGTGTCGAAGCGCGCATACCAGCAGGGTTGGAAATCAATAATGAAAAAGTAAAGAATAGTTCGATATTCGATACCTCAAAAAAAAGTAGCGAATTCCTAAATTCGATAACAAAAATAAAAAGTAGAGAATATCGATTAATTGATAACGTCAAATCGACACTTTTCTCTGACTCAGTTGACAGCGACAGCGTCAACATATTTTGATGCTAGTGGAGGGGGAGGCCTTCAGGTTAGGAAAAGTGGAGAATGTCGGTATCGAAGGCATAGCCTATTATGATGGGCAGTTTAAAACAGGAATACCAGAAGACTTCATCACTTTTCCCTTTTCACTATAAACAAGATCAAATATCACTTTTTCTCTTAAATACTTTTTACCTTTGATCAGGGGCGGATTCAGAAAGTTTTTGGGGGATGTTGATTTTGAATTAGGTTGAATGAACTAAATACAAAATGTTTAGACCCGGGAACGGGCGTAAATAAGCCGTTTGAAAATGTGTTCATGTCAGGGGCGTATTCAGAATTTTTTTCAGAGAAGGGGCACCACATTTCGTCATTTTTTTAAGCGTAGTTTTTTTCCGGCAGAGTTAATTTTATGCAACATAAGTAAAAAAACGACTCCCGGGGGTCCGGGGGCATGCTTCCCAAACAATTTTTGAAAATTTGCATACTGTTTTATGGCCGTTTTAGCGGTTTTTGAACAATTTTCAGGAAAAGTTTGTTTATATTTTTGGCCCCTAATTTTGAGTGCTTCACCAAATATGATGCATTTTGTTCGCACAGTTTCGGTTATGCGTGCGTAAGGCGATTAAGGCTTATTGTTATGAAGAGGTACGAAATTATGGAAAAATTTTATTCATCCAAAGCATTGTTGAAAATGGCTGGTGGGGGGAAGATGCCTCCCCCACACCCCTTGGATTCGCCACTGCCTTTGATCTTGGCGACTTCAAATGCTGTTGACTATAAACCTTTTCTACGACGTTCGAAAAACAAAAGTATTCCTGCCAGCATTAGATGTAATCTTTTAAATGAAAAAAGCTGGTGAACAAAATTTAAAAACCACTTCATTAGCCTCACAACTGCATTGGACTGCCTGGCCCAGGCCTGCGATACCAAGTGTCTAAACGTTAAGCAAACGTTTTCTCGTGATATATTTTGGAATGTAACAAAAAATGACAGTGCATAAGGAATTTTACGCACGCTAACTGTTCTTATGCGGATGTAAAGTAAAATATTTATCTGCGAACGCCACAAAAAATATATAAGGTACTAAAAATAACAAAGTATAAAAACTTTTAAAAGAACTTTTTTAGAAAAAAAGTATCGATTAATTAATATTGATTCACCACGCAAAAAAGTAGAAAAAAGCCCCAATCCATCATGAAAAAAAAGTAGGGAAATTTTGCATTTGATGACGAAAAAGTAGAGAATATCAATATCAATTATCGATTTCTAATCGATATTTCCAACCCTGCATACCAGCCTCATTGACAATGCTTCAAACCAGAGGTGGGTAAATTTGCACCTTCGCACATCCAAAATACTGTAGAACCAAACATCAACCGATTAGTTGAAACAATTCAACATCAGCCTTCTCACTAGCCACATTTGGACATTTGAATGTGTACAATTTAGGGTGGAGTGAAAAAAAATTTTTTTTGAAAATCGAAAAAGTGTAGTTCTCACATCCTGATAATTGGTCTAAAACTCGTTGAAACGTTTTTTTACCTAAAAAGCGTCCCCTGGTTCCGCCGCCCATGGCTACAGGATGAAAATACCAGAGGCTGGCTAAACAACATCACTGTCACCTTCTGATCTGGATCTAGGCAACAATCTTGGGTGGTAAAAAGACAGACCCTCAGCCACAAAGTTGTTTGCACTTGGTCAAAAGTGGATGCTCGGCCAAACGATGACAACAATACTGTTCAAATTTTTCAATCACCTCAAATTGTTAAAAATGGCGAAGTACCGTATTTTCCCGTGTATAAGAGACCCTTTTTTGTTCATAATTTTCACTTTAAAAATAGGGGGTCTCTTATACATGGGAGTAAGTCTTTTAGCGCCAGTATGTATTGTAGTTCTGAAAATTTTACCTAAAAATTGAAGGGTCTCTTATACACAAGGGTCTTTTATACACGGGAAAATACGGTATTTTGAATAGACAATCACCTCTTTTTTCCGCATTAATTGCATTTTTGTGTGATCCGATACTAATTTCTTTTTCCTTTGATAGATCATAAAATAGCGTATAATTACAGTAATTTTTTAAGAAAAAACAAAGCAACTTTGAAAGCGAAGCAGTAGCATGCAGAAGTGGAAGCACTACAGACTGTGGAAGCGGAAGCAGTAAGGTTGCAAAAGTGGATGCAGGAAGAGGAAAAAACACAGTTGCTTGGAAGCGGAAGCTTTAAGCAGCAGCCGCTTTTAAGCATTTAAGAAAAAATAGTTTTCCACTTTAACTTACCAGCCAATGTTACGCGAAATCCACGGCGTGTAACTTCATTATTTGCTCCAAACCTCAACGTTAAAAAGCTTGAGGGGTTGAATACATATGAGAGTCTTAAATCACGATCACCATTATCAGAAAAACGCAGGTCTGTTCCATCTTCTAACACCTAAAGTGCATTATCTACTGCATACAATAAAATAATACAAATATTCATGCTTGCACTTTTTAAGAAAATCTTCAATGCAAAAAAATTACAAAAGAAGTTTTCAATGTGATGCTTTTTTACCTTAAATGACCGACAACTCCTGACCCACCTCCTAGCTTTCTGTGCAACACTTACCTGTCTACATATTCAATTTTAGTGGGATTTAAGCTCGCGGTTCTTAGCACAGGTTTCTGCATCATGGTCAATTTTTTGTCGTTATAATCACTTTTTCAACTCTGACATCAAAAAATTAACTATGAAGCAGAAACTATAACCAAGAACCACGGGCCTACAGCCCACTAAAGTTGGACATGTGAACTGGGTATTCCTTTGGCTCCAATCAACAATAAATTCATACAATCCTATTTATGCAAAGACTGCGTGGATGGAAAAAAAATTATGAAAACTTTCTCTACTAAATCGGGTTCCGTGGTAGTAAATCGAGTTCTTATTACATTATTTCTAAAAGTAATTACCGTATTTTAATTGATAAGGTAACTAGATATGATAACAGCTGACGATTGATTTTTATATCTGATATTCATTTTTTAAAAAACATGTTAAAAAAAGCGAATAGTCAACAATCTACTCTATGTTGAAATTTCGCTACTGATTGAGATCAAAGCAAATTCGTTCAAAGTAAGTTTGCGAATCACCTCGCATGGACTTGAAGTAAAATAGGAAACCAGCCACACATAGACACAGCAAACTAGATATTTGGTATTTTAAACTAGATCAGTAACGCAAATAATGTACTTTGAAGATGCTTGAAACTAGAAACCCTCTCGTGTGAAGTATGTGCAATTAAATCAACGTGATCTATAACACCTAGAGTAAACTAACAAATTCAAACTAATAGCCAGCGACTTAAATTATCCATTAAAATAAAAAAGCTTAATGTGGTATCATTAAACAGATCTAACACTGACCTAGCCAGATCGACTATATAGTCAAGGTCTGGCTATAGCCAAAACTGCACTTACAAAGCTGTATTAAGCATGGTGGTCGAGTGGTTTCAGAGCTTGACGTCAACACAGGGTCCATGAATCGAACCTGAATCTACCTGATTGTCACGAAATAGGTAAAGAATTATCCACGAAGGACAAAAAACTACTTCCCTGACAGGATGATCAATAAGTATTCGATGATAGACTGTAGGAAGTAATCCGTACTCTGAACTGACTTCACAGAAAAGACCAAAAAATTTTCACCAAGCGAATATGATAATACGACCCAAGCTTAACTCATTTAGCTACGGTACACACCGTACCTAAACTTCAGCAACACAAGCTTAACTCTACGCACGAATAAAATAATTACGCTGAAAAAAGCTGCTCGAATAAATAACGCCAGCAAAACACGCTAATTTATACTCAAAAATCAAATCCAAAATGTTCGATAAAATTCTCATAACGAAACAAGAGGAAAGAAATGAAATCATATGATACGCGAAAAATCACACGCAAACTCAAAGCATTATTATCATCATAAATAAATAAATAAATAAAAATTGTTGTTGCGTCACAAGCCCAAAACTACAGTAGGCTAAAATTACGAAATTTCGAGAACCGCCCCGAATATTCTTGAAGTGAACAGTATTATTACATCACAATACAACTATACGAAACCATCTCTCGAGTGAATTCAAAAAAACAACAGAATCATCGGTCTAGATCAGTGGTTTTCAATTCGTTTTAAAGCCCGTACCCCTTTGGCGAAGACAAATCTTTCTTGCACCCCTAGCACAAATTGAATTATAATAATCCCTGATTATATATTGCTAATAACAACAGGTGCAAAATCCACAAAAGTATCGCCAGTACATGAACTACTGTAAAACAAAACTTGCAGAGAACTGGAGAAAAAAGAATATACTATACCATAACTACCGCTGCATAAATGGACTCACCAAAAGAGATCTACACCAACCTTGCCTACAAGGCGAACTAAATCCAGATTAGGCTAACAAAGCCGGTTACTGCAATATTTTACCTATTCAACTAGGCTTGCTATATTCTCCTTATTCAAATAGAAAACAAAAAACAGCTGTTAAATCAACTACTCTCACATACCTGGCCTGACAGTTAACCTTATCTCTCCTATCTCAACTACTTCCTACATTTACCTTAACTAGCAACTCACACATCACCCGCTCTTTTCCAATTTCAAACTGAACAATACGCAGACATGAATAACAAAATACCAGAAAAAGACTATGACATTACATACGTTAAGCAACGTCACAAACTCATAAACTTAAACAATAAACATACTCAATCGCTCACAGGCACATATCAGACGTCAAAAACACACAGCTAGGGAGAATCAACGATACCTTTCACCAGCGGTAAAATTAGCAAGTTCTTCTCGCACGTCCAGGGGGTGCGAGCATCCCCAATTGGGAACTGCTGGTCTAGATTTATTAAAACGATGGTTCTTAAACTAAGTAAATAATCGAACCTTAAGGGTTTAGAGAGGCTGTAGCACAGGTTCGGCAGAGATCAGAATGAATTTCCACAAATACATAGCTATCACGAATTTACGATGTGTGTATTTTATGGCAACCATGATGTCTATTGCACAAGCTTTCTCGTACTTATGAGACAATCAGTTTTGACACTGAGCATGGATTTCGTCAAAGAGTAGCTGTGCAGCGTACATTTCTGAACCTGATACCAAACTGCAACAGCATATATAGGCGCGTTTACACAAGATGCGATTTCCATCCGATTTTTTTGTACAAAATTTGATCCGATTTCGGACGTATGAAGTTGAAGGGTGTATCTTCCACAGGTTATCATATTTTAATTGGTTGTTTTGTAAAGCACCATACGATTGCTTCCTAGAAAGCTGCAAAAATTTGACGCAGTACTACATCACAGCTTGGTATTGTTTAATAACTTACGTCATTTTGTGTGCAAAACATCATTTGTGTTTTGAGTAAATCCACGCAAATGAGCATTCAACTGCAGTAAAGAGTATTTTCGCGTGGAATTCATGTTTTGCTGGTTTTGTTTCATTGAATAAAAAAGTTTCATGTGCGACAAATGTCGTGTAGTTCACTGTAGGCTCAAGCTAGTTGACATTGATATTTTGAATTTTAACGAAGGAGTCGGTGCATGCCTGTATGACACTGGCTGGGTTCGGCACATCCGACAACTTTAAGAACCTCTGGTCTAGAACATTCTAGAACAGTGCATCAAGGAACGAAAACACCGTAAATTGTTATATCGTTACATTGATAAGTGGTCAAACCAAATATAAATCATAGAACTGTTTTTACAGCGTTCATTCAGTAAGTCATTCGAGACTTTTCATAATATCTATATACAGTACATATTCATTAAATAGATTTACATCTGCTCTCCTTATTTCACTACAAGTTTTTTTTTTACTTTAGCTCTAACAAGATTGCTATTAATTTGATTAAGTAAAATAATTCACTGAAGAGGTTTTACTAAGATAGAAAATAGTTCGTTAAATGATATTTAAAATTCTAATCCATTCCATAAATATGTCATTATTTTATATTCAATTTTTTATGCACTGCTTAACATGCAGTCGAAAAAACATAGTGCACAAAACTCTGATATGTAAAACCATAAAATAGCGCAAAGCAAATTGCTGGAAAATGAATGTTTGAAGACGAATTGCACGACGAAAACTTATAAACATCTACAGAAAAAAATGTGTAATAAAGACGCTATAGAACATGTGATGAACCCAGCCTTAGTTTATTCAAAAATTAGAAGGATTACCACAGAATTTGTCAACCTTTTTGCAACAGCACCCCATTTTACTTGGTTTACAAACCTATTAGCCAGTACGCTCTTTTTTTATTCATGCTGGGCGAGGACAAGTATATCAGTTTAGATTGAAAGGAGTGAAACAGGTATCTTTTGATGATTTGTCTTGCTTTTGTCGTTTTTGGCTTGTAACTTTAGTGTGGGGTAAATTTTAAATTGAAACCAACAACAATCGGAAATTGTCGCATGCCGCTTACCGTTAACGACTGTTGTTTTTACATTATTACTCTATTGCGTTTAGCAACTACAAATTAAGCTACCAGCAGCAGCCTCCCAAAAATTGGCAAAAAACAAAACGGCCATTTAGCTGTAACGATATAATTGTTTAATATGTTTTGTTTTAAATGCTTTGTCTACTGTAGAAGGTCCAGCTAGACCGATGCGTTGTTTTCCAAAGTTTTATTTGTGGGATTGTTTCATAAGGTTGCATTATGAAGTCATCATTTTCTACTGAAGTATTTTTTTCGTGAATATTCTGGACAGATCTCTCCATTACGTAATTTCACTGGGTCAAAATTTGTGCTTGTGACGTCACAATTGTGTTTACTATAGTTTGGTGTGAATTTCTGCATGTCGTGTGATTTCTCTTGTTTTTTTTTAGGAATGTTAAAGAACGTTCAAACAGCCCAGATAGCCGAGTGGTATAGAGCGTCTGTCTCTTGAGCTGTAGACTCGGGTTTGATTCCGAGTCGGGTCGAACCAATGACTTTAAAATATGTATCCACAGCTTCCCTGCTTGACGCTCAGCATTAAAGGGCAGTGTGAAGAAAGCCGCCAAGTTTACTTGTTGTGCCGTTGGGAAAAGCACTTAGCGGGATTTCCCCATCTTGGTGTTGTAGACAGATGGCTGGCAACTCCTAAGCGAGTTTGTAGAGCGCTTTGGTCGCTTTCTCGTATTAGGAGGATAAATATGCAACTAAATACTAAAATACTAACGTTCTCGAACTTAAATTTAGTGCATAAATAGGTGTGAATTTTCGAGCGTAATTATTCGAGTGTAGATTTAGTGTGCGTAGAGTACCGGTAAGCAATATTGTTGAATGCTAAAGAGTATAGCCCTTGTTGTATAGTGTTACTGAAGTGAACAGTGGTGCTTGTGTTCATTGAAAAGTAGTACGGTGAGTACCTTATAGCTAAGCGAGTTAAGTTGGGTCGATTATTATATTCGTTTGGTGAAGAAGGTCTTGGTTTTTTTCGTGAGGTCAGATCTAAGAACGAATTAATTCCTACGGTTTGTCATACAATTCTTAGCAATCGTTCTGCGTGCGAAGTAATACAATTTCCTATTTCGCGACATTTTGGGGTCTCGTCAGGGATATCATTTTTCTTTGTTCGGTTGATAGTTAGCGGATTGTCATGACAACTGAAAGCGGGTTTATCACGTTGGAAGATCTGAAACGGCAAGCAAAAGAAATCGGTCTTGAAGGAAAGGAGAAGACGAAGTTCTTGACCCAGGGATGGAAAATGATACAAGAGAGTAAAGTACGCAAATTGAAATCGGCTGCCGCAGTCGACGAGCGGAAATTGGCCGCCGAGAACGAGGAACGGAAATTAGCTGCCGAAGCCGAGGAAAGGAAATTGGCTGTCGAGGCAGCGGAACGGGAAGCGGAGAGAAAACACAAGCTGGCAATGGAAAAGTTGCGATTAGAAAGCGAAAGATTGAATAAACAAAGGAGTGCTTCATCGGAAGACCAACAAGCGACATTAAGCCAAGCTTCTCAGAACGCGGTTGCAAAAACTAAAGCCCCAGTGCTTCCTGGTTTTGTGGACGGAAAGGATAGTCTGGATAGCTACTTGCTTCGCTTTGAGAGATATGCCACTGTTGCAGGCTGGGAACGATCTGACTGGGCTACTCGTCTAAGCCCATTACTTTCAGGCCGAGCATTGGATGTCTACTCCGGATTTTCAGACGAACAAGCAAGGGATTTTGATAAATTACAGAAGGCTTTTCTACAGAGGTATGACTTCACGGAACAGGGTTACCGTGAAAGATTCCGAAGAGCTAAGCCGGAGGGACAAGAATCTCCTAGTCAGTTCATTGTAAGAATCTCCAACTACTTTGATAAGTGAGTCGAACTAGCCGGTGAAAAAAAACTTTTGAGGGGGTGTCGGAATTAATAGTGATGGAGCAGTTTACAAACTCCTGTCCTAAGGATGTGTCGGAGTTCTTGAAGGAGAGTAGTCCTAAAGATTTGGAGGAGTTGGCAAAGCTGGCGGAGCAGTACCTTAATGCCCACGGGAAGAAGTTGTCCACGAAAGCGCCGGTGACAAAGCAGGATGTGAAGACCAGTTTACCTAGAACTCATAAAAACGCAATGAGGTGTTACGTGTGTAATGGCAGATGCCATAGAGCAGTGGAGTGCCCTAGCAAAGCATCAACGTCACGGAATGAGCCGCTTGGTTATGGCAGCCGGTCTTATTGCTTTAAATGTGGGGCAATGGGACATGAAGCTCATGAGTGCAAAATAGCATTACAGCGCTCTCAACCTGGATCCAGAGCGGGGGGGAGGGGGGGCGTGGTCCCGGGGGGAATCCGACTTAAGCTCAACGAGTTGCATGCGCGATGCAAGTGCCACCGAGAAGTGACAAAAAAAAGCCGGATGGGGGATGGAGACGCTAGAACTGAAGTCTGGAGAAATGATCAAGGTGCTTAATGGTGCGTGTACGGCGGAAACTAAAGATAACTTACCTGTGTTGTCTTTCGGGCAAGGTCGGAGATAAGAAAGTGAAGGTGTTGCGAGATACTGGATGCAGTGGAGTAATTATTAGAAGAGAGTTGGTGGATGAAGCGGATTTTACCGAAGAGATGGGACATATCATGACGGTGAATTGCACGATTAAGCGAGGTCTCATGGCTAAAGTAGAAGTGGACACACCAATCTACGTTGGAACTGTTGAAGCCATGTGCTTGCAGAACCCTTTCTTTGACTTAATCATTGGGAACGTGCCTGAAGCTAGAAGATCAGATGATCCAAATTCAGAATGAGGAGTGGTGACGGTGGTGGCTACAAGAGCGCAAGCACGAAGTGGCAAGGACCCCAAACCACTTGAAATGAAAGAAGTGACGGATATGATGTCGATTAACAAGAAAGATCTCATGAAGTTGCAGGAGGAAGACCCCACCTTGTAGAAGTTAAAACAATTGAAAGGAACTGAGACCCGGAAGTGATGTGTGGTTTCATATGAAAAGCGAGGAGGAATTTGGTACCGGATACGTCAAAGGAGGGATGGCGTCGGAGACTCCCGTAAGCAGATCTTGGTTCCGAAATCTTTAAAGAAAGAGTAATGGGAGTGACTCATGACTCTCCCTTTTGGGATCTGTATTGCGGTTTTACATCAGCTAATATGAAATCTGTAACATAGTAAAATACAATTTAGGATTTCATTATTACAGCTAAGGTTTGCACCAAGCAACAAATCGGTTTTCGCAAAATTAAAATTGGTTGCGAGCTCGTTGAAAAGCCAGTTTTGCAAATCCTGCCAAATAATTTGCACACATGAACACTCGCAAAATAAATGCACAAGAGTTTCTCTATGTTGGTGGCAAAAGGTGCAATTTTCTGATTCCACTATAGGGAGAAACCACATAGCGCAATGTTTGGTACGATGGCCCTGGAATTTAACTTTATTTGAAATGCTTTTATCTAGTTTCAGGATTGGAGTTTAGCGCAAGAGTTCTAAGGATAGAACTTGGGATATTATCAACATTTACCGGTACCTCAATTTTCCATTTAATGCATTGTTTATCCGTAAAATCTTTTGAAACCTGTCGTCGAACAAACTGGTAGATTGCTTAAATTTCATTAAGTTTCTAATATTGTTTCCGATATCGTCCCAGCTTTCCGGTAGCTTCGCAATTAACTTTATGAAAAGAGTAAAATCGTTGTTACATTTGTTTATGCCTAATTTGTACAGGAGTAAATCTTAGGTCAGGTAGTTCCCGTCGGTATTCAACTAGTGCATGTAATCGCTGATCCCGTTTAAAGCAAATTTTTTGCAAAAACTGACGTTTCTTTTGTATATTTGATTAATTTGTTCAACCACAAGGGGTGTCGGCGTAAAAAGGAACTTCCAAAACAAATTTCCGCTAGTTATCTAAGGGCAGTGTAAGCAATTTTAACAGAACGCAAGGGTATTTCTTTGAGCATATTCTTGTTAAAAGGTTTTTGGTAGACTGAACGAGGACAGCAACATAATTATAATTTGCAAAAAAGGGATTTTTCTATTTTTTTCCGCGCTGTATTGTTGCCATATGGAGATATTTTTTTACTCATTTAAGGCGCAAGGCTATAATAAATACGAATTAATGTTCAACATGTTTGCTCCACCATCACCTAGAGAGCGACAATGCGTTAGTCTACTTATTCGTTCCCAGTTGGATTCCTATGTAAAATGAAACAAAATTTTGTTTAGTTCTTGAATGAAATTTTTTTGGATCTTAATCGGCAAAAGACTCAATTTGTAAGTTAGTATTGTTATCACTAAGGTTTTAATAATAGTTATTTTTCCGGGGAAGGTCAAAAGTGCAGCGGACCAGATACTGAAAATCACTTTGATTTTTCTAAGATTGTTACCAAAATTTAGTAATATTTGTTGCTGTAAGTGCCCAGCAATCGGATATTTAATGCCAAGGTAATTAATAACATCAGGGGACACGCAAAGCCTTTGTCTGCCACAGCTCGAAGATCTTTCCTCCTCAGGCTCCCTATGTAAAAAGCTGTCGATTTGGACCAATTCATTTTACAACCTGACATTGCACCGAATGTCTCAATGCACTGCAAAGCCAGTTCTAAGTCTCTCGGTTCGCCTTTCAGGAAGATTAGAGTATCATCTGCAAAAAATGAGGTTTTATATTCCACTTTATCAATGAAAATCCCTACCAGAGGACTTTGTCTTAACATAATTGCAAGAATTTTGGTTGCTAATACAAATAACGCTGGAGACAAGGACTCTCATTGTCTTACACCTGTAGTTACAAGTCTTACAAAAAAATTCGTTGAAGAAGTTATTATTGATCATGCAGCATGAGGCCGTTTGTATACCAAATTTCAATTTATCTGATATTTTTTGCCCAAAACCAAAAACTTCAAGTACTTAACAAATAAACACCCAGTCTACTGAACCAAAAGCTTTTTGGGTATCCAGCTACAAAACTGCTCCAGGAATACTATGGTGGTTTGCATAATCCATTGCGTCAAAGAGTAATCTTACACTTTTAAGAAATCGTTCTGGTCAGGGTGAATTAGGATTGGCAGGTATTTCTGCATTTTGTGTGAAATTACTTTGGAAATAATTTTGTAATCGACGTTTAACAAGGTTATAAGTCTATAATTAGAGATATCTTGATGGTCTTTTTTGAGTTTGCGTAACAGCGTTATGACGCCTTGTTGTTGTGTCGGACTTAGGTTGCCCGTTTGCCAAGACAATGCCAATACTTGTGAAAACAAATTTTTCATCAATGGCCAAAAGATTAGATAAAATTCTACGGAGAGGCCGTCCAGACCGGGTGATGGATTTCGTCATTTTTTAAGGATATTTCAGGGGCGACTCCAGTTTTGTATGGCTACTCAGGCTCGTCACTGACCGCGTCGCAAAATATTACAAAAACAGCAGATAAGCACTAAAACTAGCAAGAAAACGAAAAACAGCATCCATAATGCCTTAACTTATGCACAATTGCTAAACGTTTGCATTAGTAAATTTTTACACTCGTTTTCTCGTTAATAATTTCGTGAAGTGGCATTTAATACATAGTTTGACATTTCCTTCAGTATCTAAATAATTAAGAGAGCGAAGAATGTCAAATATGTTTTCTTACTTCTCTGGTCCGGTTAGTCAATTCGGCAATGCATTTTTTTATTTATTCAGTAGTTCTTGTCTTGTAATATTGCATTATTTAGTTTCCAATATCGGCCGCTTTGCCGCGTTGCGTCGCAGTGCATAGATCAATCGTCAGACTAACGAGTTTATGATCAGAAGCGGCATTACACATTTATCTCGCTCTACATTTTTCCGACTTATGTTTGCGAGGCAACAACGAGCGAGAGGCTCAATAGCGAAAACGGTATTACACTGCAAATAAAATTGGGTAGAGCTCCTGGTAAAACTCCACTCAACCCAATTCATATTTGGGTAAAACACGTTTTACCCAAAATATTTTGGGCATAAAATCGATATGCCCAAAACATAACTTAAATAATTTTTTTGGGTAAAAAAGTTTTTGGGTAAACATGAAATTTTGTGGGTAAATACAACTTTTACCCAATTTTTTGGGGGGTAAACACACCTTCTACCCAAGTCTGACTTTTTCGCTTTTGGGTAATATTTTATACTTAACAAAATAATTTTGGGTATTTTTGAAAATTACCCAAACGTAAAAAATTTCGTTGTATTATTAAGAAATTTTACCCAATTTTAAATTGAACGAAACAAAATTTACTCAAACATTCAAGTTCAAAATTCTGAAGAATATATACTGAATACGCAACTTTCACTAGTTTTTCCTTTGCTGTATGCAGCTGAAACCTATACCACATAGCGTTATGCAGATGATGAAGGCAGCAGCAGCGTGATGCAACTTTTCCTCAGGGTCATAAAGAGTCAAGCAGCCACCCTTATACCGACGGATAAATCAAAATCTAAACAGTGGACTTTTATTGTTATTCAGATTTCCGAAAATAAGCAGCATTCATATGAATTCTCGATATACCCTGCTGCTGCTTGGACTCCTGTAAGGTCAAAGTTAATACATTTTGGAATAAAATGCTGTAAAGTTTCTTCTAAAAACTACGCATAAAAAAGGAATTTCTGTCTTTAAAATATCGTTTTAGATGTAGACATCTTAATAAATAATTGAGCGTTGCAGTTTCGAGGTGCTATAAAGGGGGAATGTTATAACTTTCTTTGCCCTGAAAGATTGACTTGGACCGAATAGGCGTGTTTAGAAAACCTGCTATCACTTGGCCACCTGCCATATTTGAGTGGCGTAGCCAAGGGTGGGAGGTACCGGGGCCATGCCCCCTCAAATTTTACGAAAACAGAAAAAAAACGATGCAAAAACTAGCACTCACTTTGCTTACATTAAGCTATACAGCATAGTCATGAACTCCTTCAAATATTTTTTGGCGACGCCACTACGACCTGCCTATTTTCTGAAGGTGCGCGAATCCTGTTAGGTGTCTTTCCCAACTGAACAAGTAAACTAACTAACTTGTTTTTGGCACGGTTGTTTCAATGCTCGACGTCGAACGAAGAAGTTGAATTACAGACCTCGATCTTACTAAGCTATATTTTGGCTGTTAAAAGCTATTATGTGATATACTGTACGTGCATCTATTGGCCAATCAATTTAAAATGATAGGCTCACCTATGCTGTACAAGGAAAAAAAGTTTTAGTGGGTCGTGTGCACTAATTTTTTCTCTGAACAACAGTCCCGGATTAAAAAAAGTGAATTAATCCAACCTTATATAGGCTCAGTATAAATGGACAGTGTGGAGAACAAACCGACAAGCTCGCTTTTACTGTCGTCAGGAAAAGGCACTTGGTGCTTGGTGGAACTACTTTTTCTTTTTGTTGCATAGAATGACTTTAATATTATTAGATACGCTGTTTTCAGATAGGTCGGTAGCTGAGCAAACACGCGTACACTAAAGATTATAAGCTAAAACATTGAAAGTAAGAAACTTAAGCAACGCAGTAAAAAATTTGCAAGAGGGATGGTTGAAACTGAAGAACTTGAACGCAATGGAAAAAAATCTTAACAGCCATAATGTAATATAGTTCACAACAGTTCCAAAGATTTCATCTTTGTTATAGAATTTCTTGGTTGTTGCACAAACAAAAGTGAGATAGGCATTAACGATTAGGCCCCAGAAAACGTTTTAGTAAAACGAAGTATGGAAATGGGTAACCAGATTATCGAAAAGCTCACTTGCGCAATATCCCCTTTAACTTTCGCGACACTACCAGTAGCATATTTAGGGGGGCATTGGGCCATGCCCCCCCCTTTTGACTCTGCTTTTTAGTAAACAAGAACAAAATTGATTGTGCCAAGAAACTGAAATATGCCATACTCTTTTGATGGTATCTGTAGCTTATGGCTAGGGGCGGATCTAGGGGAGTAGAATGAGGGGTATGCATCCTCTACCAGCCATTTTCAAAGTTGTTTTGAATGTATACAATTTTTCCATAATTTCGAACCTCTTCGATAGCGATAAGCCTTCCGCCTTGAGCATGCATAATCGAAAATGTGCGAACAAAATGCATCATATTTTGCGAAGCACTCAGATTAGGGTCAAACAATTTGAACAAAATTTGTCTGAAAATTCTTCAAAACGCACTAAAATAACCATTAGAGCATGTAAATTTTCAAAAGTTTTCCGAGGGAGCATGCTCCCGGACCCCCTTGAGACGTTCTTGCTTCTCAATCAGCTTCAAATTTGTTTTGCCGAAAAAAATACTCTTGCAAAAAGTGAAGAAATTATGGCTCGGACCCCCTTTTAAAATTTCTCGCTACGCCACTGAACACTACCATTGGTCTTCAAGTTCAAACCAATCTGAAAAGTCACACGGCGCTAATGAGAATAGACTACATTCGAAATACCTAACTATACACAGGTAATAGAAAAGCAATCGCAAAATATAGCTTCTTTTGCCAGCTTGAAAGCCATACTTTTGTGTGACAAATCATAGGCAGTTCAAGATAAAATTGGACTGCATTTGTTCATTTGCAGACAGTATTTTATTTTAATTTAAGAAAATATTTATTTGCGAACACTGATCACTGCATGCAGCGAAAATAAAATCAAATTTTAAAAAATATTGGATTTAGAGTACCCAATATGACGTATTTTCAAAAATACCACTAGTGAAATATTATTACGATTCTTTGTTTTATATACAGATCGGAACACGTACGTTAGTAGAAAAGCAATATCGCTTCTTGTGAGATCCTCCGCATGAAATGCAGTGGTAATTATAGGCGTTAACTAGACCCTGTAGAATAACTCTGCAAACGAGCGATGATGGCAGCGAGAACAAATTTTGGGTTTTTGTTGCTAAAAACATTTGGGTAGCGAAAACCCAATAAAATTAATTGGGCTCTTGACTTGGGCTAAAACAGCCCAATGCATAATGGTTAGTAGTCAGTCAGTTTACTTCATTTGGGTAATCTGCACCCAACTTAAGAAATTGGGTTTCTCAACGTGAATACCCAAAATGTTTACCCAAAAAAATACCCAATTTTATTTGCAGTGTACCGTTACCTTCCGCCAAACATGTACTCGTAACCCCTCGCTAATGACGTTCGGACGCATTTAACGAGCGTTTGCGTCAGATCTTCGCGGGCTTGACTAACCATTTATCAAACTGTGGTATGTGAAGGATTTGCAGGTGGTACGCCTTAGATTCAGAAATTGATTTATTTTTTGGTCAATATTGATGAATGTAAAACATAAAGTCATTTCCATAAAACTTTCCTAAAAATAAAAACTTTGCGTAACAATTTTGATTTATTACGTTTGTTTTTGTACTGTTACGACACAATGCCCTTAGCGTCCACGCAGCATGTGGGTGCTTGATGTACGGTACACTCAAAATTTAGTTTTGTTGGTGGTTAAGTATGAATAAGTGGTTAGGACTATCTTCTTCATCAGCTGCGAGCACCAGTTCAGGTGAACAGGAAATTTGTAGAAAAACGTAAGTCACAGTCTATTCGAAGCCGAATCATGAAAAGAATTCTTTTTATGTTTTTTCTTGTGATGGTAGATTGAAAAATAAATTTGAAACACCAACCCTGTCCAGTTTCTGGCTTCACTGCCAACGTGGCTTCCCAAAAATTTCTACTCAAGCCACAAAGTTTCTTTTGCCTTTCTGCACGTCTTATTTGTGTGAATGTGGTTTCTCAGCAGCGCTTGCCATCAAAACTAAATACAGAAGCCGTTTGGGACGGGAACCAAATCTTCGTCTCAATCTGACAAAAATTCAGAGTAACACTGACGAGGTTGTTGCGCAACTTGCGCAAAAACAAGCGCATCCATCTCATTGAATACGAAATGGAAATAATAAATAACTTGCCTTTTTTCTTTCATTCAGCAAACGTGTCGTAAATACAATGTGCGAGTGTTATCGTGGGTTTTTTCGTAAGCATCTTTTGTTTTTATGCTGAAGTGGTGCGGTGAGTTTTTGAAATTGTTCTAGTGGTACGTTCAAAAAAAGGTTGGAAAACTCTGGTATAAACAATTTAAATGAATGAATGCGTTGCCAGATCAACTGTACAAGTGGCAAGCTGCGTATCAAATGTTGAGTAATGAGTAGGGCCCGCTAAAGTCAAAATTTTTTCAGGACCTTGTTACATGATCAAATGCGTAATAACGTTCGTTTCAGGTGTTCAGGAGTCTGTTTTGGTACATTTTATAAGTCAAAATAAAGTCAAAATTTTGCATAAACTCAAAATTTGTCGAAATTGTCTTTATCAAAAATTTCCTTACAAAAACGAACAAATTTATATTTTTTTAATATTTTTTTTGAATTTTTGAGCTGCTGTTAAAATTTTATACGCAGTTTCATTTGATTTTAAACTTTTGAAATAGTTGTTGCACTATCGTCACAATAATACGGGCGGTAATTGAGAAGGAAATAGCACTTATTATGCATGAAACGTCATTGTTGATGCATAAATGCATAATTGTTAGACAATTAATCTAATCCTATAAAACCCTTGCGCTCTTTACACGTGGTCTTTTAATTTGTAGCTTGCAAAGCAAAGAATGCCAAAACAAGCCAAATCTTCTATAGCGAAAGTTAGGCAAACTTGACAGGAATATCCGGATGAGTTTTCGGCAACTCCTGCCGGCGACTTGCGATGCAACCTTTGCGACGTGTTAGTCAAATGCGACAAAAAGTTTTTTGTGAAAAGGCACCGAAAAAGTAAGCAACACCAAGGAAAATTGGAGACGAAGAGCAAATCTCAAAGTAAGCAAACCTTTTTACATTTCGATCAAGTAACCTTCAAGGAACAGGTTGTTTCTTCATTCTTAGCTGCAGATATCGCACTTCATAAACTGAACCATCCTTCTTTAAAGTCGCCGTTTGCTAGAATGGGAAAAGTATTGCCTTCGGAGACTGCAGCCCGGGCATGTGTTGCTAAATTGGCATCCCAAAAAAAAGAACAAATTCAAG
The DNA here is from genome assembly GCA_964006365.1 of Trididemnum miniatum. Classification (NCBI taxonomy): domain Eukaryota; kingdom Metazoa; phylum Chordata; class Ascidiacea; order Aplousobranchia; family Didemnidae; genus Trididemnum; species Trididemnum miniatum. The sequence continues at coordinate 12,167,241 of OZ023238.1, forward strand.
ATTTATTTCGTGACAAAAAAATTTTTTTGATTGTGGATGAAGCAGAGGTTGCTAAACAAAAGTATATTAGTGTGCTTGTGGGCAGCTTAGATGCTCCAAATCAGACATTCCTCCTTAATTGCCATCCACTTGACAGCGGTCGCAATGCTAATAGCAGTATTATTCTGCACACTGTGGATGACATATTGCGACAACTTGAAATAAAACGCGAGAATTTTTTATTGTTCTTGACTGATGCTGCTCGGTACATGTCTTCGGCTGGAAAGACATTAAAGGAATTATACCCTTCTTTGATGCATGTCACCTGCGTTGCGCACTTACTACATAACTGCGCTATGCGTGTGCGTGCTCATTTTTAAAATATTGATGAAGTAATAGCAACGATCAAGGCAGCAACAATCAAAAACAAAGATCGCAAGAAAGATTTTCATGACGCTGGTCTGCCATCTCCCCCTGACCCTGTAATTACAAGATGGGCAACTTGGCTTAGAGCTGCCTTATATTATAGTGAAAACCTTCCAGCTGTTCGTACCATTGTCAACAATTGGACAAGTGCAGGCTTCTTAGTCAGCAGAGCAAAAGACGCTATCAATGTGGAAGGTTTGGTGTCGGACTTGGTTAAAATAAATCAATACCGGACTCTAGCAGCCAACGTAGAGTTCTTAGAAGGAAGTGCCTGCACGATAACCAAAGCATACGGACTGCTGAAGAATATGCAATTCGATGATGATCTTTGCGCAATTAAAGACTACATTAACAAACGACTATCCAACTCTGATTTAGAAACAATAATAAACTGTACCAACTTGACAATTGACCCAACAAGCTACGCACTATTGCAAAAAAACCAGCCAACTTCTGCTGCTGTTGAGAGGCCGTTTTCTATGCTCAATAAATTACTGAGAAAAGACAGAAATTTTGATGTTAAGAACGTAAAAAAATATATGATGCTGTATTACAATAAAACGTCCTTGTAATTATACTGCGTGGCTTTCGTTAAAAAAAATCATAGAGATACCGTTAGTGCACAGTACAGTTGCGATAGCAACACAATTTTTGTATTACACACTAATTGATACCGGTACACACAATGGCTCGTTACCCTAGGTTTTAACGTCATGCGTCGCCTTGTTGCATTAGCTTCAACACTGAGTAATTGAAAAAATGTTCGAAGTAGGCTACCTTTTTCTTTACAAACTAATGTAAATTGCAGATTATAAAACATATTTAATTAATAAAGTGCAACAAGACATAAATAATACGCGGAAGCGGTTAAGTCAAAATAAAGTCAAAATTTTACTACAATAAAGTCAAAAATATATTTTTTTAGGTAAAAAAAATGACTCTAGTTATTACCATCAATGATTTTTGCTTAAAACAATGAAATGGGTGGTGTAAGTTTGACACACATTTACTGCAATTTGACTTACCACAAATCCATCTCCAATGTCTGTATTAAAATCTTCAAACCTCAAAAGAAACCCGAATCCAGTTCTGTTTGTCACGAAGTTCCACTCACACGTTACTAGATTAGGATAATTATTAGGGTAGAAAGGAGATTGTATGGCAAGTGGGTGACTTGAAACAGTGGCATTAAAGCCACATGGCGGCGGATACTCTAAAATATAATTGAAGTTCAAAGCAAATAGTGAAGCTGAAGAAAAAGCTGGCGGTTACCTATAGGTGTGTTTTCAAAAAAAAATTTCAAAAAAATTAAATCTCAAAAAATATGATGGTTCACTTGACATGTTCGCGATCAAGAAGTTAACTTAGCTTTGTTCTGAATTCATGCTAAGGTCTGCACTTTTGCATAACTTGTTCTGTGAAAATACAAAACTACCAGCCATTTGTCCAGCAGCAAATTGCGTCTTCTCTACTCATTTGAAATAATGCTGATTTATTTTTAATTGACCACTTGGAATAGGTTGAGATTTTCATAGATGAATGACCAATAAAATTCAAAAAGCTCTGTAGTACTTGATCTAAAAGGGTGACAAAATGTGTGAATATAGTTGTTGTATCATAATCACAGTTACCCTGCCCACATGTCCAATTTTTCATATTAATGTGGGCTCGTTGCTTTGGGCTTGAAATTATAATCATTTTTTTAATTATCATATTTTTTTAATTATAATTAAAAAAATATGATTGTGATGCAGAAAGCCCACATAAATTGGACATGTAGACAAGGTAATTTTGTCACACACATAAATTGATTTCATAATAAAACAAACCTACACAATGTCTCAAAGGTCTCAACGTCTCAGTCAGTGTGATCGCACCTTTAGAATACAGTAGTAGCAGAGGCTTCAGCATGCAGTAGTGTGGTGACTTGCCGATTGCAGCAGCAATGACTTTTTTTCACACGATTTAAATGCATCAATTTGTTTTTACGAAATTATTGTTTACCTACTACGCTAAAAAAAGTTAACTAATAGCCTCCCCTGATATTAACCACTACTTTTTCACAGCACAACTGACAAAAAATGCCTTCACGCAGTGGCGTCAAGTAATGAAATACTTTTACTTGAGTAGCTGAGTTCTGTCGGCAGCAAGCGAATGTATGTCGCTCCGGCGTCAGCGTGAATCGCAAGTAACCTTAGCAGTAGGGCAATTTAAGGTCACAAAAGTTACTTTTTTTGCTGGCTCCAATTCACAAAAAAAGCGTGGAACCAAAATTTCACGTGTGTGGGGCCAGTTTTTAAGAAGTTATAAAGTTACGAAAAGTTACTTTTCGTGTTTTTAGGTTAAATTTAATTTTTTAGGTTGCAAAGTTTTGATGTTGTTCTTTGCTTAATTTTCTTTTTTTTTTAATCTTTCCTTGCTACAATTGGAATGGATTTACAATCTGCATAATGCATCAAAGTAAGTGGTTGAACTGGTTATATACAGCCCCACATCTTCCAGTAATGCAATGGTACCATTGCCATGTCAACACTTTGAATTTTCAAACGCTTGATTAAACTATTGCATTGATTAGTTTTCGCTCAGATCAATACATTTTTTGAAGATTGGACTGAGTGAAAAGCGAATGGACTGCTGGTGCTTACAACATTCCAATCTGTATAACGTGATAGTGGCTTGTAAATCATAATGTATCAACTAAAACCCAAATAGTTTCCACAGCCTACCGTGGCAAACACTTAATTTTAAAATTTTTTGATTTAAATGAGGAATTTATTTTAACATTCAATAAAAAAGCTGCGGTAATTCAACACCTACAGTCTCCTATACCAACTTTTGTCAATTTTAAAACCGAAGGGTTAAAATGAACGTCGTAGATGAGTATAGTTGGAATACTAGTTTTCAACAACGATTGAAGAAAAAAAAAGTTATTGCCGGCAGGTCTAGACCAAAATTATGAGAATAAACTGAGCTAATTCCAAAAAAATTTTTGAGGTAGAGAAAACATATATGCGGTAATTCATATCAGGAAAAAGTGAGCTAAAATAAGCGTTTTTATGAGAAAATCGTAGACATCCGTTGGCTGGTAGGAGCGGAGCACCAATTAAGCTATTAGACTTCGGCGGCCCTTCGATTCTGGCCAAATCTTTTGCTAAATCTTGGTCGCGCCACTGGTATGGAGCAACTGTAATTGCATTGCTTAAGTTTTTTGAAAAAATAATATGATGGATATTACTAAAATAAGTCGTGAAGAAGTTGCTCCAGCTGTATATGGCTTGTGTCAAAGACGACATCCAACAAAGGCTGCAGCAAAACGCAGTTTTTCCATGCTGAACAAGGAAAAAACTGCGTTTTGCTGCAGCCTTTGTTGGATGTCGTCTTTGACGCAAGTTTTGGCCAAATCTTTTGCTAAATCTTGGTCGCGCCACTGGTATGGAGCAACTGTAATTGCATTGCTTAAGTTTTTTGAAAAAATAATATGATGGATATTACTAAAATAAGTCGTGAAGAAGTTGCTCCAGCTGTATATGGCTTGCGTCAAAGACGACATCCAACAAAGGCTGCAGCAAAACGCAGTTTTTTGCATGCTGAACAAGCTACTTGCTAAAGACAGAAACTTTTTACCGAAGAATGTTAAGCACAATATGTGCGTGCACTTTACTGCCGCACAAATCAAAAACACAGTAAGTCCAAAATCCAAGTTTCGAGAAAAGACAAAAAACTATTTGGGTTCTTTTTTGTTTGATTTGAAACAGAAAAGTCTTACGGATTTTGCTGAAATTTTTACATAATAATCAATTGCTCTCAATTGCTGTTCCTACCAAATTTCATAAAAAAATTCCTCGTGGTTAAGTTTTTTGAATACAGTAAGTCCAAAATGCTGGTTTTATGCATTGTGTTTCTGCCGTAAAACAAAACAATTAGATAGTAAGCCCAATTTAGGCACAATAATAGTATGTCCACGCAGCTCTTTTTTTGCTTCGGCGAAACCAAACAAAAACACAGTAAGTTCATAGTGACAAAAAAGCAGTAAGTCCAATTCAGCTGATTTTTTGTTGCTTTAAAAGAACGCAAAAACAGCAAGACAATAACATTGTGACGAAATAAAGAAAATGACCAGTTGTGTCTAATATTGATGGAAAGCTTGAGGAAATCTCTACTAGTGTTAGGCCTCTACTGTAAAAATGTAAATGAAATATGGTTTGTTTGGAGAAAAAAACGCTAAACTGGAAAGTGATTTTGGAAGGTTTTAAAAGTCTGTAAAGCTGGGTTTAAAAAAATTTTTGTGCTTCGTCAAATCGTCGGGAATTATTACGCCAAGCTTCATCTATTTCTCTAAATACGAGTTATCGTTAATATTTTTAAATTGGCAAAAAAAGAAAGCAATGAAAAAAGGTAGCCTTGTCTTTTACGCTAATTCCACTACCGGTATGTTGTATTCATTATGATGAAAACTCGATTTTTGCAAATGTTGAAAATTTAATGTGAGTATCAACAAGGATACCAGCAAAAGTTGAATAGATACGCATTGTGAATTTCTGAAATTGTGAAGAAAGAAGACTATTAAGACCGTTTTCTCATCGTTATTACGGCATGTCATCATTATTACACAATCGATCAAAATTTCAGTTACCGGTAACACAGTGGAGCAACTAGGCCTTTTTGGGGGGTGGGGGGGCAAATGCCCAGGATATTTTTCAAAATACCCACGGTCTTTTTCCAGGTGTTCAGGGGCGTATTCAGGAAACCGCTGGAGCCGCGACTTTTTTTGCTCGTCACTTGACTTGGGGCGGAAAAGTGGACAAGTGCGGACGTGATGACCTTTTTTTCTTTGCACATGATTTTGGGCCGGAAAAGTGGAGATCTGCAGACGTGATGACCTTTTTTTTGCTCTTCACGTGATTTTAGGCGGAAAACGGACATGATGATGTTCAAAGAACGTGTCCTTTTTTCGCGCAGTGAAAATATATCCGGCCCTGCTGGTATGGCTTTAAATTACGTCCCCCCTTTTCGAATTCCTGGGCACACCCCTGTTGGGCAATGCTCAGGGTCTCAGCTAATCCTAGTTACGCCCCTGCGGTAACAAGAACATATAGTACCGTCCGAATTAATTGACTCAGCAATAATTTTGGGACTTTACAGAGTTGAATGGAAAGGTTTCACTGTTTAACTTCACTGTTTTTCCACTAATACCTTCCCCCCTAAGTTATGTCACATAAAAAAATTTTATAATAGATAATGCTCATGATGACGTCATAATGCTTATAATGTGCGAAAAAGCGAGTCTGCCATATTTCATCCTTTTTGTGTTGGGTACCTTTGATCTGCTTGTTGAGAGGCACCATCACTATTATGGCCGACACTGCCCCGAGAAAACGAGCAAGCATCATTACTCTGCATTCCTACTCCCAGAAGTCATCCAGGGAAGTCGCAAGTATAATGGGTGTTAGTCAATCTACCGTTTCAAGAATCCTACGGCGCTTCAAAGAAACTGGTTTAACCACCCCCAAACGAAAAGGAAAATGTGGTCGGAAGTCGAAAACTTCCCCCAGGGACGACAAAATTCTTCACCGGTTAAGTGTTATTAATCCTAGAAAGACCAGTAGTGATTTAAGAAGAGACATGATGGCATATGGTGTTAATATAAGCAGCACTTCAATCAAAAGACGACTCATTACAGCTGGAAGAAGGGCCAGAAGACCACAAGCAAAACAACTTCTTACAACAAAAATGAAAAACAAAAGACTAGCCTGAACTAAAAAATACAAAATTGGGAATTGGACGACTGGAAAAAAGTTCTTTTCTCCGATGAAAGTCATTTTATGGTAGGAGGCGCGAACTCAAGATTTGTTAGACGAAGTGAAGGAGAAAAAGTGAAACCAAGGCGCATTACCCAGAAGGTGAAACACCTCCCAAAGAAGATGTTTTGGGGGTGCTTTAGCTTCAGCGGGGTCGGATCACTTTATCCTGTCCAGGGAATGATGAAAAGTGACCAGTACATTGAGATTACCCAGCGAAGAGTGATACCGAATATGCGGAAGGCTTTTCCCAACGGTGGGGACATATTTCAACAAGATTTGGCTAACTGTCGTAGTGTCATTGTTCAAAAAAAATGAAAAAATATTTTATCGACAACAACATCATAGTCTTAGATTGACCTGGAAACTCACCAGACCTCAATCCTATTGAGAATTTATGGGCTATAATCAAGAGACGGGTTCTGGAACGTGACTGTAGCACCATGTCCAAGCTCATTGAAGCCATTATTGCCATATGGTACGGAGATGATGAAATTGTCAAAACTTGTCAAAAATAAATTAATCCATGCCTAAACGAATTAGTCAAGTTATTAAGAATAGGGGAGGCCATATCAGTTACTAAATGCTGTTTGTAGATTGTAACAAAGCAATAAAACCCTGAAAACTAAAACTGTGCTGGTTTTTTAGTGAGAGTCAATTAATTCGGACGGTACTGTATATATCTACAGTCTAGCACAAATAAGTGATTGCTGAATGCTGAGCATAAATTTCAAATTGCCTAGCCATAGCTCAGCTGCAGCTAGGCCTACCGACATCGTTAAAAAATTAATCGAAGTGTTGAGACTTTTGTCATGGTTTTTAACTGTCGGATTATTACGTCATAACAGTATAATTTGGTAAAATTACAGTAAAGTGCACTTTCGCTGTAAAAATCATTAAAAGAAAACAAGCAATTCACAGTAAGTAACTTCACGGTTTCTATGTCTTGTTCCAAGCGTGCGAAAAATAGCTATTTTACCAGAAAACCACAGCAAGTTACTTTACTGTAATTTCGCCTAGTTTCAAAGCGTAAAAACAGCGCATTGATTCAAGGTAAATCACAGTAAGGCATTTTACTGCGTTTTGTCTTGTTTTAACCGACAATATTCCACGAGAGAGCAGACTTACGGTGGGCCAACTTTTTTATTAGAGCGAATTTTTCCCCAAAATTTAGTGGGTACATGCATCGATAAATTATTAACCATTTCGTGACAAAATCTCAAAAACGACAAAAATGGACTTACTGTGTTTTTGATTTGTACGGCAGTATAATTTGAGTACTGGTTAAGACTATTTTATTGCTTTTTAGCATAGATTGTAGTTATTTTTCATTTTGTGCTGTTTTTTAAATAAAGTCACTTTTTGGTTACTTTTTTGCAAAAATAAAGTCACGTTTTCAAAGTTTTTAAGTCACAAAAAACCGCTCTGCTTATCAGCTATTACATGCGTATGACATAACAACACGTTACTTTGATATGCATGAAACAAAATCAATCACCATTTTTGAAGGCTGATAGATGCGACAAGGCGATCTCCTTGCTTTATTTCAGCGATCGCGGAAACCCTATCACTTACTGAAAATCTCGATTTTGCGTTGGCGTCCGGGCCGAACCGACTCGAAAAGCCCGAGCCCAATTTACGATCTCTGACTGAACTTGCAGCTTACTAAACGAAATACAGGGTGTCCATAAATTATCGCTACAAATTCAAAAATTCACCACAGTCTTATTTCTCAAGATATTTTCAATCCGTTTATTTCATTGTGAAGGAAAATGCTTCAAGTTTTTTTCACTCTTAACAGGTGGTCGTGGAAATATTAGGTATAAAAATTACAACTTGTTTAGTGATTACGCCGAATATTTTTGAAAAGTAGCAAAAGTAAAGTTTATGAAAATGAGCACTCCGCAGGAAAAGGCCCAGCGTGTTTTCTGGTTTATAGAGACAAAGTCAGTCATCCAAGCACAGCGAAACTTTACACGCAAGTATGGAAGAATGCCACCTGCACGATCTATCATTCGAGCATGGCATAAAAAGTGTATGGAGACTGATAGTGCGTTACAAAGAAAGGGGGCTGGCCAACCTCAAACATCAGAAGAAGAAATTGAATCTGTGCGAGTGGCACATACCAGAAGCCCTAGAAAGTCTACTCGCAGGGCTTCTACCCAATTGCAGATCCCACGCTCCACTATTCACAAAGTTTTGCATAGAAATTTGCGACTTTGTGCATATTAAGTGCAGTTACTGCAAACCCTTAAGCCAGAAGATATGCCACGACGAAAAGGATGTGCAGTGACGATGCTAGACATATTAGATTCAGATCCAGGATTTTTGAAACGTGTTTGTTTCAGTGACGAGTCAATGTTTCACGTTTCTGGATTAATAAACAGACACAACTCAAAAATATGGGGCTCGCAGAATCCGCATGAAACCTACGAGCTTGAGCGAGACTCCCCGAAACTAAATGTGTGGTGTGGAATCATACGTGATAAAATTATTGTTCCGTTTTTCTTCGCTGAGAAATCAATTACAAGTTATTTTTGAGCAGGACGGTACACCCCCTCATTGGGGTCTTCAAGTTCGTCAATTTTTGAATGACATATTTCCAGAAAAATGGATTGGACTTGATGATCCCATTCCATGGCCGCCACGTTTCCCTGATATCACACTATTGGATTTTGCCTGAGGGGCTTTGTAAAGGGTATCGTTTAGTAAACCAAAGTCAGAGACGTTAGTGATTTGCAACAACGAATAATTGAAGCACTTGATACAGTTACTGTATATATGTTAGTAAGAACATGGCTAAAAAATGAAAATCGATTGGATATCTTACGTGCGACTGATGGTGCACAATTAGGAGTATATTAAAGCATCTACGTAAACCTGAAGCATTTCCCTTTACTATAAAACAAACCGATTGAAAATATCTTAAAAAGTAAGACTGTGGCGTAGTTTTGAAATTGTAGCGATAATTCATGGTATACTATAGAACCAAACAAGAAACACATGCGGTCGACTCTTTGTAATAGTCAAGTCCAAAAGACCATAAAGAAATTGTTGCCAACTCAGTGGTATGTAAAGCAAGCAAAAAGTTGACGAGAGAAAACACATTACAAAACCATATCCAAAGAAAGCAGCGGGAAGAGGCTTGTTACCGATAAAAATTTCCCTAACTGCCCATGAGTAATACTCGGATATTACTGATGCATTGGAAAAAAATTACGTTGAAGAAATACAGTACTGTAAGTTAGATAAAAGACACAACTTAATTGACGACGATACTAAGCAAAATTATTTGCAAGATTGACAGGCATCTAATTCGCGATCTGTTGAAGAAAATTTGACTTTTGAGAAGAAAAGCGCAAAATCAAACTTTTTTAAACTCAAAAATTCACTGTGTTTCAACTTCGTATAACACAACCCCCACAATTTACGAATTTAAAAAGTAAATTTAACCTAAAAGAAAAGCAAGCTGTAAATTTGGCATTTAAGCTAAAATATAATTGATACACGGCAACTTATGAAGCTTGGTGGTTAAACAGAAATCAAGATGAATACACTCACACATCAAAAAAAAAATTATTAGGCCTACGCACGAAAAGCTACACACATTGAAATTTACATTGAGCATGGCAATAAACGACATAGTTTCGTAATTGGTCTTTGCAGCAGAGTGTTGCCTCTGGTATGCACGCAAACCCAACGAACAGTTCCTTGATCATCTGAAGAATTGTCAATTACTCGTCCCAAAGCCCATTTGCCTCGTGGCACCTACTCATCTGAATCAATGACAACATCACTAATAGCAAAATCGGTCTGCGGTTTTTGACATTTCTCATGCGCCTGTAAAGTGTGAAGGTATTCTCTTTCCCATCGCATCCAAAACTGGTCAGCGAGATATTAAACTTGACCTTATCTTTTGCGAACGCAATTGTCCTTTCTCCCGATCACTCCCGTAGTATGATCTGCTGACGAACGTAGCATAAGAAGATGATTCGGTGTCAACGGTTCATCCTTCCTCTACTTCAGCCATCAGCATGATACCATCTTTACTCTGTTCAGAAGTTAAGTAATGAAGCAATTATTGCTTGGAATATGCCACTGAAAAAGCACCGGTGTTGACAAGCTCTGCTAAGAAATTTTGGAAGAAATATTATTTCATGAACAAATTAATAAATCTGGCATCCGAACTAACATCAATTAAACGCTTGGAAGGAATAACTTCCCAGCATTTAATTGCCCAAGGCTCCATCCATGAAGATCTATATTATCAGACTTTCCAAAAATCGCAATGTCATCCTACCACAAACAGTTGGGTGTATTGTATACAGCAATGGTTTTTAAGCGGGGTTCTGCGAAACCGTACGGTTCCGCCAGTACAGTCCAGAGATTCCGCAAGTTTACAATTTACAGCAGGGTTAAGTAAATTAGACAGTTAAATTAATGCACAGGGGTTCCTCCAGTCTCTGGAATGTTTTACTGGAGTTCCCTTCTACCAGAAAGATTTAACCCATTTGCATAGTCCATATAGCAGCATAGAGTATTAACTTATCCACATGTCCAATTTTCGTCAGCATTAGGCACGCGGTTTTTGGTTGTAGTTTCCGCAGCATCATCAATTTCTTGATGTCAAAATTAGACTTGTGGACAGGGTATATACCTACCATTCCTTTTGATGTACGTTACGTTTTTGAACAGCAAACATGCGACTATTTTAAATTTCTTGATGTCAAAAATAGACTTCTTGATGTCAAAATTAGACTTGTGGACAGGGTATATACCTCATGCTCTGCTCATATAACAGACCTCGCTGTTTTCCCTTATTTGTTATGGCAAAAAAAGTTGCTTTGTGAAAAAAGTTTTCAGGCAACCAAACTCGCTTCTCAAATGCAACTCAGTTGGTTTCGGATTAGGTAGGCGTATTGCCTCCAAAGACCAACCGTTGTTGTCTTGGACAACTATCTGACTGGCGCTGTTTTCTGAATAACGAGATTCATAAAACACGACACAGCAGTGTGATATCATTAAATGTTAAAATTATGGATAGTGCCAGTCGTAAAATGTGACCCTGCAAATTTAGGAGAAAAAGAACAAATTCAAGCCAAGAACTTGAAACCAGAAGTTGTTTTGATGTACGTTACGTTTTTGAACAGCAAACATGCGACTATTTTAAATCAAGAACAAAAAAGCTTTGCTACTGGCTTGGATCGGCCGCAGGAAGACCATATCTGGTCTAGACTTCAATTGATTGATTGATTGCTTGGAAAAAAACCAATAGCACATGTTTTTCCTTCAAATGCTACTTTAAGTCATTCTTATGCGTTCAACAGTTTAAAAAAAGCAGTAATCTTTGGATTTTTACTACACACCCAGCTCGCAAGAATGATGCTTACAACGTCATTTACCGTAAGCGTTTGACCATAACATTTTCTGACCAGCGCTACATTGCAAAATCAGAAATGCATAGAGCTGACATGGCTTACGTGAAGAGGCAGTAATTATAGCTAGACAAGAAGCAGTATAACGAGAAAACTCAGCAAAAAGTCAAAGCTAGTGGTGAATCAGTTCATCGCAAAAAATTTCAGACTAAAGCCGAATATTTTTTCGACTGAAACGTGTCAAAATATGTTTTTGCTCCCCAATGTGAGTGGTTTCGAGCCTGTACTTGTTGCAGTGGAAGGGAGTCAATCACAGTAGAACACGTCACTTCTTGTTAATTCTCTTGAAATGATATATTAGGCAAATTTCACTGCCATTTGCTATCGGTAAAATGTTATTTCTTCTTTGAGAGAGTTTTACTCGAAAATTGTCTGAAAGCGCTTTTTCTTGTCGCTGTGCTTTTGACAGTGAGTTTGCACTTTGCACGACAGTCAGCTGTCCTAGCGGTCAGTCTGTGGCAGCTAGCAAACATAGACCTTATTCAAAGTTGTAATGTGTGTAAAACATACTATGATTTCGTCGTTTTACGACAAATGCATTCCAGGATATAGCATTTCGTCGTAAGGTTTGGTGCAACGATCAGTCACTTCATACATTCCAAACTAAGCAAATCCCAATTTTCATAAGTGTTTTTTGCTGCACCACTAAAATAGACATTAAGCCTTTTTCGACGCAAAGTAGTGCGTAAAACACACTCTATTTTTTCCCGCACAGCTCATCATTACTGTTTAGTGTTGATTTAGTGACGTGAAGCAAAATTCGTTCGAAAAAGCTACGATTTTAGCCCATTATATACTGTATGCTTGTCAGTGAACATGGAGGTGAGTTCAGCTGGTAACCTTAGTGGTTAAAGTCGCAGGCTACTAAACATTATTTTTTACTTTGAGTAATATTAAACAAAAAAATACAAAAACAAATCCCGCATGTTGTCACCCTCAAATCAAATATCTTGATTTCTCTTTTTGTAGCTTTAAACGTACTAGTTTCGCATGGAAATTTTTGTTGCAGATGACACGTCTGAAAGGTGCAGATAAAGCTTTAGCACATTGCGTTTACCTCTTATTGTTAAGTTGAAACCTCTGCTTACAATACTTCCATCAGATGTGAACCGTAGTGTTAACGAACTGCTACTTGGAGCATAAAGATCATCCAAAGCTGGTATGCCACGGATTGTCCCAATCGCTACACCATTTTCACGTATCTGAATAAAAGCAGTAATGAATGCCAGTTGCAATTTAAAGTTAAAGCAACCTCAAACAATTCAAACTACTGCGGTAGTGGCAATCTAATGATTCATTACTTCATGTACATGTTTCTGCCACAAGAAAACAAGAACCTAAACTTGCTTAAAAAATGCTGCTGCTTTCCATGCTTTTCAGTCGATTATTTTTCCTTTTACGCGTGTTAATTCGCATTTTGTGTTTGGATGCTGAATTAAATTGACTACAGCACCACAAGCCTGTTGACATATGTTATTAGTATTTTCCAATGTCCAGACAATTAGTTGGGTGTTCTTTCCAAATTCTTGAGATGACCTGCTCTGCCGTTTTTTCTTAAAAGATAATAACTATAGATTTTTTAAAAATCTTTTTGTTACAGTTTTCGACTCAAAAATTGATGTTTTATCATCTGAGTAAAAATTAAACTCATGTCTTATTTGGTTTCGTAATTATTATGGGGTAACAACTACACGCAAAAATTTTTCGCTAATTTTTTGTTAAATTTTTTTTGGTGATAATAACTACTATAGTAATTGTTATTGTTTCTTATGACGTCATAAAATCACAAAAAGGATTTTTCATGGTTTCTTATAAGTAGTTATAGATGCGCCATTTCAGACCAAAAGTGGTGAGCAAATTGGTGAGTCGGAAAATGACGTCATACGTCGTGACCAACCTACGCATCGGCGTATCTGAAAAAGCGATATATTTCCGTTCTTTTAGAGATTATGTTGTTCAGTTGGTAACAATTTGCGGTTCATTTTGGATTATTTAGTTTAGTTGACAACATACTTGCAAATTGAATTGCATTGACAAAATTGCTTGTTTACTAATTGACATAATTTGATTTTCTCAGTCTTTGCTCAGTTATGTGAATTGCAGTCTTTTATCTTTAACGTTTTTATGTTTGGAAATTGCAAGTTTGCATTCACACCTAAACTATTACATTGATTTCCAACACGAATTCCCCTCACGTGTTAATTTTTTTTTCTTCAAAAGTGTCGCCGTTTGCCTCGATAGCGAACGGACGTGTTTTTCTTGTGGTATTAATAGCGATTTGAAATGAGAAGTTTTGCACAAGTAGCAGAAGGGTCTGCTGCTACAAACCAAACTCAGAAAATGCAACGATTTAACTGCTTGCATTTTAGAATTCGAAACCCAATGAAAAGAAATGAGATTATCGAATTAATGAGAAAAGCTGGCTGTAACATGAAAAACGTAGTGGGAATGGCAGCCATGCAGGGTAATAGCTATGATGCAACTTGCAAAGACAGATATCATGTTCTTGAACTCAAGCACAACCTACAATCCATCGAGCAAATTTATGACATTAAGCTTTACCAGGAAGACTCAGTAAATGTGATTATGGGATGGGTTCCTATACCCACGCCCAATAGTCAGATAAAACAAGCTATTGAAGATACTTATGGGAAAGTAAAAATTATCTACAGTAAAAGAGACAAAGACGGACTTCTAACGGGAATTAGAATTTTATAGATTGCTAAGTTCTGAAAGACAACCCAATTCCTAGCTACTTACACATAGCGGGACATCGCTGTTACGTTTCGTACGAAAACCAGACCATGATATGTAAATACTGCGGCCAACCTGGGCATGTGCAAAATGACTGCGCTAAACACCAAGCAGACTACCCGGCTTTAAAAGAGGGCATTATTAGGTTGCGGAAAAACAATACTCGTGCACTTGCAGTTTTTCAATCTGCCCATAATTCTAAGTCCAACATACAGAATACACAGACGAACGAAGCACTAGACTTAAGCAAGCCTGTTAATCAACCGATCATTCCAGCAGAAATGACAGAAAATATTACTCCTTCTGCTGCCGAAGCAAATGAAGAACCTCAAGAACAGCAAATGGAATGTTTGGAAATGAACTTGGACACAATTACTACGTCCCAACAAGATAGCATCGACAATTGGTGGGGAAACGGACAATGTGAAATCGCATGTATCAACTGTCGAGCTCGAAACATCATGGCAACAAATGCTACCAAGCTACAATGCTGGAGATGCAAACAAGACTTTCAAGTGGTACTTCCTTGCTGTGTCGAGGAGACATCGTATGAACGATTTCTTATTGGTTATGATGCAACCTCAACAACTTGTGCTGAATGTTCGAAACCGATGATGAAGAATGCCTTGTTGTGACAAATTTCAATTGATGGTAAGAGGTAGTAACTCAGTGTATAATTGCAATCATTGTAAAAAGTCTTGCATGGCTTGTGAATGCGCCTGTTTGAATTTGATACCCCCAAAGTGTATGAGCAGAGCGTGCGCTAATCTCTTTTGTCATTACAAGTTTATCAATTGTGAATGCAATAACGTGACCAATATATTAATGAATGGGCTAGAAAAATATTGTTGTCCCAGTTGCGAGATGGAATTCGAATACGACATAGATATTGGTGTTTAAAAAAATGTAATGAATTTAAGATTGCTTTTCACGGTATTGCATATTCACGTCCATATGATTCTTAAAGTTGCTTCTTTAAATGTGGCTGAGTTAAATGATTTGGTCAAACGAAAATCAATTTTTACTTGTTTAAAATCGAAAACGTACCATGCAGTATTTTTGCAAGAAACACATGCTACCAATGAAGTGCAGAAATTATGGGAAAAAGAATGGGGGAATAAAATTTTTTGGAGCCACGGTACCAGCAACGCTAAAGGCGTGGCAATACTTTTCAACGTGAGAACTGCACTTGAAGTGCTTGATAGTGAACGGGACGAACATGGCCGCTATTTAATCGTGAAGGCCTCGATAAATGAAGAAACAATCACGTTTTGCAATTTATATGGTCCTAACTCAGACTCGCCTCCCTTTTTTGAAACACTTTTTGCTACCTTACTAAACTTTGCACATGACAAAGTTATATTAGGTGGTGATTTTAATATTGTTATAGACAATGATTTGGATAAGTACGGCACAATTCCGCATGGCAATAAAGCCACGGGAGAAGTTGTGCTCAGTAATATGAAAACCTTTAAGTTTAAAGATGCATTTCGACTCAAACACCCTAGTGAAAAGCAGTTCATGCGGGTTCAAAACAATCCATTTGCAGCAACTCGGCTTGATTTTTTTCTGATTTCAAAACAATGTGAGGTGGTGCGCAGCGAAATAGTTGCAAGCGTTCGCTCTGATCACAAAACCGTAGAGTTGTTTATAGATCTTGAATCGGCTCCCAGCGATAATGGATATTGAAAGTTTAATGTTTTATTATTGGATGACCACCAATACGTAAAACTTATCGAAAAGGTCATATCGAATTATTTAATTAAAAACCCAGTAGAACAAACTAATGCGCATGTTCGCTGGGACACGCTAAAATGTGTAATTCGAGGTGAAACAATCGCATACTGCAAAACCAAACAAAAACGACGGAGATATCTACAACAGTCGCTCGAACAACAGCTAAACTTGATAGGTTGTGAGTTAGTAAGATGTCAAGATGATCAACAACGGGAACTAATTGGAGAACGTGTTATTCTTCAAAGACGCTTGGATAAGTTAATACAAACCAAGGTCCGGGGATCGATGATAAGAAGTCGTGCTAAATGGACAAAGTTTGGAGAAAAAAACTCCAAATATTTTCTCAATCTGGAGAAACGACACGCTAACAAAAAGGTAATTTTTCGGTTGCAGAAAGGTTCCGAAATATTAAATGATCAGAAAGATAATTTGAATAAACTTAAATTGTTTTTTTCTATGTTATATACTAAATCAACGGATAACGAAAATAGGAAGAGGAATACAAACAATTTTTTTACAAACATCATTTTACCAAATCTAAATGGCTCCCAAAACTGCCAAGATGTTGACACTCACTGCATCACTTCGGCAGAGTGTGTGGTAGCTATGAAAATGCCTAATCATAAATCCCCCGGATCCGATGGTCTGCCAATAGATTTTTATAAAGTATTTTGGAAATACCTTTCAAAGCCGTTTTTGGACTGTGTACGTTATACTTACTCACGTGGACAATTTAGCGACACTCAAAATGAAGGCATAATCACATTGATTCCTAAGCCTAATAGGGATACACTGCAAACTGCCAATTACAGACCTATAACATTCTTGAATTCGGACTACAAAATTGTGGCAAAAGTTCTCTCGAATAGATTAAAAATTCATTTGAAAGATCTCATTCATCCAGACCAAAACGGTTTTATTAAGGGTCGCTATATTGGCGACAATATTCGTTTACTATTTAATGCCATATATTTCATCGATATTAATGAACTTTCCGGTGCAGTTTTATCACTAGATATTTATAAAGCTTTTGACAGCATTGAATGGGACTTTCTAATTGAATTCTTGCATTGCTATGGGTTAGATTCATTCTTAATTGATTGGATTAAAATCTGTTATGCAAATCCCATCTGTCGAGTTACCAATAACAATTGGTTACCCGATGCATTTACAGTGGGAAGAGGGGTTAGGCAAGGTGATCCACTGACCCCGCCCCTGTTTATTTTGGCTATAGAATGCTTAGCTGAGTCTTTACGGTGTAGTGATTCTCATACTGGGATATTGCTAGGAGATAAGCGTTTAAAAGTATCTTTATTTGCAGATGACGCATTAGTATTTCTTCACGGAAGTGTGTCGCAATTTGAAATAATCTCAAGAGAATTAGCTGCATTTGGTTCCATATCAGGCCTTGTAGTAAATCATACCAAGTCAAAAGCCTTCTATTTAGGCTCTCTCCGTGGTAATGCTACGAAACCTTTAAGTGAAAAAGATTTACAATGGCTCGGTGAAGATGGTCCCTTAAATACTTGGGCATTACAATACCTATTAAAAGAAGTGTAGACAATCTAACCGTGTTGCGTGTGAATTTTGAAAATACCCTTACTCAAATTAACACAGTTTTAAACATGTGGAAAACCAGAGGATTGACCCTAATAGGTAAAGTAACCATCATTAAATATCTAATTTTGCCAAAGTTGGTTTACAAAATTATGGCTATTCCTATAACTATATCGTCGTGCATACTTAAAAACATTGAAAAAATATTTTTCAAATTCATTTTGGGTTCTAGATGGGAAAGAATAAGCAGATCAAAGCTGTGCTCCTTTTGTGGAAGGAGGGACAAACATGATTGATCTAAATTCTTTTGCACTTGCTTTGAGACAAAAAAGAGCAAAGTGTCTTCTTAATATGAACTATGCGGCACCCTGGAAAGAAATTGAAACATTATTTTTAGGCAACAATACCATTTTGTGTCTTTTTCTGACCAACCTGAAAGCAAACCACAAAGTGTTAAATAAACTTATTTCTTGCCGAGCTTTACTAGCAACATTGAATGACTTCAATGAATTTAAGCATAGACTTACGACAGAACAAACGCAAAATACTTTGAACCACAATTTACTATGGCTGAATAAATCAGTTTTGTATAAGCGCCAACCTTTACTTGAGCAAGAATTTGTAGATGCTGGAAGTATTTACCTTGCCCACTTAGTCGGTCCAAATAATGATTTTTTGTCATACGATGAATTAGCAAAAAATCACAAACTAGTACCGAATAACGTTTCTTTCATCAATTTTATTAAAATGAAAGCAACAATTCCTCATTTTTGGAAAACAAATTCAAATACTTGTTGTCAAGAAGATATGCCGTTGTCGGTGGAAGATCTTCATGAAATACTGAAGGCTGGACTACTAAATCGGCGCATCAATCTCTTTTAACGGCAAAAATGCGGTTGCCGCTGAAACAACAGAACAGTTGGCAAGGAGACTTGGGAGTTATAATAACAGAAAACGACTGGAAGGCGGTATACAAGATTAATTTCTTGTCAACTATAAAATCAAAGTTACGGTCATTTCAAGTAAAATTCAGGTTCTGCAACCATGCTTCTCATGTTACTTTTCTTGATCTTCTATTCTCCCCTTGCATGTTACAACGTTTATCGTTTTGTTGCGTATTCCTTTTTCTCGTGCTGTCTCAATTGTCGGAGCGAAAATCTTTTAAAGAAATTTGATGCTTTCATTGGGAAACCCCCTATGCTGGGTTGTAACAGCTTTAAATACGACCTTCCTTTAATTCAAACAAACTGATTCGCGAATTGGTGGAAAAAATTGATCTTGTGATTAAAAAAGCAAACACGTATCTCTGTTTAAAAACTGCCAAACTTCGATTTTTGGATATTCGAATTTACATTTCTCCTGGTTTCAGCTATCGATCTTTTCTTTTGGCTTACGGTTGCACTGCAGAAAAATTTTTCTTTCCGTACTGCTTCATTCGTGATTTAAAAGCATTGCAACATCCGTCTGTTCCACCGTGCGAGTCATTTTTTAGCGAAATCACAAATTCTAACATCTCTCCTTCAGAATATGAGTTCGTCAAAAAGGTCTGGAAAGAAAAAGAGTGGAAGACTCTCAAAGATATGCTCATTTATTACAACGTGATGGATTGCGAACCTTTTGTTGAAGCTGTAGGTAAAATGTCACAACTTTATTTGGCGCAAGGTATTGATAAATTCAAATCCAGCTTTATTGTTAGCGGAGTGGCTAAAATTCAAATGCTCTAGAGATGAGAAAAAGAAGCTTTTTTCTGTTTGTTTCCCAAAAGACATGCTGACCTTTATCATACTTTGAGATCCAACATCACAGGCGGACTATCCATTGTTTTTACCAGACTAGCTATTAAAGACGAAACAAAAATTCGTCCTCATGAGATATTTACCCAGAAACGTGCAAGAAAGTAATAGGTCTTGACGCGAATAGTTTGTATTTGCACGCTATATCCCAAGACTTGCCTTGCTCATACTTCATTCGCTATCGAGATAAAGATCATTATCGCCCAGATCCTTGCTGCAAATACGAGCTCTCATCTTATCAATGGATGAAATGGGTCAGTCACATCCAAAATTGATCTTATTGGAAATGGGTCAGTCACACCCAAAACCCAAAATTGATCATAGTTCGCTGAACGCTCCTACTATCTTTTTTGTATTTTATTCTGCGTCATGTGAATACTTGATTTGTGTTAGGAATAACGTTTGATTATACAAACTGAAGCGGACACTACTACTATTTTGTGAAAAGAGCGTTTTTTTTTGAATACCATTACTTTTTAACGAATGATTACCATTCGCCCATCTCTAAGTCTTACCGTAACAGCAAAGCGAATAAAACAAGGAAAAACTTTTGCTATTCTACGAGAAAAATCGTAGTTTGTTTGTTTTCATTACTCATTTTGTTGTTTTCATCAGTATATTTTCACTCACCCACAAATATTTACATGAACAAAAAATATACAAAACAGAGGTGTAATGGTATTTAAAAAAAAAACGCTCTCTTTACAAAATAGTAGTAGTGTACGCTTCAGTTTGTATAATCAAAC